>JACDJE010000396.1:33952-45854 GCA_016647715.1 Pavo muticus
GGGGGGGGGAAGCTTTCTTTTGTGCCTCTTCCAGGAAGGAGTCACGCAGTGCTGGCGCAGCTCCGGGCTGAGCTCAGGGCTCTGGGAACTGCCCTGGAAAGGCTGAGGCTGGGAACAAAGCGGAGGCTAAAAATGGAAGGTGCAGGGCAGGGCTGCAGCACAGGGCAGGGCATGGGGATGCTGGGGGTGTGGGACCCCCCCCGGTACTTCCCAGCACCTCCTGGGGGTCAGAGAGCCCATGGGGGACAAGCCAGCATCTCCACATGTGCAGCACTGGGCTCGGGGCCACGCACGCAGCCCAGCACTATGGCTGCACCCTGGGCACAGAGCCCCACGCCGCCCCACGTGCCATCCCCACGCTGCACCAGGGCACAGCTTTCCTCCCCACTGCTCAGCTCTGAGCTCCTAACACAGCTGCCTGCAAACCTGAAAGCAAAGGGAAGGCGGAGGCAGACGCCTTCCTGCAGTGTCACCGCTGCAGCACTGCAGGAGAAGCAGCACGTGGAGCTGCTATCGCAGGGCCACGCAGCCGTTCCCTCCCAGCAGCTGAGCTGGGAAACTGGGAGTGACTTTGTCAGCTGTGGGAGAGCTCTGCCAGCTCAGGCCCTGCAGCTGTGAGCACACAGAGAAGCAGCACAGCACTGACACACCGAGCTCGGTGCTGAGTGCTGCAGATGGAGCACAGCAGGTCGCAGGCTGCACTCTGCAGCCTCTTGCTGGCTTTGGGCAGCTCGGGGCTCCCCGAGCATCACCATGCAGAGCAGCCAGCACAGCACCCACAGTGCACCCAAAGGATCTGCCTGTCAGTTCCAAACACCCAACCCAGAGCTGAAACTGGTAAGCCGATGGCAGATCGGTCAGCCCCGGCTGGAAGGCGGAGTGCTAATTGGTGCTGGTAGGAAATCCGTACTGATAGAGAAAGATGAGCTGCCCTCCTGGGGGATGTGTCACTCATCTGGGGGATGTCTCACCCACCTGGGGTCACATCACACATCCTAGGGACATAGCACCCACCTGAGGCTCATATCACCCACTTAGGGGACATATCATCCACCTGGGGGTCACGTCACCCACATGGGGGGCACATCACCCATCTTGGGGACGTACCACCCACCCGAGGCTCATATCACCCACCTAGGGTACATATCATCCACCTTGGGGTCACATCACCCATCCTGGGGACATGCCAACCACCTGAGGCTCGTATCACCCACCTGGGGGGCACATCACCCATCCTGGGGCTCATATCACCCACCTAGGGTACATATCATCCAGCTGGGGGTCACATCACCCACTTGGGGCTCATATCACCTACCTGGGGGACAAAGCACCTACTTGGGGTGTGTATCACCCACATAGGGGACACATCACCCACATGGGGGTCACATCACCCACCTGGGGCTCATATCACCCACCTGGGGCTCACATCACCCACCCGGGGGTCACATCACCCACATAGGGGACACATCACCCACATGGGGGTCACATCACCCACCTGGGGCTCATATCACCCACATAGGGGACACATCACCCACATGGGGCTCACATCACCCACCCGGGGGTCACATCACCCACCACGGGGACGTGCCACCCAGTTGGCTCCCAGTGGCAGCTGCAGGGCTGGCTCCCAGCACCCCGAGGCCGAACCTCCGCAGCGCTGTTGTGGGGCATCGGAGAGAACCAGGGGACAAAATAAAACCAAAATCTTTGTGAAGCACAACGGCATTTCTTTTCTTCCACCACCGCCACTGGAGAAGGCTTTCTCAGGCACCCAGCCAGCACCACTTCAAAGGGCGCAGAAGAGCGTGGGGCTGACGCTGCTGGGAGCTTTCATGTGGAGCAGAACACACGAGCTGGGCTCAGTGCAGGGCTTTGGTGCAGCATTCCCAGCACCACACAGCGGCCACGGGGTTGGGATACGTGGGGGGCACGGTGGGGTGGCAGGGGGACACGCGGGGGGTGCGCACACATCACACACACAGCCCCCCCCCGTCCCATGCAACCCCATCTCAGCACAGCCCATGAGGGCGATGCTGTGGGCTTGTTTTGCAGCTGGCTCCTGGCTGTCTGCAGGACCTCATCTAGAGGTGGAGGAGACAGGTCTTAACCAAGCAGGGAGCGCGGTTTCCAGCAGCCCTGTTTTGCTAAGGGAGCTAATTGTCAATTCCTCGCATTCCGAGCAGTCAGGCAGCAGCCCTGCTCTCGCTTCCCAGGGCTTTTAACCTCTTCCAGCCTGGCACCAGGCGAGCCGTGCTCCGAAGGACGCAGGCCTGGAGCTCATGGCTGCTCTTCTGATGGAGAAGGATCACTTCTCCCACGGATTGGTGCCCCCCTGCAGCACAACCCCAGCGCAGATGCAGGCAGTGCAAGCTGAAAGGCAAACCTGAGCCCACGCTGCTCACAGTGCTGCAGCCGCCCGGCGGCTCCCGGGCTGAAGGTAAGAGGAGGAAGGCTGGAAGTGGCACCCGTGGAAATGCTCACATCGCTTTGCTTGGGGGGCTCAAAGGTGGTTCAATTGGAACTGCTGCTAAAATGAGCTGAGGAGGAAGCAGCAGAGCCCCAGCACTGTGCAGCCTCCTGTCCTGGGCACAGGGCACCTTCCTCCTCCTCCTCCTCCTGATGACACAGTGCTGACCTCATCCACCCTCTGCAGATGTAAACACTGCAGTTTGCACTTCTGAGGCACCAAACAAGTCCCTCAGAGCTGTATGGGAAGTGGGTTTTTATAACCAGAACAGGAAAAGGAATAAAGACAAATCCCTTAAAGAGAGGCGAAGCGCCCGGAACACCGCATGCATGCAGGCTCCGTGCTTGTCTGCAGATTGCAAACAGGCAAACCTCTGACACATGGCTTTGTGGTGAGAGGTGTCTCCCAGCCCAGCCTGGCTGCACAGTCATCAGCCACAGCACTGGAGAACAAAGGCAATAAGTGCACGACAGAAGAGGAAGAAAGCAAAGAGAGCTGATGGAAGCACCCGGAGAGCCGTGACGCAGCGCTGCCACCCACGGGGGGGGGGGGAGATGAAGGAAAGCATCTGCTGACGACACAAAGGGGGGGCTGAGGGCACTGAGCACAGCCAAGGGGGGGGGTCAGGGTGTGCAGCGAGGGGCCCTGGGAGATGTGCAGGCAGGGGTGTGCTGCCCTGCATGGGGATGGGATGGAGAGGAGAGGAGAGGAGAGGAGAGGAGAGGAGAGGAGAGGAGAGGAGAGGAGAGGAGAGGAGAGGAGAGGAGAGGAGAGGAGAGGAGAGGAGAGGAGAGGAGAGGAGAGGAGAGGAGAGGAGAGGAGAGGAGAGGAGAGGAGAGGAGAGGAGAGGAACCTGGTGGGTTTCAGCAAGGGCAGATGGAGGGTCCTACATCTGGGGGGGAAATTGCACACGCTGGGGGCTGTGCTGCTGCTCTGCAGAGAAGGATGTGGGGGTCCCGGTGGCCAATGGGGTGACCATGAGGCAGCAGATAGCCCTGGTGGCCAAGAACACCAATGGTGTCCTGGTTGACCAATAGTTGACCAACAGGTGACCACGAGCCAGCAGGCCAATGGCTCCCTGGGGTCACTGCACAGAGCGGGGCCAGCAGGGCAGGGAGGTGCTCCCACCTCTGCTCTGCAACGGGGAGGGCACAGCTGGAGCACTGTGAGCAGCGCGGGGCTCCCCAGCTCCAGGCAGGCTGGGAAGTGCTGGGAGAGCCCCGTGGGGGTGTGGAGCTGGTGGGGACCTGGAGCACCGCCTGGGGGGCGCTCACAACACCTGGACCCGGAGCTCCCCGCACTGTGGGGAAAGGGGAAGGGATTCAGGATGGCTTCCCACCCCTTGAACCTCTCTGTCTGAATCCTCAGGCAGGACGCTGAACTGTGCAGGTTAATGAGCTGGGAGCCAATCAAAGGACAGTGCTTCTGCCCTCCTAATTGCTGCTCAGGTCACACACGCTCACAAATGCTTATCAGCAGAAGTCATCGCACTAATCCCATCTCCTTCCCAGCTTTTGCACTCAGGGATCAAAGCTGTACCACTTCTTGAAGCCGGGACTTCAATTTCAGTCAGCAGCCTCTTAAAAGGAGGGGAAAAAAGTGCTTTTCGTAGCGGAAATTAAGAGAAAATGGGGATGTTCTGCTGAAAAGGAAGAGGAACTTCAAAGCAAAACCAGGCAGCTTCATTTCACACCACCCGTGGCCATGAAGAACTACAGCAGCCATCCCCTCCCAGCCCCAGCCCCACAGCACGGATGCTCCTCGAGCTCCAGGAGCTGAAAGCAGAGCTCCCCACGCCCCTCCTGGATGCTCACCTTCCCTTGGCCCCCCAGGGAAACCCCAATGGGTTCCTCTGGCAGCAAAAGGCCACAGCCCCCCCAGCACGGCCCCGCAGAGCCGCCTGTCCCCGCTGCCATTTGTCATCCTCACTCATAGAGCACATGAGTCAGCTGCGTGGCGCAGATGCTGCTGAGAAAAGCACACTCCGTTTGGGACTATTAGCAACCCTGTGAACAAAGGCAGCTAAAATAACAACCCCAGCGCTCAGCGCCTGCTGAACGTCAGCAGAGCCCTGTCTGGGTGCCCTGGAACTGCAGCCCTGCACCCCACACCAGCCCTGTGCTATGGCACAGCTGCACAGCCCTGTGCCTACAGGAGGGGGAAGCACCGTGGCACTCTGTGGGTACCCAGGTGGGGGCTCAGCAGAGTCAGCGCTCAGCCCCCACCCGGCACTGCATGGGTGCTCAGGAAAGGGCCCTGAGCTCAGGGAGCCCAAACACTGCAGGTGCTGTCGGGATGGGCTGCTATCACTGCATCACATCCACCCGGAGGGGTTTCGGTGCTCCATCTGCACATCCACGTCCCCACGCGTGGCTGGTGCTGGGATCAGAGCGCCCTGAAAGGTCCCAGCTGCCCCAAAGCACAGTGGGGTTCTGCACCACCCAAGCAACCCACGGCCAGGAGAAGCCTGCAGGGCAGATGCAAAGGTCTGCAGAGCTGAGATCTGCACAGGTGTCGGAGGTGGCTCTCAGTACTGAGCTAATTAAGAGTTCACCTCAATAACGCACTCAACCCAATGACTTCTTCTGCAGGGATGAAGGGCCCCCACGCTGCTGAGCTCGGATCAGCACACTTTGGTACGTCCTGGCACCAAAATGGGCCACTTAAAACCCACAGTATTTTATGGCCACGGCAAATCGAGCTCCCCCAGAACTCAGGGCCTCCCCTCCCACGTGGGGATCTCATTTCCACAAGCAAACAGCCCATGTGCTGCTGCAACCCCCCTGATCTGCGGCCCCCCCCCCCACAGGAAGCACAGGGCTGAGCCCCCCCGTAGTGAGGACACATGGCAATGTGCTGGGGGGGGGGAATCCCACCCAGCATCGCCCACACTGAGATCCAAGCGTGGCAGCCAGCAGCAGCAGAGCTGCAGCCCCAACTCCTTGCGCTCAGCCCTGTGGCAGCGATGGGCCAAGGAATGGCTGCCCAGTGCTGGCACTCGGCTCAGCCCCAGCAAGCGGCCGCAGCTCTGAGTCATTGCTGTGCTCTGTTTGGAAGCAGTAAACAGCATTTCTGTTTGCTGTGAGTCTTTTTGTGCTTCCCACAGCCCAGGCTTCGGGTGCCCGGGGCTGTCCTTGCGGCAGCAGTGGTGTCACCTGCAGGGCACGGAGGGACTGGGTGCCCAGAGCGCAGCGTAGCGGCCCACGCTCGGGACAGCAGTGTCTGTGCCTCTGTTAATGTCAGCCCCCTGCAGGGAGGGGCTGCACTCAGCACCGTGCTGGGGTTTGGGGTGCCCCGGCTGCTGGGGCTGAGCGCTCCCTGAGTCACTGAACCACAGGGATGCACCGAGCTCAGTGCCTCCCACGTGTCGTGGGAAGGGGATGGGTGGATGCTGAGCCCGACAGACACAGACAGACAGGCAGACAGACGGCCAGACAGAAGCTGTGCTCCCTCTGCAACGTGACTCACACAGCCCTGGGAGCACGGCCCAGCCAGCCAAGAGCACACAGCCACAGACCAACAGAATGCAGGGATCAGAAGGGAACTCTGGAGCTCTCCCAGTCCAACCCCCACAAAGCTGTCCCCTGCAGCAGCTGCACAGATCCCCCTCAGCCTTCTCTCCTCCAGCTGCACAGCCCTGGGGCTCTCAGCCCCCCCAGGAGCTGCTCCAGACCCCCGTTGGCTCTCCCAGCACTTCCCAGTCTGCCTGGAACTGGGGAGCCCCGCATTGGGCGCAGTGCTCCAGCTGTGCCCTCCCCATTGCAGAGCAGAGCTGGGGAGCACCTCCCTGCCCTGCCGGGGAGCCATCGGCCCACCAGAGCACACTGCTGGCTCGTGGTCACCCGTTGGTCAACCGCTGGTTAAATATTGGCCTAGCACTGGTCGAGCAGCCCATGGGCACCATCCTGCCCAGGTTGGGGCTCTGCATGGGGCTCCCCGGGCAGCAGCGTGGGAGCACAGCTGGGAAAGGCTGTGGGAAAGGAGAGGTCACTTCCCCGAGGCCAAGGAAAACAAAAGGCTGTGAACTAATTGCAGAACCAAGAGCAGCACCCAGACCGAGCCCGAAGGAACTGAACTGTGTGTGTGTGTGCAGGGAAACGTGAGGGGCTCCAGCAGCAGCAGCAGCAGCAGCAGCAGCAGAGTGCTCCTACCTGCACGGCACAGAGCTCATGCTGGCGCCATCAGGGAGAGCAAGGGAAGGAGGAGCTGGGGACAGGAGGGACACTGTGTTACCACAGCACTGCTGAGAACCTCCGAGGCCAAACGAGGCCGCCTGCACACCGCAGGGACTCTTTGCCCCAGATCTTTTGTCTTTTCCCCAGCTATATTAAATTGGGATCCTCTCAATTATACTAAAAGTCAAGCACAGTGCCTGCCACAGCCTCAGCCCCCCCCTTCGCCCCCCCGTGGCTGTCTGCACAACGATGGCTGCGCCTGATTGCAAAAGGCAGCACGGAGTTCTGCACGCGCTGCACAAATTCGGTTCCTAGAAGAGCAGTTCAAGGAGGTGGGAGGGGAGGAGGGGGCTGCGTGTGTTGGCACCGTGCTCTATTCTGACCACGAGCACGGAGCTGGGGAACAAACCGCCCCACGGGGAGCTCAGCACAGCCCTCCTGCAAAGGCACTGCAGAGCTCAGCGCTGCCCTGGGCACGCACAGCGTGACACAGCCGGGCTCTGGGTGCTGCTGATAACTGTGCTTGCACAAGGCCAGCCCGGAGCAACCCTTTGCACAATGCAAAGCTCACTACTATCCCTCTGCAGATCACCTGTTGCAAGATCTCCCGTGACCCCACCGGCAGGGCTGAGATCATTTGCAAGCGTTAAAAAAGCCATCAGAGCCACGGTGAGATGCACCGCTCGCCATCATGCGCTGGGGGGCTGCTGGCAAAACTCTGCACAATCCGAAGGTCTGAGCTTATCTCAGAAGCCAACACAGTGCCTTTGCAGACTGAGCAACTATTTTTTGCTGAAGTGGAGGTTTTACAGCAAAAGAGGAGCAACTTCTGCTGCAGCCGTGCCAGCAGCACCCAGCCCAGAGCCGCAGCACGGCCCCTATCAGCAGGGCAGAGATTCCTTATGGAGCTCAGGGAGTGCTGTGGGTTATGGGCAGCTGTCCTACCAAACCTTCCACTCTTCCCCTAAAGAGTGCAACTGCGAGGAGCAGAACTGGTTTGCAGAAGCAGAGCCTGTAAAAGCAGTTTGCGTGACTCACATCCTTCTCATACTGAAACCAACGAGAAAGGGCAGCGGGTGTCGTTTGGGACGCGCTCCAATATCATTTCCTTTTGTTTCTGGGGTGGCTGAAATGGGATTCAAAGTGGGGCACACCCCTGCAGTGCTGGCACAGACCCTGCGGAGCTCCAGCAATGCCCCAGCCCCGTGCTGAGCAGAGCCAGGAGGGGGGAATTGCAATGGGGAAAGGAAAAGCAGAGGAGTTCCTGGCAGCGTGCTGCAGCCGTAGCAATGCTTTATAAGGCAATGTGCATGCTGCTGCCCGTCCCCGTGCTGCCAGGGCTGCCTGTGCTGCGTTGCAGATGCTCTGTGGAGTTATTCTTAGCAGGTAAGTGGTGCAGAGCTGACCCCATCCCCAGGCTGGGGGCTATATGCACACCCAGCAGGGCTGAGAGCTGTGGACACGGAGCATCGCTGCAGGGGAAGCAAGGAAAGGGCAAATCCCAGAAGGCTGGGGCTTGGGAAGCTCTGAGCACAGATGATGTAACAGGGTTCAGCCTTCACAGTCAGAGCCCTCAACGCTGAGAATTGATGCAATTTCATCACTGATTACAGCAATGCTCAATGGGAGCTCCCACGGGATGCTGGCAGCCACCATTCAGGGGCTCTGCCTGTACCTCCCCCTCCCATGGCAGCCCCACGGTGCCAGCACAGCACTGCCATGTCCCCAGGGCTGCCCCAAGCCCCAGCAATGTGCCGGAGGGCTGGAAGCGCAGCCCCCAACCAGATCACAGAGCATCCCATCCCTTCCAGACGCGTCTGCAACATTCCCAGCTCACACCGCCGTCAGTGCTGGCAGGAAGGCTGAAAGGACGGAAAGAACAGCTCAGGTGTGAGGAGGAAACACCCCAGCAGGGCCTGCTCTGCTGACAGCTGCCACCAGGGCTTAAAAAAGCAACTTTCCTTTCGCATTTCAACCGAAATAGCCAGCTGTCAGATGGCAGCTGCCTTTACTCAGCCCGATGGCATTCGGGGATTCCAATGAGCTACAGAAACAGTTGCCAATATCCCTTTTGTTTTCCTAAGTAGGAGCTAGGTTTGAAATGCCAGAGGGCTGGGATGGAGCGTGCAACCAATAAAGGTGTCTGGGAGCCCAAGTGACCTGCAGACAGAGCACTGTTTGAGCCCCCCAAGGCACCCGGAGTGTGGGAGTGGGCGCCGTGCAGCCGGCCATGCAGGGACTGCAGTGTGCACGCAGGGGTGCAGGGCTGGGGGGGCTGCAGGGACACACGGCCCTCCACTGCAGCTCTGTGGGCACCGCAGCTCCTCAACCAACACCCCCGAATGGAGCTCGGTGTAACAGGAGGGATGTGGCAATGTTTCAAAGGCAGAGTTCCTTCCTTCCTCAGAAAGAGGAGGAATAAAACGTTACCAAAGCCGGCAGCTGCTGGTGCGCACAGATACCACCGGTGTCAGCTGCAGGGCCGCCCCGAGGGAAGCTGACCCTCCCTGCTCGTGTTCCCATCACCCCCCAGCAGCCCACGTGCTGTTTACGAAGTGCAGTGCCGAGCACTCGGATGGTTCCCAGAAAGCCACGTGCTGCACCGCACGGCCAGGGCCAGCAAACCTCCCTGTGCTTTCCTGGGAAGAGCACTGAGCTCTGTGCCATACAGCAGGCACCGACCCGGCACCGTCCCAGCTCACCCCCGGCCCCTTCTGGGTCACCCTGCGTGCTCTCAAGCAACGGAGCAGCTCCATGCTGGGGGCAGGAGGGCAGGTGCTAGTTACCAAACCACATTATAAAGCACGCTAATTGCTCAGAAATTGCTGCTCGTGTAAGCACAGCAAGTGCACGGCGAGAGGCTCTGACCCGAGGGCAGCCAGGAGCCATCAGCCCATCGGTTCCCATCCATTCCAACGCCCTCGGTCTGTGCAGAGGGGCTGTGAATCACGGCTGTGGTTTCGTGCTTCTGGCAACCCAGGTGTCTGCAGTGCCACGGCCCTCCTGGAGCCAGGGCAGCCCCAGTGGGAGTGCTGTGCCCGAGGAGAGGCCACGCAGGGTCAGCTCTCAAAAGAGACAGGGAGCTGCCCACAAACCTGGCGGTGATTTTTCACTCTGAAACAGCACCTTATTTAGGCAGTTTGAGGAATGCTACACAGGGACACGACGGCTGGGAATTTGCATACTGGGCGTCTCCGTGCTGCTTACCTAACGGGACAGGAATCCTGAGCAGAGGAATCCTGCCATCAGCCGTCTAGACTGCGGTGGGAGCGCAGGGCACGCAGCAGCAGTGCCCACAGCGGGGGGCTGCCCTGTGCCACCCCCCAGCACCAGCCCGGGGCTGCGGGTCACCCATGGGGTCCGTGCCCCCAGCACCCCCCGGCTGCAGCGCCCGCAGCCCGAGCAGCAGCACGCTGCTTTATTAACACACCGCTTTATTAATGCGCCCATTAGTTTGTTAATACTTGCAGGAGGCTGCGGAATCCCGGCTTGTGAGTTGGGAGCCAAGCGAGCTTTACGTGGCCCAGCAGAGCCCTCTGCAGCTCAGGCAGCATCGCTGCACGCAGCGGCTGCAGAGCCACAGAGCGAGGTTTGGAGCTGCAAGGCCTGCAGCACTGTGAGCTCAGCACCTCGCCTGCTGGGTGTGCAGACCCAGAGCTGCACAGAGCCCCGCTGCAGCAGCAGCTCTGCCCCTCCAAGCCTGTCCTGGGCACTGCAAGGCTGCTCTGCTCCAACACAGCACCCTCAGCCTAAACCCACCCCCAGGACAGCAGAGCTGTGGGGCAGACCTGCCGCTCTCTGCCTGCAGCGTCCCATGCTGAAGGCCCACTGCATTTCCCACATGGGGCTGCACTGCTGGTGCACGGGGATCGGGGCTGCACGGGAAGCACTGAGGCCAATGCAGCTCTGCAAAGACAGAGGTGACAGAGCAACACCACACTCACACACTGCAGGCCGTGCCCTGCTGCTAAACACCCCAATCACTCTGTTCTATGCAGAGTCAGAGCAGCACAGCCAGCAAGCAAGGCTGGCTCCAGCTTAAACCAAGTCTTAATGCTGCACTGGGGGAAGAAGAACAACAGAACAGACAGAGCAATCCCAAACCTTCCCACTGCTGCTGCTCTGAGCTCACAGCGAGCTCCGGGCAACCTGAGGCAGCGCAACTGGTATTTAGCTCATTTCTTCTATAGAAAAGTCATGGGGCTTTAATCACCACGCTGCTTCATTAACTGGAGATGACTAATTACAGGACTTGTTAGTCAGCACTTGCAGATAATGTTTCAGCGCTGACTTGTTTGTATGGGGACGGCTGGAAGCGATGATTTAATAATCCTCGCGGAACACACAGAGCCCTGCAGGGCTGCGCTCAGCCAGCACTGCCAAAGCAGGGACGCAGGCAGCAGAGAGCAGGGCTGCAGCAGAGAGCAGGGCTGCAGCAGAGAGCAGGGCTGCAGC
Organism: Pavo muticus; assembly: GCA_016647715.1. Lineage (NCBI taxonomy): Eukaryota > Metazoa > Chordata > Aves > Galliformes > Phasianidae > Pavo > Pavo muticus. Next base: position 45,050 of record JACDJE010000396.1, read on the forward strand.
AGAGAGCAGGGCTGCAGCAGAGAGCAGGGCTGCAGCAGAGAGCAGGGCTGCAGCAGAACGGCGCCCGAGCAGAGAAAGCAGCTTGGGTTGTAAGGAAAACACCACCAAAAGCCCAAACGGCTGCAGGATGGGGGGGGGGTTTGGGGAGGGTCGGGATCGCCGCGAGGAGCAGGACGGCCCCCCTGCTGCCAGGAAGGCGTTGCTCAATGCGGCCGGCTGCCAGGAACACGGCGCTGACTCCGGCCCTGCTCTGAGCACAAACAGATTTCTTAAGAAGCGAAACCGACGTCACTCGCTGCCCGCCGGGCTCCGGGCCATGCGCTGCCCGGCCCCTCCTGCCCCGCCGCCTTTGGATTTCAGTAAATCAAAGGATGAGGAAAAGCCTTCTTGCCAAGGGGGGGTTATTTGGTTTCGGTTTGGTTTTGGAGTACGGCAGCTCTCACCAACAGCACGCTGCAGTGCCCAGTGCCACCCCGTGTGTGGTGTGAGCAGGAGGGAAAGCCTGGCTCTGAACAGGGGCAAGACACCCAGCAGGGCTGAGGGCTCCAGAGAGCAAAGGGCAGAGGGATGGGGGTCGGGGTCAGGGCCCCCAACCTGCCCCCCATGTCCCAGCACAGCAGGTGGGAGCAGCCCGTGTGCCCTCGGACCCAGATGGTGAATGCCAGCGCCGGGACCCCACTGTTGTGCCCGGCCCCAGCTCACAGGAGGGGCTGAAATTCAGAGGGTTTGGTCAGCCCCTCCCAAAACAAAGCATAGGGGAGGGCAGAAAGCACGCAAGGTGCTGAAGGGCACCAGGAGCATCCTA
>JACDJE010000396.1:59881-77735 GCA_016647715.1 Pavo muticus
GGGCCGCGCGGGGCGGAAGGAGGAGCTGCCGCCGCCGGACACCAGCGGGGCTCTGCCGCGCAGCGCAGCCTGCTGCCGCCGCCACGCCCCCCGCCGACGGGCAGCGCCACCCGCCAATCAGAGCTCGCGATGAGCGCGGGGAGGCGGGGAGAGACGCGGCCGCCAGGTTCGGTTGCGACGGAGGAGAGGGGAGGGGAGGAAGGGACGGGAGGGGCGGGGCGGGCGAAGAGCGGCGGGACAGGCAGCCAATGGCAGCGCGGGGCGGTGATATGCAAATGAGTATGTTAATATTCATGAGCGGGGCAAGGCGGGAAGGGCGCACGTGGCGGGTGGGGCGCGAGGCGCGGGGCTCCGCTACGGCCCCGGGGGGGTGAACGGGACCCCCCCAAAATGCCGGTGCTGCTCTGCCCGGGTGGGGGACAACGTCAGAGGGGCACCTTCCACCTCCTGCCCCTGCACCTCATACGCAGCAGTGCTGCTCTGCAGGGCTGGGCTGGGTGCACGGTGCACCGTGCAGGACACCTAACCCCGACCTGAGCCCCCCGGCCTCTGCAGAGGGGGGAAATTCGCAGCAGTGCATCAGCAGACACACCATGCAGCGCTGAGTGCTGCTGGCATGGCAGTAATGGGGCCGGGAGCTGCAGCACCAGCTCCCTGCCCGCTGCGAGCATGGGCACTGCCAGCATAGCATCGCCTCTGGGATGGAAACCCATAATCCTGTTAGCGGGAAGAAGGCTGATTTCCCCTAATCCCGTTTGCGCCCATATGCCGTCCTCTAAGCCGCTTTGGCTGCAGATGGGTCCCTCAGTCACACCCGGATGGTGACGGGCCTGGGAGCCACGTTGTGTCCCAAGCATTGAGTGGTCTGCTGGCTGCGGGCCCAGGGGAGCAGAGTGCCCCTGGCACAGGGCTGGGGTCATGGGGGGGGCAGAGGCACCCCAATCCCACTGCAAGCTGCCGTCCTTCACTGGGCACTGCGGCATGAGCTCAGAACCCCCCCATGGAGGTACCGTTCCCTGGAGTGAGAGCCCCATCCTGCTCAGCTTGTCCCCAAAAAGCCCTTCCCCTCTATGCGGCCCCAGGGCTGCTGAGACGTGGCCCGCACGCACGGACAGAGCGGGGAGCGTGCCGTGCCGTGCTGTGTTCTGCTCTGCTGTGTCGTGCCGTGCTGTACCATGCTGTGCTGAGCTGTGTTCTGCCGTGCCGTGCCATGTCCCACACCGCCGGCAGCATCCACAGCGCAGAGCTGCTCTCCGCCTCCCCCCGCTCAGCCCCGTGCAGAGCTTTGATGTCAGAGGAGGAAAGAATAGATGGGAGCCGAGGGCTTTGTCCGAGCGCCTCTTCCTTCCCTGCTTTCACTGCAGGGGGAGATGCGGGCAGCGTGGGCACAGAGGGGGGGATGAGGGACACGGGGACGGGGGCAGAGATTTCTATCGCCATCAACACGCCACGGAGCTGCTGTCGCCTCCAGCGGCGTTCAGAGGGAGCTGAGCAGAGCCGCGCTGCCCTCACACTGAGAGCCTCCAGCTGCAGCCAGGCCTCGGGGGGGGACCGGAGCGGGCATCCTGCATACCCACATCCCAATGGGGCTGTGGGGACACGGAGACCGGAGCTGTGAGCTGTCAAAGTCCCGGCAGCACCGCGACGTCCCCGTGGAGCTGCGGTGTCCCTGCAAAGCTCTCACATCCCCACGGACACGCAGCGGCCCCGCACAGCCGCGATGTCCCCGCGGAGCCGTGCCCTTGCCGGGGCCCTTTGCGACCGCAGCAGCCCCGCTCCCCCCGCCCGCACCCACACGCCTCCAGCGCCCGGAGAGCAGATGGTTTCCATGGCAACAGGCACGATGACGCACTCGCTGCTCTCCCACCCCCTCCCCACGGGGCCGTCAGCCCGCGCTGCAGCGGGGGGCGGGGGCACCCAACAGCCGCCCCCGCGCACGGGCACGCGTGTGCGCACGGGGTGCGTGGATGCTCGTGATCGCACGCACCTGTGCACGCACGTGCACGTAACACGCACGCACACCCATGCACGTGCTTGCACGCATTCGCACACCCGTGCAGCTGACCGTCCCCCCTCCGGGGGGGGTCACCGCAGCCCCCCAACCCCGAGCTGCTCCGCGGGGACGCAGCAGCGTTTCTCATCTCTTTATTGAAGGAAGACTATTTCTAGAATAAAGGCTACATCGTCACGTCGCCTCGTCCCTCGGTGGGGTTGGGTGGGTGTAAAACGCCGGGGGAGGAGCGGGGAGCAAGCGCGGCCCCCCCACTGTGTGCACCCCACGGCACGGGGGCGGCCCAGGGGCGGGGACAGTGGGGCCGGAGCGAGGGGTGACCCCGCAGGGATGAGGGGCTGCTGGCGGCAGGGCCCCGCTCCGGCCNCCCCCTTTTGCCACTCCAGGTTTTTCCAAGCAAGATTAATTGACTTCGGTGCGCCGCAGCAATTAAAGCACCGAGCACCAGGCCCTGTCAGATGATCCTCATCAGCCTCCATATGCTGCAGCTGTGCCAACCGCTGCTCCAAGATGCTGCCTCGCAGTCTCACCCGTCCCTCTTGCTGCTAGGCTCATTGCAGCACGGCTCAGCCTTCTCTGTGTAGTTATAATTCCATCAGCGCTTCCAGCAGCCCTGCTCTGCCTGGGGGAGCTGCTGCACAACAGATGGCCACGGAGAATTGAAGCACAGCCCCTATGGGAGCGCTGCACTGAGCTCCTCACCGGGAGGATGGGCGCAGCGGATCACAGCGGGCTGTGATGTGCTGAGCCCTGGGGATGCAGCAAGCTGCTCGGGCACGGAGTGCAGCTCAGGATCTGCCCTACAGCTCATCAACCCTTGGGGAAGAGCTCTCTCTGAAAGCACCAGCAAGGTGGCCCTGCACAGCCTCAGTGCCGCCAGCACAGGCAGAGCCCACCCTGCTGCTGTGACTCAAACAGGGGTGCCTGGCATAAAACATCACTGCTGCGCATCGCTGCCACCCGTCTCTTGTGGACTGATGGACCCTGGGCTGCAGGAGAGCATTGAAAGGCCTTCCAGGTACGGATGTGAGGGTTTTCAAGCTGGATGTGAACGCAGAGCTGAGCTTTCCTATAGGGAATGCACAACGCGTGGCGGAGGCGGGGGATGGCGCAGGGGATGCGGCCCGGCCTCGTTTCTTCCTTAATCACTGAGAAAGAGAAGCTCCATTTGTGGGCTAAGACGGAGCTCGGCGCTGTGGCAGCAGTCACAGCCAGCAGCCCCAGAAGGGGTGTTATTTTTGGCAGCTATTACAACCAGGTTTTGCTCAAAACTAAGCTAGCAGAAGCAGCTTAGTGCAGCTGTGCCATCCGCGATCGCACCTGCCTCTGCCTGCGCTTCTGTCGCAGTTTCTCACCTTCTCAGAGCCTGAGCACCAGGGAAGAGCCCCGCAGCCAAATGCAGTGCAGGGGGAGTGGGGAGGAGGGCTGGCTGTGCAGACCAACAGGGAACGAGGTGTGTGCTGAGCTCCCGGGACGCAGGAGCTGCAGTGTTTGTGACCAGGCACGGCACAAGCTGCTGCACCTGCAGATCCAGCGGGCAGGGACAGGACCTTGTGGCACCTCCACTGGGGCACTGCGCGTTCTTCATTCCCTCTGAGCACACAGACGTTCTCCTTTGGGTCGGTGCTGCAATAGCAGCAGGCTGTGACGTTTTGCTTCGCTGCTGAGCTCCGGTATGCCCCCGGGTGGCTGCGTGGGGAGGAGGTGAGCTTAGCTTCCCACCTCACCACTTGAGGAAAACCAGCCCGGCCAGCGTGGCGTAGCCCAGCACCAGGAAGAGGACCTTCAAGAGACGATTGCTTTTGTCTTCCAGCTCCTTCGCCAGGATCTCAAAGAAGGTGATGAACAAGAAAGTGCCCCCCGCCACGCCTTGCAGGAGCAGAGAAGTAACGCTGCCAGCCGTGCTCTGGGTGCTCTCGATCCCCATCCCAATGCTGATGCCCAGAGGGATCATCAGGCTCACCGTCACCGCCAGCTTGGCAGCATCCTTCAGCGGCAGCGAGGCCTTGGCCATGCTGATGCCCAAAGCCACGGCTACCAGCGTCTCGTGGATGGCAACGCCCAGGAACAAGCTCAGCACTCTGCCTCCCTCCTCCTGCAAGCCCAGGGCCAGACCTTCAAAGATGGAGTGAGTGCACAAAGCGAACACCAGGCTGACCAGGCGCAGAGGGCTGGAGCGGGACAGCTCGTGGATGTTCAGACCGTGGCTGTGGGAGTGACGGCCGTGCTCAGCGTGCAGAGTGCTGCCCCGTGACGAAGCAATGAAGGGACTCTCATATTCAGAGTCGCTCCCGACGTCCGAGCCGGCGTTGAAGGTCTCTAAGTCAATGAAGGAGGGCTTTTCCTTTTGGAAGGTCAAAACGAGCTGCTCCACAAACACCGTCATGAAGAAGCCGAGCATCATGATGGTCTCAGCCACCGGGTAGTCCGTGGTCACGTTCCCCTGCTTAAGGACTTCATCAAGCTGGAACAAAGCACACAACCCGTGGAGTCAGCTGCCTTTTGCCCTCTATAGGCACGCAGAGCATCATCAGGAGGCTCTCAGGGCTTCCTACAGAACTCCTTTTGAGAGGCAGGTCTCCAATAGGCAATACGGGGGGAAGCTTGGCTCTGTAAAAGTGAAATATTCCTGCTGTGTTCACACAGCTCCAGAGGAAGATTAAACTGACCCAGGATGCTTTAACGCCCTCGCATTCAGACCTCAGTGTGAGACAGGGAACCCATTAGCCTCACAGTCAGAGGTCAGCGGCCATCTGAAAGAGAGCTTTAAACACGGGCTCGGAGTCAGGAGTTTGAGCCTAATGCCACAGGTGATGCTCAGCCTCCTCCTGCACCAAACAAGCCTAGTTTTCCAACCAGACAGTATCTGAATGGAGGCGGGGGCTTACTGGGCCACTCTGGTTAGAGGTAGAGCCTACACCTCCAATTCCACAGAGGAGGAGGTTAGCTGAAATCCACAAGGGGCTCACACACAGTTACCTTTCCTCTGACGGCGGGCAGCAGGGCGTTGAAGCAGGTGGCCAGGAAAACCCCTCCTCCAAAAGCATTGCAGAGGGCGATGGCCTTCCTGGAGCGATGAGCCTTCTCGTAATCCGCCCCGATGATCTTCACAGGGAGGAGGGACCCGGCCAGCATGAGGACGCAGATGCCCAGCAGACACAGCACTTTGGCAGCCACGATCTTCATGGTGCTGCCCTGCAGCAGCTCTCAGAGCGGGCGCATCAGCAGGGGAAAGCACAGGCAAACTGCAGGGAAAGCTGCTGCTGGAGCTGCGGACAGGAGAGAAAAGAGATTCTCCTGTGTATTTAGGGTGCAGAAGAGCACCTTGCACCCCATCCTGCGTGCCAGCCCCTGTGCAGCAATGACCTTAACCCTACCTTCGCTCTGGGAGGCGATGTGTGGGGAGAGCACAGAGCTCTCACACAGAGAACTGAACTCAGCAAGCAGGAACTCCAAAAGCTTGCAAGAGCTGTATTGGCTGCACAAAACTGGCACAGCCTCAGTTGGTGGAGGCTTTAAACCACTAGATCTTGCAACAAGATCCACCTGAGTCCAAAGGATCAAGTCCATTGGCTTTAACCACAAGAAATGAGTAAGGGCTTCAGCTGGCAGTTTTCGGTGTCATTGAGGAATGAAGTTAAAGATCCCCTTTAAGCACTCACACAGGACTTTGGGGTCTTTTTTTGTACTGCCCTCAAAGCCAGACCAGCAGATTCAGTTTCCTTGGCCCCCTCTGCCATCCCTGTAGGCCTGGCTGGTTGTGGCTCTGATCCATCGGCACCTCCCTAAAGGAAAACCCGGTGCAGAAACCCACTGTGAGGTCCCCCGCTGCTCACAGTGTGTAACAAAAGAGGTGGCTGATGGTGGTTTTACACCAGAGAGAAATGCAGTACCTGAGTAGGCTGGGTCCTGACAACTGGCTCCATCTGAAATGGGTTTACCTCCAGATTACACGCAGTGAAACCCATTTAAAATGATTTTAGGAAAGCAATAAAACGAAATCTATTTATAAAACACAAACAGGTGCCTCTACTGACACGGGGATGAGCACAGGCAGCGCTGTGCCCCTGCTGGCATCAGATCAGCAGCCCCAAACTGAGCTGTGCTACAGCCTGCTGAGCTGCCGCTGTGCTGAGCCTCACACCAGGGCTGGACAAGGTAAATAATTGGATAGCTGCCCATTGGACCATCAAATTAACCTTAAAACAAAAGATTCCTGAGGGTAAAGTCTCCCCTGAGGGCTGACAGGATGAATCACTATAAGCCCTCCTGTGCAGCAGGCTGCGTAGATGGTGATTGTGTCATCAGGTGAGTTGGGATTGACGGATGCTGTGCGTGGTGGGGGAGTTTGAAAGCTCTTTTCAAGTCTGCAGTTCAAGATCAGCCTACAGAGGAGCAAACAGAGGTCACAGCAGCCCGTCCATCTGCAGCAGGGCTGGCTCTCAGTTGGGTGCCTGTGGAAAGTGATGTCCATCAGCAGCAGCACAGCTCAGATGACACTGATGGACTTGCTCTGTGAACCTGGCCTGAACAAGTGCAGAGCTGGGCACATGCTGACAGCAGGGCTGAGGCTGTCACTGCTGCTGACGGGCAGAGATGCTGCCTCTGGGCCTGCCAGTGCCTGTCAGCACATTGCTGACACAGCTAACAAGCCACACTGCCTTTGTAATGCACACACTGTGGTTTCAGCATCAACAGAACAACAAGGGTATAACCTTGCATGGTGATGGCAGGTTGTCAGGCCGGGCTTCTCAGGCGTGCTCTGAATCCTATGTTAGTGACAACGCATTGGGATCGCATAGAGAAGAGCTCGTGGCTCTGCTTGCTGGGTGTGAAGGTACCATCCCACCTGTTATTCAGGTGTGCAGACAGCTCCTGGGAGAGCCAGCAAACAGCACTGAGGGTGTCCCAGCATCTGCACCTCCTCTGGAGTCAGCCTGGCCTCCACTCAATCCCAGCAAACTTTTGTGTCTAACAAAAGCGAAGTGCCAAGCCTCGAGCTGCTGGCAGCAGTGGAGCAGCCCTCTGTGCCCTGTGACCTCTGAGGAAAGCAGCTTAGTGACAAACGGAGCAGTGAGTGCTGGAAATACCTCGTGCTCCTCTCAGCCCACAGCAGTCAGCACCTCGGTCTCCTGGATGTATTGGCAGCCCAGACACCTCTGTAACAAAGAATGAATGCGGGGTAGGTACTGAGTGGCTTACCATCGAAATATTTGGGCAACAGAAAGTGCAGCGAACAGTGTGAAGTTTAACGTCCCAGATCGGTGCCCTGACGCTGCTGGGGTGTGGGAAGCAGGCCGGGCCCCCAGCCCCCCTCTGAATGCCTCCGGTGCCTGCTGAGAGCACACAGGGAGCTCGAAGGGGAGGGGCCGTGCTGGGGGCTTCTCCCAGAACGGGGTGGGGTCTGCAGGGACAGCCCCGGAGAGGGGACAGCACAGCGGCCGCGGTGGGAGGGGGATGGGGTGAACGGGAGGGGACGGACGGACAGGGGTGGGACAAACGGACGGGGATGGGACGCGGATACAGAGATGGGGACACGCCGACACGGGGACGCCTGAACGGGGCTGGGGACACACAGACGGGGACAGAGGGACGTCAGGGTGGGGGGCAGAGCTGTCGGAACCGCTGCGGCCGTTGAAGGGAATTGGACCGCGCTTTGGGGCCGCGGTACCCCCGCCACCACCGGGACGCAGCGGCACAGGACCGGGGCTGCGTGCCCCACTAACAGCAGGGCACAGCGAGGGGCCGCAGCCCCACAGAAGGGTCTGAGGGCGGCACTGCGCGGCACTCGCTCTCCATCCAGAGCGGCAGCAATTAAAATCCGCAGCCGCTATTAATAGCTGCCAGCAGAGGAGCGGGGTGCCACGGCAGCACCCGCACACCAACACAGGGCTCACGGCAGAGCCCCTTCGGGTGCACTGGGGATGAGCTGACAGCAGCCGCAGCCCCCCCCGGACCCCCGCGGCGCTACCAGCCGTTCAGGTGCCGCTCGTTGCAGGGGATGAATGAGTTCCGCTCATCGTTTGCACTGCAGCTCCTCCTCCGTTCATTCACTCCGCAGCTCCCCGCGATGCCGGGCGCTGCGGGGGCTTCCCGGGAACACACAGCACGGAGCGGGGCTTTGTTGGGAGGGCCTCATCCTTCCCCAGCCCATACAGCGGAGCGCCAGCCCCACTGCAAAGCACCGCTGGGACCCCCATCACCCCGCCCCCACCCCTGCTCAGCGAGTGGGGAAATGCCCAAGCACGGCCCTGCTGCGCGCTGCCTGGGAGAGGTGAAATAACACACACAGATTCACCACGTGGAGACAAACGAGATTCTCATCAGGCCCTGCTGATCTGTGTCAGCTGAGGCCTAAAATAACGCTCCCCCCCNCACCGTGCAGGAGGGACAGCCTGGGGCTGCTGTGGCGGTCACCCGGGGGGTGGCTGCACCGCTGCCACACTGCACAGCACACGGGGACCTGGGCGGGCATCCACGGCCCCCGGTGGGGTCCCCCCATCCCATCCCCACGCGCCCGTGTCCAGTTGTGCTGCAGCGTGCACGTGCCCGGCCCCACGACCCCGTCCCACTCCACGAGGCCGAGGGTCCCCACGGGTCCGCGTCCCCAAACCCAACGATGGCCGCAGCCGCCCCGCAGGCACCGCACACGCAGGGAGCACGCAGGGACAGCCCCACCGCGGGGGGGTGAGGGGGGGGGCCGGGGGGCACGGGCCAGTCCGGGGCTCTACATGATGCTGCACTTCCCCTTGATTTTGTCTGTCCTCTTCTGCTTGCTGGAGCGCTTCCCGTCGATGGTGAGGCTGACGTTCCTGCGCTTCTCCAGGTTGAGCAGCTCCTGGAAGAGCTCCTTCACGTTGTAGTTCATCTTGGCCGAGGTCTCCATGAAGGCGCATTTCCACTCCTTGGCCACGGCCTCCCCCTCCCTGCTCTCCACCTCCCGCTGCGTCTCGTCGCACTTGTTGCCCACCAGCATGATGGGGATGCTCTCCACGCTGCCCTTGATCTGCACGATCTGCTGGTAGATGGGCCTCAGCTCCTCCAGCGACTGCTTGCTGGTGACGGAGAACACCAGGATGAAGGCATGGCCCTTGGAGATGGACAGGCGCTGCATGGCCGGGAACTGATGGCTGCCGGTGGTGTCGGTGATCTGCAGCGTGCAGACGCTCTTGTCGCAGCTGATCACCTGCCTGTACGTGTCCTCGATGGTGGGGATGTAGGTGTCTCGGAACGTCCCCTTGACGAAGCGCAGCACTAACGAGCTCTTCCCCACGCCGCCGGCGCCGAACACCACCACGCGGTAATCGTTGCTCTGCTCCGGCATCGTGGCCCGCCGCTGCGAGGGACAGAGCACAGGGACACGTCACAGGGACCCCCAGCACCGGCCCTCCGCTCCCACTGTGTGCAGCAGGGGGGGTCCCGGCGCAGCCCCCCGCCCTTGGGCTGCCCTTCAGGCAGCGGGGCAGCTCTCGCCGCCCGCCCGGGGCGCAGCAGCCTTTGCTATTTTTACCACCCCCCCGCGCTGCGGCCATATGGCTGAGCCACAGCCAACAGCACAGCAGCTGTGGTCGGAGCAGCACCGCCGGGGGGGCCACACGGACACCCCCAGCAATGGGAGCGGCGCAGTGGGGCAGCCCACGGCCCAGTGAGGGGCCGACGGTACCCACAGCCCCGGGGCTGCGCTGCGGAGGTGGATGTGCTGAGTAAGGAGGGGCCATTTCGTGCACAGAGCTCAGCGCTGTGCTGTGCCACCGCTCTGCCCTGTGGATGGTGTCACGCAGCCGTGGGCTCAGGGCACAACGGGGCCCCGCGAGGTGTCCCCACACATGGGAGCATCTCTGCTCCCCACGCAGAGCACAAACACTCAAGAGGCACAAAGCGTGCCGTGCCACAGGGCTGCCATGCAGGCAGCGCCATCCCAAGGGTGGTGAGTGGGCACACGGGGATGGCACACGGTGCTGCTTTGGGGTCAGCTCTGCCCCACTCCTGGCATGTCACTGCTGCTCCCTCAGTCCTGCGTGCAGCCGGGGGGTGCAGCCCCTTTGTGGGGTCCCACGGGCACCCATCGCNCACTAACCTTAGAGAGGCAGCCATCAAATCCTGTGTATTAACAACACTGGCAACGTTGCTACAGACCTGAATGAGAAACGTGGTGAATCTAATCAACAGAAACCCTGTTCCTGGAGGCAAGAAGATCCAGTGGTCTCCAGAGTGTTCAAACATCTCCGTCCTGGAACTGGCAGGAAGATTAAGGGGAATCAGGATGGGGGAGGGGCTGGAACACTTCTCTGAAGTGGCACGTGGGCAGGAAAGCGAAGACATCCTGAAGTGAAGAGTGCATCGTTCTTCAAAAACGGGTTAAAAAATCCCCATGTAGCAAAGAACATAGAAATGTAACAGTGCTGCTCATCTGGAGCTTCTTTACAAAGACTGTTGGTGCTGGTTTGTGTCTGCTGGATCTTCCAGAAGAAATTAATGGAAAGGTGGAGGGGGAGGAGCAGGACGAAGACTGGGGAAAGAAAGTGTGAAGCTGTCTTTAACATGCAGGTCATAGGAAGTATTTTGTGTTTGGGGTTTTTTTTTCCTCATTTTTTTTCCCCCCTCTTGGACACTTCCAATTCAAGAAATGGCACCACGCTCATGGCTTCCAGTTTTTAAAGCAAAGAACAGAGTTCCCATGGACTGCACTGCAGAGACAGGAAGACAAGACATTTGCAAGTTCAATTGCTGAGAAAACACAGCATCCCTTTAACAACTGCCAACATCAGATAAGGAAACTCATTTGCCAGTCACAAAGCGTGGGGGAAGTTAATTCACTGCTCTGCAGAGCCGAGCCTTGCATCTCTCCAAGGCACAGCAGCAGCAGAGCTCAGCCTGCACGGAGGGGAGGAGGCACTGAGCTGCCAGGTGAAGGCACAAGGCAATGTTGCAGCAGAACACTGAAATCCTCCCCGCTCAGCTGCCCGCAGCCTCACCTGTAATGCTCATTCCTGCTGATCTTCATTGCTGGCACTTGGAGTTCGACTCCTGATCTGGCTTCGTAGCTGCTCTATTAGTTCAGGATTCTGCTGCTGCATCTGCTGTGCAAACTGCTGGCCCCTGCAGGACAACAAGCTACAGTTACTGTGTCCACACACACAGACACGACCAGCGCTATGAAATCCTTCCCAGCTGACTGCCAGAACTCTGCTCTACCAAGCAGTCCATCACATCACAGTGCAGCTTTACCCAACCCTTAACTGAAGTCCTCACTTCACATCTGAAGTCTGCTTGCTGATTTAAGGCCACGAGAAGAGGCAGCTCCCTACTCACGCTTGTATGAGGCTGGCAAGATCATTTGTGGAGGGGCTGGTGCCTGCTGCTCCCATGGGGTTATGGCCACCAGAAATCATCCCAGACATGCTGTGGAAAGAAGAATCATTGCTCAGAGCAGGAAAACACACCAAAACCTTTTGTTTTACACTAGGAGGGGAAAAGAAGAGCAACTGTGATATGTAGAAATACATATAACAGCTTCAGTTACTGTATTGACAAATAGTCCTCCCTCCTGTGCAAGCTTGGTGTTATGCTTAATTAAAACACTGCCCCCCCTCACACGAGGTATTTGATAGCTCTGCACCACAGGAGATTTACTGACAGGACAGCCTCAACACTGATTCACAGTCATCAGTGCAGAACGCATGGGGTCTGCAAAGCCCCTTCCCTGCAGGTCCTCAGGCTGCACCTAGCACAGAACCTCAGCTGACAACAGAAGTGGAAGGAGCAGGCAGAAGCAAATGGAAATGGCAGCAGATGTTCAGCCCTGTAGCTGGGCTGCTTAATACAGTAAGCAAAGGATGAGCTCCAGAAGGGCTCCAGCTCACTGAATGCCTGAGCTCTGAAGGGACAGACTGGGGAGGTACACGCTTCATTCACCTCGTGGCTTCATACTGCCTAAGCATCTGATAGATGTTGTGAGTTGATCCTCATAACTGCAGTACAAAGAATCCAAATATTCCTTCTGAAGGAGAATGAGATGTGAAATCTTGTCTCCAGATCACACGGATACTGTGCAGCAGAGCCAAACTGCCCCCAGCTTCCCCAATGCAACTCCAGTGCCACAGCCTATCCTGCCTCCTATTGAGGTTCCTCTTCAACACAGTCCAGAGTACTCAAAACACACATTGGTCAGGAGACAGGGCTGCTTTAAGGGCTGCTTTAAGGGCTGCTTTAAGGGCTGCCTTCCACATTTCTGCTTCCAGCACCCACCCCCTCCCACCACAGCCTCAAAGGAGTGACTCAAAGAGGAAAGAGAACATGGGATCAAACTTACAGCTGTTGTACTTGTGGATTGTTCATTAGGTTAGATGCCTATTTAAAGAGGGGAAAAAAATGACACCCTATTTAGTCAGAAATGCCTGGGTAGATATGCAGATGTTGTGCCATTCAACTACGAACAAAGCGAAGGCAGAAACACTTGGAAACAGATCAATAGGACAAAAATAGCAAAGAGAAGCACAGTGCAACACACAAGACAAGGCTGGTAACGCAGAACAGGCACCCTTTCCACACCCAGCACGTCACAAGGAGCAGCCTGTGAATAAATCACTGGCTCTTGATTTGACTTGGGGTGAAAAATACAAGCACGGCTCCCTCACAGCGACACCAAAACGAAGACGTGACCACAAAGCAGCCCCTCAGACACAGGAACTCCCCACGTCACGTCCCAAAACGTTTCATCCTGAATGGATAAACGCACAGACTGGGCACAGCCTGCCTGTGATCCGTGCCCACATTTACCATACTCATGAAGCCAGGGTTGTTCAGCAAGCCAGCTAAATCGAATCCTCCAGGGCCTCCGGTCTGTAATAAAGACAGCACAGGTGGGTGGTGACATCCTCTTACTTTCTGATGCAACAAACAGCTGCAATGAGTGCTGCTCCAGTGCTATCAGAATCTGGTCTTTGAAGCATGACAAAGGGCAGGCTGGGATGAGCTCACTCAGGGAGGCAAAGGGCACATGCTGATAGCAACGACGGCATCGCGTGCATCGCTGAGCACCTCTCAGGCAGCCCAGCTGTGGTGGTGATGCACTGCCCCAACCCAGCACAGCTGCCACCTCAAACACACCCACCAGCCCACCTCCGTGCTGCAGAAGGCTCTAGAAAACTGAAATCCCCTTCAAAATAGTAAAACAGTGTTTCAAAAAGCTCCCCCTCATCAGCCTCGCTTCCTGACTGCGCTCCAGCACAGCACCCAAGTTGCCCTCCCTGCGTTTCACCTCACAGCAGCACCTGATAACCACCTCCATCTGCATGCAAGATTGGGATCCTAAACACAGCCAAGCTCCATAGCAGTGCCTGCTATCACCTGCAGCAAGGAAAGCTCCGTTGGATCTCATCCACGCTTCAGGACTGGTTTCAGAACTTACCGGACTGGGAGCCTCCTTCATTTTCTGTTCAGCTATTTTCAGGTTGGATTTGTAGGTGTCGTTGTCTGGGTCGAGCTCCAGGGCTTTTTTGTAGTAGACAACAGCTTCTGTGTGCTTGTTTAAACTGGAGAGGGCCAAGCTATTGAAGCAGAAATAAAAGGAAGTTACAGAGGTAGGTAAGCACTCACAGCCCTCCTCCTCCCCCAGCACAGGTGAGACACCAGGTATCTTCACATGGCATTCCAGAGCACTGCTGGTGGTGAAAGTACCACAAAGCACCCCGAGACTGGAATTCAGGCACAAAAGCCTGCTCTCTTACTTACCCCATTCTGCCGTAAGCTTTGCTGTAGTTCGGATCAATGCCTATTGCTCTCTCACAGTCTCTGACTGCTCCAGCATAATTTCCTAATTTACTGTATGCAGCAGCTCTGGGGAGAAGAAAGATGGGCAGAAAACACTTAGCATGCTGAGCAAGGTCACCTCTGCTCCCTCTCTGCAGCCTCCTGCTCTGAAGGGAAAGTCAACGTGTGAACTTGACACGACTCCAGGCCGAACCCACGTGAGCAGGCTGCTATCCAAGCACCCAGCTTCACATTCTGTTCCTCCTGCAAGCAAATCTGAGCTCTCACTCCTCCTTATGGACGTCCCAAGAGGAAGGAAGCAGGAAAGCATCCCATCAGTGACTCAGCCTGACCTCTCAGCCTCCATCACACCTCCATTTCTGAGTCACAAGGGCTGCTTCTCCCATTTTCCCCTACCATCCACATAAGGGTCTTGACAGGGAGCCTCCAGCTTGTCTCACTTTACTCCCTTGTTTTAGCCCTTTCTCTTACTTAAAGAGTTAACTGTATGAAAGCAGACAGCATTCCATGGAGCCCTTATCTCTCCTAAAATGCCACAGGGTTTGTTTCCACACCTACATCCTATTGAGAGATGCCAGGGCACAGAGCTGGCAGGAGGCACAGGAAAGCATGTCAGTGAGCTGAGGAAAAAGCAAAAGCAAAACCATCACAAAGAGCAACGGAACCAGCAGCCCAAAAACTTTATCAAGGGGATTTTGAGCAAGCAGGAGCCTGAGGTGTAAGAAGGAAGGGCCAAAACCACAGGTGTGCAGGAGAAAGAGATAAGCAGTACCTGTTGCAAAAATACACAGCGTTGGCTGGATTCAACTCAATTGCTTTCCCATAGAAAGACACAGCAGCTTCAAAGTTCTCTGCCTTCATCTGTTCGTTCCCTAAAGACAGGGAGAAAAGGCTGATTAAGTTAAAAATGGAGGCAAACAGAAGCAACTAGCCTGGATCTCTGCTCTTCTTAAGAAAACAGAAGAAAAGAGAAGCCAAGAGCTTGCAGCTCCTGCTGACCTATCACACTGTGTGCAAGCGTGAGGCACGTTCAGCAGTGCTGCAAGAGATCCATATCTTGGCAACTTCAGGTTACTTGTCAACCCTGCAGATGGGATCCTGCAGTCCTCAGCTGCTCTCCCATCTCAGGCACAGCAGAGGCCTCCCCTCAGTGCTCTGCAAACCAACGCAGTGCACCGGCTTACAGAAAGCTCCCTGCTGCACGTCAGCACTGCTCACGCTGCCTCGCATGGCAGAGAAAAGGCAGCACGCAGAGGAGAGCTCAGTGGGAAAGGTGCCACGTCTACACAGCACGGGACTTTAGGATGCAAAAGAAAACGCTGACCCAGCTGTCTGTGTAGGTTCTGTGGCAGCTGAATAACACCAGCCTACACACGAGCAGAGAAACAAGCAGAAACAAAGAGCTGATCCCATCCATGCACTCCCCAGGTGCCGAGTGAATTAAGTCTTCCCCCCCATCATCAATTAAACCTCATTAAACCCCAGCTCTAGAGGAAGCTACCTTCAGTCTTGAGCCTTTCAGCTTCAGCTATGTCATCTTCAGAGGGGGTGACTGGCTCCGAGTTTGCTCTGATGTGTTCAGGCTCCTTACAAGGAAAGGGAGAACGCTGTGCTGAGATAAGGACTCCCACAGAGAAGTTCCACACCTCCCCCTTCCCAAGCACCGGAGCCCAAAACATTTCACTCCCACACGCCTCCAGGGGGGCAGCACCAAGCAGAGCTCGTTGCTTTGGCTGCTCACGTTGAAGCTCAGCACACGTTTAGGGCATTTGCTCACCTTTCCTGCAGCAGCTTCAAATATCTCAGGGAGAGTCTGCGGCACAGCGAGGCCCTGCTCTTCCAGGGAGACTCCAAAAGCTGTCTCCAGGCACTGGATCGCCACTGGCATAATGAATTAGGTCATTAGCTCTCCCCATTCTAATTACCCAGCCCTCTTCCACAACCCCTGAATTTCTGTTACCACACAGTGTATTTTGCCAAACCCTCAGAGCTGGGCAAACGCTGGGGCTGGAAAAGCAGCTCCTGGGAAGGACCAGTCACAATTCCAACCCCCTCAGGCAGCTGCAGAGCAGGTGGATGTTAACAGAACAAGGGCTTTACCAGCACTCCCAAAGCTCCGAGCAAGGAGACAGCTGCATGCTTAGAGAACACAAGCAACCTGCCATCAGGAGGCCGCTCTGATCCGTGCTGTGGCCATCCACGATACCCACACAGGGTCAGAGACCCATCCCAGCAAAGACAGAGGGCAGAGCAACAGCACAAAGCTCTTGCACCATTCTTTACAGTCCAAAAGCAGCAGGAATAAGCTGCTCGTGGCAGCCAACACGCAGTCCCTAATCTCTCTGTTCCTGCCTCGCTCAGGAATGTAACCACCACGTTCTGCAGGCATGCCTGTGCCCTCCCTTCCACTGGGACAAACATACAGGCCAAACACTACAGCATAAGCTCCTTAGGCAGGTCTTTTAAGATCAGTGTGCTCTCATTACCAGTGCAGCCCCCTGAAAAAGCCCGTATGAACGCTTCAGGGCGTGATGTGGAAAAGCACTTTGACAGCAGACCTGGAAAAGCACTCTGTAAGTATGAATCATTTCCATACTGCCACAGAGCTCTTACTTAACACTGTGTTACAAAACTCTCCACTCAACCTAATTTAAGATAAAAAGTGTTAAATCTCAAACCCAGGCTCAGGGAGGCTTTTGAACCCAGGTATATCCGTTCCTCGAGCTGATCTACTTTTGTAAGAGGTAACAAGGAATCAGATAAGCAATCAGCATCTCTAACTCCCCGGATATCTGCCAAGAAGAAAAACTCATTCAAACCTTGGGAAAGCTTGGATGTTAGAAGCAGCCCTGGCAAGTTACAAGGCAGAGGACAGCAACCACACGTCCAAATTGCTCCTTGAGCTGGGCTGACAGACCCAGACACATAAACAGAGAAGGGTACACGGCCACCTACCTTCCAAACTCTCCTGAGCGTCTGGAGAAAGACCCCCATTCTGTAGCTGGTCGTGTAAGAACTGGATGATGGAGTATGCAAGGCGCTTCTGGTCTGCCATTCTGGGAGGCTGAGATCTGTTTGGACTTCTGCTAACTTAAAAAAAAGCACCTGAAGAGAAAGAAGTTCTATGACCTGAGGGGCAGGAAGTCAAAGCTCTCTTCTGCTGTTCTCTCCCTATATGAAAGGGATGAGACAATCCTTTAGGATGGACCAAGGCCTCCAAAGCCTTCGTTAAACTCTTTACTCTAAAAACAGCCCCCCTGCTGGCCCCCCTTGCCCAAGCCCTCAATTCCCCTCTGCAGCACAAGCTGCACAGGGCTGTCCTGCCCCACACAGCCACTGCCAAGGGAATGACATGAAAGGTGTTAGAGGTCCACAGCCCGCAGGAAGGTCTCAACTGAACAGCATCAAAAAAACTCAGCACTGAGGAGATCAGCGCTAAGAAAACCACAGCCCTCCTCTTCCTAAGATAACCTGGGTGTGAGACAAAGACAAGGGGACGGCACACATAAATGGTGACCCCAGGAGCACGCCCAAGGCTGCAGCTTTGCAGAGGTCCCCGTGCAGGTTCGGACACAAACAGCTGCTTGCACTGCCCTGCAGGGAACCAAAGTGGCTCTGCCTCCGTACAACACAGAACTAGGTTGGGAGCACAGAAAACCACACAGAGCTCGTTAATACGGAACTCAACTGCTTAAATACAACCCTGCAAAAGGAGCCCCAGCGCCCGGCCCAGCTCTCTGCCAGGCCCCGGGGGCTCCAGGCCCAGCCCCAGCAGCGGGCTATGTGTGAGGGGTACCTTCCTCAACCCCCGCGGCCCGAGCCCGCAGCTCCGAGCCAGGCCGACCCAATGGGCCCGGCGGACCTCAGGGCTGCGTGCCCGCAGCTCGAGGCCTGCACAGCGCGGGAACCCCACCACAGGCCCCGGGGCACGGCACGCGCCGGACCCTAGGCGAGATGAACCGTCCGGCCCGGAGCCAGGCCTCGGCCGCCCAGGAGCGCGGTGCTGCGCAGCCCGCCCTACCGCCGCCGCCCCCCGACGCAGGCCCCGGCCCGACCCCGCCGCTCCGCCCC
>JACDJE010000396.1:81674-107660 GCA_016647715.1 Pavo muticus
CCCCGCCCCAACGCCCCCCACTCACGCGCCGTCCCCCGCCTGCGCCCGGTCCTAGCTGCCCCCGCACGGCGCCCGCCCCCGCCCGCGTGCAGCGCTCTCCTATTGGCTGCGGTGAGAAAGACGGGCCCCCATTGGCCGCGGCGGCCGTCAGTCAGCCCGCCCACGCCCCGCGGGGTGCGCCGCCGAATGGAGTCCGCCGGAAACGCGCAGCGCGACGGAAGGTTCCGGGCAGCGCACGGAGCAGCGCTGTCCGCGCGGCGGTGCTGACGGAGCCGGGCGCGGCGGGACGGAGCCCAGCAGCGCACAGCGCGACAGCCCCGGGTCTCGCTCCAGTCACTGCGGCGACAGGGATAGCAAAGAGTGTCCAAATAGTTTATTCTTCACAAGTTACATTAACCACATATTAATTTACGGAGCATTTACAGATCTTTTTTCCCTTGATTTTAATATTCAAAGATACCTGCTCATTCGTACCACCGGGTCTCCTACATGGGCATTCTCCATCTCCCACCCACCCCTCTCCCAGCCAGCTGCTTCTGTGCCCAGCAACAGGGCCAGGAACACACCTTTCCCACCACCGTGGAGGAACCACCTTAACAACAGCCCCGAGGCCGATACCGAAGTCTCCATCCTCATCCAGTAACTTCTAGGGGAACACAGGCAGCTCCGGCGGGTGGAAGCTGCAGGTACCCAGCAACAAGGACCTTCTCCCTCCTCCCACATTGAACCAGCAGCCCCTCAATATCTTTCTATCCAAGGAGCATTTTTATTCCTTCTGCTCGCTACTCAAGCCCCCTCTCTACTCCTATTATCAGTACGGTCGACTGGGTTGATTACTTACATGCATAAAAGACAAATTAAAAAGCAAAGAGAAACCTCTGAAACACCAAAAACATCATCTCTTTCTTACTGTCCACCTGACTAGTTCACAGATTGGCTCATTCCAACAATAATTACTAAACACTAGACGAGTTTTGTCAGGACTGGGGATGGACCCCGGATCTGGAAACGCTCTGAAGGAGGAGTCACAAATGAGCATCTTCTACCTGATNCGGTGCGATGGCGCTCAGGGTCATGGGCGAGGTGGGGATGGCGACCGGGCCGCTCCCCCTGCACCGGGCTGAGCTGACGGGACGTCGAGAGCGGCCCGGTCCTCCCCGTTCCCACAATCCCTCAGCACGGCCGCTCTGCCCGCCCGCCTCGCTGCTCAGGCACATGCTCGGTGCGCGGGGCCGGCGCGGTTTCCTCGCGGCCTCGTCAGCAGCAGCGGGGCCCCGCGGCCGCCCGGCATGGCTCCCCCCACAGGTAGCGGCCCAGGGGGCCCAGGGCTGTCGCGAGCAGTGCGGGGGGGACGGAGGGTGGGAGAGGAGGCCTGGGGCGGGGGCGAGACCCGGGGCACAGGGAACAGCCCGGGGGGGAGGGGGACAGGGCAGCCCCACGTGTCCCGAGGGGACCCCCGCCCCTGGACAGCCCCTTTGGGGGGCTGAGGACATGATGGTCCGTCTCCCAGTGCCCATTGCTTTCCCCTCCGTGCCACCCCCCCCCCCAAGAAGCGCAGGGCACGGTGAGCAGTGCTGCAGAGCCATCCACCGCTGTTGGCACACAGTGCTTCGTGTCCTTACAGCATGGCACAGCCTGTGTGCTGGGCCTCTGTCGGGTGCCCTTACCGAGCTCTGGGTGTGCAGCTGAATTTTCCTCCCAGCTCACGTGTGGTTTCCTTCCAGCTCCCCCAGGCAACGTGGTGGACAGTCAGTCCCCCCACCAACCGGCCAACCAGCTGCGCTGGGATCTGAGTGCTGAGCAGATTGAACGCATGGCTGCTGAGCTCACCGAGAGGACCAAGCTGGTGTACGACCGTGTGGGCTCCCAGGAGCAGGGCGAGGTGTCCTATGAGAACACCCTGAAAGCGCTGGCGGATGTGGAAGTGGAATAAACAGGTATGTGTGTGAAGCGGAGCGCTCGCCTTCAGGAAATCTACATCTTAATGTGTGTACTTTTTGCACCTTTTTTTGGCTCTGTACTGTCATCATCTCCTTTTGCCTTCCCTTGACCCGCTCTGTGCTGTGTGTGTGCTTTTCTAGTTAATGTTTACACAGCTAGGAACAAGTACAAAGCAAAGAGTAGATTTGGAACGGAAACCTAAGCCTAAAATGAGAGCAGTGCTTTGGCAGCAGGAAGGTCTGCGGGAGGAGCAGTTTGTTTTCAAGGTTGTCTGCTGATTTTAAATGTCAAGGTGCATCAGCAGGAACAAATTGTGCGTTGACAGAAGTCTCAGAAATCTTTAGCTCGTTGTCAGTTTTGGTTTCTCCTCAGGGGCAGTGGGTGGGTATCTCTGTGTGTCTTGTCTGTTTGAGCATTGCTGTCATTTTAGGGGTTCTGAAAAGTAACATGATGAGATGGCACAGCGATATCCGGTGGTAGCAGGGAATGCTTTCTGTACATTCATTTCTAATAATGGAGATAAGTCAGGAGAGAGCACACCTGGGGCATTGCAGCATTCAAGAAGCATCTGCAATGAAGGTGTGTCACTGGTGGCCTGGTTCCATTGTGGAAGGAGGCATGCAGCCATGCTGCCTGCCTGTCTGCCAGCATACAAGTGCTGTGATTCTGTTGATGCCAGCTAAGCCTGGCAAAATAGTTGGAAAAGTCATGGAAGTTTTGTGAGAAGGCCCGAGTGTGGTGGGAAATCAGTGGGCAGGTGTGGTCAGCGGGCATGGCAGTGAGCAAGGGGTGAATGGGTGCACAGCAAGGACTTGCCTTGCTCTCCCTGTGTGTGAGCACCTGGGTCAGGCTCCAGGGCTGCCGGACTGGCTCCCAATTAGCACAGACTTGCTGTCTGCACTCTCTCTCAGTGGGCAGCACTGGGGCACGAAGCTGTTGCCTGTTTTGTAATGTCTGCTGTCTTTCCAGTCCGTCGGAACATGCTGGACTTCCCCCAGCACGTCTCTCCTTGCAAAGACATCCGTGCAGCAAGCACTGAGGCTGACAAGAAGCTCTCGGAGTTCGATGTGGAGATGAGCATGAGGCAGGATGTGTACCAGAGGATTGTCTGGCTCCAGGTGTGTGCCTCTGAGTGGGGAACTGAAACTTCCTGGGATGCCAGCAAACTTTCTTCCCTTGTCCCAGACCTTGGAAGCAAGCGATGCTGGGTCTGGAACTGAGAAGTTGTATGGTCTAGATGCTAGTGTGACCTGGGGAGTTGAAACTGGGGGGCTGTGACACAAACCCAGGGCCTTGGTTATCCTTTTGGTAAAAAGCTGTTGGTGTGCCTGCCTTGCTTGTGGAAGAAGGGCTGGGTAGTTCTTCTGTGTCACTAGTGTTACAATTGCCAACAGATCTCAGAACCAACTCTCTGCAGCAGCTGTGTGAGCTGCCCGATCCCTTGGCTCCCCGTGCTCATGGGCTTTGTTTTACAGGAGAAAGCAGAGAGTGCCTCACTGAAGCCTGAAGCAAAGAGGTATCTGGAGAGGCTGATCAAATTGGGCAAAAGAAATGGTCTCCATCTCCCTGAGGAAACGCAGGAGGTGAGACCATAGACGTGCAGAGGAGGCCTTGTGGGGTGGTAGGGAGGGAGTCCCCCTGGAGCTGGGACTGAGGTGGGCAGACTGAGGGCTGAGCTGCTAAGGGTCTCCCTCTTCCCATGAGCTAGTGGCTCAGTGAAGGAGGGTAAAAACAGAAGAGAAGGTGAGATGGAATAAGGGCAGGGGAGGCAGCTGCTTAAACACCTGCAGCTCTTGAGCCGGCAGGAGGCAGTTGGGACCTTGCTGAGGTGGCTGCTACCTACCAGGTGTGATCAAAGACAGCCTGTTCCAGGCTGAGAGCAATTAATTCTGCAGTGTTGTGTTTGAATAAAAGCCAACTGCAAACCACTGGGCAGCTCAGCAGGCAGGCTGCTGGCTGGAGGTTTGAGCGGTGCTGCTTGACTTTCCCATTCCGACTGACTTGTTCCTGTTCATCTCTGTTTTAAAGAAAATCAAAGCTATTAAGAAGAAGCTGAGCGTTCTTTGCATAGACTTCAACAAGAACCTGAATGAGGACACCACCTTTTTGCCCTTCTCAAGGGAGGAACTAGGTATGGATGCTCGTGCTTGCCAGTTCTCTGCATGCTGTAGCGGTGGGCCAGGTACAGAGTTAAAAAGGACGGTCTGCCTTTTTTCTCCATGGGCAAGAAGCAGGTTTGTGCTGTGGTACCACAGCCCAGCCAGCGAGCAGGAATGTGAGCACTGGGAGTGCTCTGGTGAAGGAGCAGAAGCCTGCTTCTGTGCACAGACCTGATATTTTGGGGTAAGATCTGGGCTCTTTCTCATTTGCCTGCTCTTTTCTCAGGGGGGCTCCCTGAGGACTTCTTGAACTCTCTGGAGAAGACAGAGGATGGCAAGCTGAAGGTCACCTTGAAATACCCACACTATTTCCCTCTCTTGAAGAAGTGCTACGTGCCTGAGACAAGGAGGAAGGTGGAGGAGATGTTCAACTCGAGGTGCAAAGAGGTAGGTGGCCTCGCTGCTAGCCAGCAGGGCCAGGAGGAGCGAATCCCAGTTAGGACTCTTCCATGGATAACTCGTGCTTCCTTTCTTGTGCACCTACTTCATGCTGAGCTGCGTGCCTTTGCATTGCAGGAGAACTGCTTGATCCTCAAGGAGCTGGTGGACTTGAGGGCTCAGAAAGCCAGCCTGCTGGGCTTCAGCACGCATGCTGACTTCGTGCTGGAGATGAACATGGCTAA
This sequence comes from Pavo muticus, assembly GCA_016647715.1. NCBI lineage: Eukaryota > Metazoa > Chordata > Aves > Galliformes > Phasianidae > Pavo > Pavo muticus. The sequence goes on from JACDJE010000396.1 coordinate 86,398, forward strand.
AAGCAGCAAGACAGTGGCTACTTTCCTGGGTATGGCCCCTGGTTGTGGGGTGGAGGGGGGGGGACGGGGGCACTGCTGGGCCGAGCGTGCTGTTCTCAGTAATGCTGCCTCCTGTGCTTCCCCAGACGAGCTGGCCCAGAAGCTGAAACCCCTTGGGGAGAAGGAACGGGCAGTGATCCTGGACCTGAAAAAGAAAGAATGTGAGAAGAGAGGCCTGGAGTTTGACAACCGCATCAATGCGTGGGACATGCGCTACTACATGAATCAGGTGGAGGAAACCAAGTACAGCGTGGACCAGAATCTGCTGAAGGAGTACTTCCCCATGCAGGTGGTCACCACGGGCCTGCTGGCCATTTACCAGGAGCTGCTGGGGCTCACCTTCCAACTGGAAGAGAAGGCTCAGGTGTGGCACGAGGACGTCCAGCTCTACACAGTGAAGGACACCTCCTCCGGGGAGACCATCGGCAAATTCTACCTGGATCTGTACCCACGGTGAGGGGCAAAGCAGATTGAGGGGTGAGGGGCAGTGGGAGCAGAGTCTGCTGTGTGCCTGAGGAGAAGGGGACGTCTCTCTCCACACTGCATGGCTGTGGCAGAGCTGACCAGGGGCACTGGGTCTGTGTGAGCTGCGGCATCACAGGGGCTGCTGAACAAACCTCAGCGCCCTGTCTGGTGGCTCGTGGCTGGCAGCCTGGGAGCATCCGTGTAACAAACTGCTCTTCCTCACCCAGGGAAGGGAAGTACGGGCACGCAGCCTGCTTCGGCCTGCAGCCAGGCTGCCTCCTGCCAGACTCCAGCCGGCAGATCTCGGTGGCTGCCATGGTGGCCAATTTCACCAAGCCCACGCCAGATGCGCCCTCCTTGCTGCAGCACGATGAAGTGGAGACCTATTTCCACGAGTTTGGGCATGTCATGCACCAGCTGTGCTCTCAGGTGAGGTCTGCCTGGGTTGGCAGAGGCGTGCTTTGTTACCTTCCCCCCTTGTGCTATCATGTAGGGTTGTGTTATGTCCCACTTGGAGACGTGGTTGATGGTCTGGACGTGTCTCCTAGGCGGAGTTTGCCATGTTCAGTGGGACGCACGTGGAGCGGGACTTCGTTGAGGCACCATCACAGATGCTGGAGAATTGGGTGTGGGAGAAGGAGCCGCTGCTGCGCATGTCCAGACATTACAAAACAGGGAGCCCCATTCCTGATGAACTGCTGGAGAAGCTCATTAAATCCCGGCAAGCAAACACGGGTAGGTGCTGAAGAGGGACGTGGGAGTTAGGAATAGAGCGTTGTGTGCTATTCCCAGTGAGGACGGAGCCTTGCTGGAATGTCAGCTGCGTGGGGGGCAGGGAAGGGGACCGTTGGTGACCTGGCTGGTCAGGATGGGTAGATGAAAGGCTTTGTCTTGTTGCCTGAGGGGACTGAGAGGCCTGGGAGGAAGGAGCCACATCTGTGGGGAGAGCTGTGGGAGCCCACAGGCCTCAGTTCTCCTCCTCTCCCTGGGAACAGGGCTGTTCAACTTGCGTCAGATCGTCCTGGCCAAGGTGGACCAGGCGCTGCACACCCAGACGAAGGCCGACCCTGTGGAAGTGTTTGCACAGCTCTGTGAAGAGGTGCTGGGTGTCCCTGCTACCCCAGGTATGCGGGGCTCCTGCTGGGGGTCCCACTCGTGCTGTTGCTGTGGGTTTGGTTCTGCAGCTTCCTTTCTGGGATGGGGCTTCAGGCTGGCTTGGAGGGGACGGTTTCCACCGACTCCAGGAAAGCAGGGCAGAAACCATACCCAAAACAATGGGAAATTCCATCCCTGTTTCCCCTGCGACTGTGAACAGTGCCTGCTCTGACACATTTACAGCATGGAGGGCTTTTTCCATGAACGGTTCCTGCAACCTTTCCAGTTAACCCTTCCCTTCCTTTGCTGTGCAGGTACAAACATGCCGGCTACGTTTGGCCACTTGGCCGGAGGCTACGATGCCCAGTACTATGGCTACCTCTGGAGCGAGGTGTACTCCATGGACATGTTCCACACACGCTTCAAGCAGGAGGGGATCATGAACTGCAAGGTAGGGAGGATGTCCTGCATGGCCAAACTCAGGGGCTGCCTTCCCCGGGGGAAGGAGGTGGGAGGAGGCAATGCAGTGAGATGAGTGGGGGGTGGGTGTCCTGCACGCACTCCCATCTCTCTCCTTGCAGGTGGGCATGGATTATAGGAATTGTATCCTGCACCCTGGTGGGTCCCTGGATGCTTGTGACATGCTGAGGAAGTTCCTGGGCCGTGAGCCCAAGCAGGATGCCTTCCTGGCCAGCAAAGGACTGAAGGTGGAAAGCAATTCGCTGCCTTCAGCCTGCTAAGAAGCTGCTCCAGCCCATTTGAGTCAAGCCAGCTCCTTTGCCTACGCACCAGTCCTCTCAGGCCCAGCAATACCCGGTACTCAGCGCCTCCTGGGCCCCACCATTGGAGCTGTTCCTCCAGGATCCTGCTCTGAGCCCACCTGGGCATCCAGAGCTGGGTTTGGTCCTGGTTCGGGGCTCTGCAGTGACAGCTCTGTGTAGGAAGCTCTGTGTATCCCCTTTGTCACATCCCAAAAAGGGGCTGGGGCTGTCACTAGGCACAGAAGTTAGCTGAACTTTCTGCTTTCTGCAGAAGGGTGAGTTTTAGCCTCGTTGTTAGCTGGGGAGGAGGGTGAGAGGTTAGCAAACTTGAATCATTGTTTTAAAATCCCTTCGTTATGAGACTTCCCGTGTAGGGCTTGACTTGTTTTGTGACCAGAGCAGCCTTACTGTTGAGCACAAAACAAACAGCCTGAGGAGTTTTATTAAGAATCCTGCTCTCCCCATCTTTGGGCAGCTGTGGAATAAAGGTAGGAAGATCTCGGTGCTTAAAAACCAAAGTGTTTGCCAGAATGTCCTGTCCTGAGCTGCTGCAGTGCTGCTGCCTGGGCGGTGGGCTGGGGGGGCTGGGGTGTGTGGTGGGGCAGAGACCAGGACTGCATGCCTGGGGTCATCCTGGGGCAGCTGCTGCCCTCGGGGCTCAGGTCATGGCAGCAGGGCGTGTTGCTGTTGGTGTCAGCTCTAAGCCAGGGTGGGACAGAGGAGGGCCATGGAAAAAAGCAGGCGGCTTCAAACAGCACAGATGCTTGGGATAAAAATACCCAGCAGGCCTGGAGCCAGGGGAGGGCCTGGGAGCGGCCGGGCTGTGGGGGACAGCAGGCAGCCCTTGGCCTGGCCTCGAGAGCTGAGTGGCCCTGAGAAGGCCCCGTGGCGGTGCCCGCATGTCGTGGGGTGGAAGTAGGCGCCCTCCTGGGGGAGCTGAGGCCCTGGCTGTGGTTTGCTCCTGCTGTGCTGAGTGGTTTTCCCTGCTCTCCCCCCAGCTCCGGCTGCGGGGCTGCTCAGAGCCAGGCAGTGGGCCCTGCAGCTCCTCTGCTGCTGGAGCTCACGCTGCCGGCCCCGGCTGCTCCCTGTGCTTCTCTGCCCCCCAAGCTTCCAGCTGAGCAGCTTCACCCCCTGGGATGGAAGCTGGGCCAGCTGCCGATGAGAAGCATGCACTGTGTGCAGACAGAACCACTGCTGTCACCTTCCTGCCCCAGTGACACAAGGCCTGCTGCCATCCTCCCTCACCCTGCCGTGCGGATGGGTCCCTGAGCAGCAATGCAGCTCCTCGGTGCTCCTCGCTGGGGTCACGTAGGCATCCTGTCCTTCCCCCCACGCTCTGTTTTAGGCATAGGTGAGTGTCTGTCCCAGGTGCTGGCTGCACAGGGCTGGGCGTGCTCAATTTGACGCTGTGAGTGTTTATAACTGTCAACATTTTACTGAGCTTTCAGGGTTTTCTTCTGCCTCCTTCTCTCAAGGGAGAGAACCAGGCAGGGAAGACGTGCACTTTCCTCCCTCCTTCCCACATAACTTTGTCCCTCCTTCCAATTACTCGTGCTGATGTGAGAGGTGCTGCTCATAGGGCTGACCCAGGGCACAGTGCTGCCTTGCACCAGGCTCCCTGCAGCTGCACCTCCGCCCCCCCCCCAGGGAAGAGAGATCCCATTTGTGGGTTTTCTTGTTTCGTTTTGTTAACCTTTAAGGGCAAACCGGTGTGTGTGTGCCGTTTGTAATGGTCACGTCCCTCCCTGCTTGTTTCAGTGACTGGATTTTAGATGATTCCTAGCACTAATAAAGATTTTCCCATGCGGATGTCTGCGTGGTTCAGCTCAGGCTGAGGAAGCTGCTCCTACTGGTGCTGGAGGTGGCTGCAGCACAGCGCTTGTGGCACAGCCATCCCCGCAGCAGGCTGAGGACGGGCACGGCGTGGCAGGCGTGGGGTGGCAGCGTGGCCGGCGTGAAGCCCTGCGCAGTGACAGGCAGCGGTTCCCCGTGTGTCTATGGGGACGTGGCCGCTCCCCCGCCGCCCCGCACCTGGCTGAAGAAGCTGTGGTCCAGCACCTCCTGCAGGTTGGGTCGTGCTGTGGGCTCTGGGGCCAGCAGCTGTGCGAGGAGAGCTCGGGCCCGGGCTGAGAGGCAGCTGGGCAGGGGGTGCTGCGCGGCACGGATGCGCTGGTACAGCTCCTGCCGCTCCGCTGCCTCAAAGGGTGGGCTGCCCGTCAGCACCGTGTACCTGGGGGGGGGTTTGGGTGCTCAGCAGGGCTATGGGCACCCCCTGCCCACCTGCTGGGCCACCACTTACATGAAGCAGCCCAGCGCCCACACATCTGAAGGCAGCCCGTGGCCCTTGCGCTCCAGCACCTCTGGGGCCAGGTATCCCGGTGTGCCGCAGAGCGCCCTGCGTGGAGGGCACGGTGAGCTCCGTGCTGGTTCCCCGTGGGTGGGTGCCGTGGCTGCGCTCACCCCCAGTGCCGCCCGCCTGCCGCCACCTGCCGTGCCAGCCCCAGGTCCCCGATCTTCACCTGCATCTCCTTGGTCACCAGCAGGTTACCTGCAGGGGGGCATCAGCCTGAGTGCAGCCACAGTTCTCCTGCGCCCCCCCCCCTCCACCCCATGCCCTGCATACTTGGCTTGAGGTCCCGGTGCACGATGCTGTGCCCGTGGAGGTAGCGCAGCCCGGCGATCACCTGCTGCAGGTAGTACCGCGCCTCCGGCTCTGTCAGCACTCCCCGAGCCCGCAGGATGTCAGCAATGGACTGGGACACGGCAGGGGGCGGGCTCAGGGCACAGCACACCCCCGGTGCTGACCCCCCCACCCCTGCCAACCCCGCTCACCCCGCGCCCGCAGTGCTCCAGCAGCAGGTAGAGGTGGCTGCGGGTGCCGAAGTGCCCGTGCAGGCGGACGATGTGGCGGTGGCACAGGCGGCCGTGCAGCTCCAACTCACGCTTCACCTGCGTTGGGGTGAACCCAGAGCCCGGCAACCCGCAGGGACCCCCCCCAGTGCACTGCCCTCAGGGAGATGGGGATGGGAACCAAGGGATCAACCCAGAGATGCGGGAAGGAAGGAGGAGGAGGAGGAAGGGCTGTGGGCGTTGCTCCCCTCCCCGGGGGATTCTGTCCCCCCAGACTCACCCTCTCGCTGGTTCCTGGCACGGAGAGCCGGGCACGTGGGATCACCTTCGCGGCGTAGACCCTTCCGCTGGCCAACTCCATCAGCTGATAGCAGCTCCCAAAAGCACCCTGAGGGACAGCGGGACGGAGCCCCAGGGGTTGGGACCGCAGAGCTGTGGGCAGAGCACAGGGGATCCTCCTGGTACTGCCCCGTGCTCTGTTCTGCCTCCGTCCATGTCCCGGCTGGGAAGGGACGTTTACCTCCCCCAGGAGCCATCCCCGCCGGTAGAGTGCCCCGCTGCCCTCGTCCTGGATGTAGCTGCCGGGCAGCTCGCCCTGTGCCATCCTGCTGCGCTGTGCCCTGCACGGTTATGCTTCAGGATCACCTGCACCTGGCTGCCCCCACCCTCCCCCCCCCCGGCTGTAACTGCTTTGCCTCCAGGCTGTCCGTACCTGGGGTGTGGTGATGCTGTGGGTCCGGGGGGGGCACAGCCCTGAGGGAGCACCCACCTCCCTGGGCTGCTGGGTGGGGATGGAGCCCAAGGCGATGTGCCTAGGGTTTGGGGGATGCTGTGACCCCCTCCATCTGCCCCCCTTCCCAGCCGTGCTGCGTCCCCCGGCACCCAAAGACCCCCCCAGATCCCTCCAGAAGGTCCCTCTGCAGCTGCTGGGACCCAGCCCCCAAAATGCTGGGGCAGAATGGGGCTGGGTGTGGGGGGGTCTCATCTGCTTCTCCCTCCCCTCGGGCAGGACCAGGGTCCAGAGGTCCCACTTGCAGCAAGGGGGGCTGCACCCCAGGGCCCCCCAGCACAGGGCTCCCTGCCTGGCGCCTGCAGCTGGGCCTTAGTTGAGGGGGGGGGCTGGCTAGCAGCCAGCATTGGGCTGGCGGCAGCTGTGGCCCCCCCCAGGGACATCCCAGGCCCTTAACTCCCTGTGTGCCGCACCGGGCTGTGTTGGTGTGTGTGATGCCAATGGGTGGGGAGAGCCTGGGAAGGGGGGGACAGTGGGGGGGCCTTCTCCAAGGGGGGGCACAGCAACATGCCAGGAACAGAAACCCCCCCCCCACCTTGTTCATACCAACTCCGTCGGCACCAGACCCCGTGTCACCTCACAGTGTTGAGGCTGAGGTCAGACTTGGGGTCGCGTTCACTCCCCCCCTCCATCTTAGCCCCCCCCCCAGGCTGAACCTCCCCCACAGCTCGGTGCACCGCGGGCCCCCAAGGGTTAAGCGGGAGATTGGGGAGGGCTGGGCGCACCTTTGGGGCTGGATATTAATAACGCAGCGGGGAGGGACGGGAGGCGAGCGGGAGGGGAGCGCGGCCGCCCGCCCCGGGAGCTGCTCACGCGATGCCCGCTCAGCTGGGGGGGTCCTGAGCTGCCCCCCATGTGCCCGGCCCCATAGCGGGGCCTCTGGGCTGGGACCGACTGCCAGCACTGCGGGGTGCAGCCCTGGGTGCTGGTGCTGCAGCGGGGCAAGGCATGGCTGTAATGGGGCGGCAGGACGGCCTGGCACCCCGTGCCCACCCCGGGGGACCCCACGGTTCTGGGTAAGCCCCCGCGTTCTGCTGAATCCCTCATAGCCCTCTGCCCCTCCTGCTGGGGGGAGGTGGGCTGTGGGACCCCCCCTGCTGCCCCATGGGCACGCAGAGCTCTGCTTCACCCCAGGGAAATTGAGGCACGTGGTGCCCTCCTGCACCGTGCTGGGGTCGGGCATCATCCGCCCCTCGCTGAGCCCTCTGCCCCCATGGGCTGCCCCTGACCCCCACGGGAAAACTGGGGGTGTGGGGGGGTCCGGCTGTGCTGCTGCTCCCCGTGTGGTGCTGGGGTGCAGGAGGGGATTTGTGCCCCCAGGGCTCCCGGTCCCCGTGGGTGCAGCAGGGTGGGAGGAAACCGGCTCCGCCAGGGGATTCCCAGGCATGGCCCTGTCCCTGCTGCAGGGCTGGGGCCCCCGCACCCCTTTGCTGGGCGGGGTGGGGCTGTGGGGTGGTTTGGGGACTGTGGGGTGGTTTTGCGGATGTGGGGTGGTTTGAGGCCATATGGTGGCTTAAGGCCACAGGGAAATGAGTGTTTGTGGGCAGTGGGGTGCTCGGGGTCAGGCACTGCGGGGAGCGGCCATAGAGCGGCCCTCGGGCACCCCCTGCATTGCTTACAGAGGGCAGATCCGGATCCGGGCACACTGCTCAGGGAGTGACACTGAGTCACGGCCGCACCACCGCCTCCACCACGCAGGTCCCATCCTGCACTGCCAGCGCGGTGTGTGGGGCCGTGTGGGGTGCACAGAGCTGAGCTGAGCACAGCACCATAGGGGTGATGGCATCGCCTGTGGGGCTGCACCCACCTCGGTGGCACAGTTCAGGGCACAGAGGCACCGCACCCCACACCCCTGGGACCTTCCTGCACTTCCTCAACTAGGGGTCCCCGTGGTGTCACCCCGTCAGTGGCACCATAGTAGTTGTGGGGTGCCCTCAGTGTCTCTCCTCCACAGGTGCTGGTGGCAGTGGCAGGCGCTGCTCCTGGCCTGGCTCAGCCTGGGCTGTGGCATCGGCACCACACAGGTGAGGGTTGGGGGCACAGGGCTGCTCCAGCCGCACATCGGCCCCAGCCCTGACTGCCCCCTTCCTCCACGCAGGTCCCAGCCCCAGAGGGAGCAATGAGGGGCCCTGAGCCCCCCACCCGCACTCGGCCCCGCCGGCAGCCAGCCCAGGGTGCGTGGGGGCCGTGGGGGCCATGGAGCGCCTGCTCCAGCTCCTGCGGGGACGGCGTTGCGCTCCGCACCCGGAGGTGTCTGCGGTGAGTGGGGAGGGCAGTGCAGCCCCTGGTGCGTCCCCATGCCCAGAATCCCACAGCACTTGGGCACCACACAATGGTTCAGAAAGGTTTTGGAGTGGGAGGAATGGGGGAGGCAGCAGGTGCCAGATTTGGCTGTCCGCATTGGGAGACACGGGACACAGCCCCAGATGGGACACTGCGGTGCTGCTCTCATTTGTGCATCACTCCCAGCCCAGTTGGAGCATCCCAGCCCCACAAGAAGTCTCCATGGGGTCACAAGGCTGCATAGGGCTGCCTTAAGCCTAACACTAACCCTAACACTAACCCTGCTGATGCTGTGCTGCAGCTCTGCTGAGGAGGAGCCTTGCACAGGGGACCAGCGGCAGTACCGGCTCTGCCAGCTCCAGGTGAGCATCCATGATGCAGCACAGCACAGCACAGCACGGCCCCATGGGTTCCACGTTCCGGACCCTATTGCCCCATCGTGCCATCCCCGCAGGGCTGCCCTGGCGGCTCGGTGCCGTTCCGTGCCATGCAGTGCTCCCTATATGACGACAAACCCGTGCAGGGCATGCAGACCCGGCACCGCTGGGTGCCCTTCTATGGAGGTGAGCCCCAGGGCGTGGGGGCACCACCGGGGGCCCTGTTGCCCCCACCACTGGCGTCCCCTCCTTCCCTCTGGCTCTGCAGCCCCCAACGTCTGTGACCTCAACTGCTTGGCTGTGGGGCACAACTTCTACTACACCTTTGGCCGCGTGCTGGACGGCACCCGCTGCAGGCCCGGCTCCACGGATCTGTGCGTCGGTGGGCGCTGCCTGGTGGGTGTGCACAGGGATGGGACCCCCAGCACCGGTCCCTGTCCCTGCCCTGACACCACATCTCTGCTCCCGAAGAGCGTTGGCTGCGATGGGATCCTGGGCACGGGCACACAGCCCCGTGTCTGCAGCCGGTGCGGTGGCGGGCAGGATGGGTGCCTCTTCGTGCACCGGCTCTTCCAGGACACGGAGCCCTTCTCCGGTGAATGAACATTGCCCCGGCCCCTCCATGGGTGAATGCTTTGGCTCTTGGTTCCCCTGTCCCCCCACCCCCTGCCTGCGTTCCCTGCAACCCCCATCACCTCTGGGGTGTTGCTATGGTCTGGTGGTCCCCGGGGCTGTTCAGGGGTCTCCAGGATGCACCCAGGGCCCATGCGGTCCATGTCCCCTGTTGGGGTCCTGGCTGTGCTGTGAGAATGGAGACGGCCACGCATGACCTGCATGTCCCAGTGCATGGGGTCAGGCAGGGTCAATGCCATGGGGGTGCCCCACTGCCCACCCCCCCCCCACCTCTCCTCACTCAGCCCTGTGGGTGTCCCAGCTCTGGCCCTGCTGTCCCCATGATATCCCCTCGGGCCGCATTCTGCCCTGACTCCCTGCCCACCTCCAGGTCATTTTGGGTACATGAAAGTGACCAAGATTCCAGCTGGGGCCACCAACATCAAGGTGACGGACAAGAGCCGCAACTTCCTTGGTAGGATGTGTTCTGTCCCCTCCCAGCCTGTCCCAGTCCATCCTATGGCCATGGGCAACTGTGCAGCACCACTCCCCCCACTCTGTGAGTGTGATGCTCCCCATCTCAGGGCACTTCCAGAGGTGGTGGCTGTGAGTTTTGGCCAGTGAAGGGCCACTACGGGACTTGGGGGACTGGGGAGCTCTGCCCTTGGGATCCAGCTGTGCCATGGGACTGCAGCCAAACCTGCCACCCCCCCCCCACCTCTCCTCACTCAGCCCTGTGGGTGTCCCAGCTCTGGCCCTGCTGTCCCCATGATATCCCCTCGGGCCGCATTCTGCCCTGACTCCCTGCCCACCTCCAGGTCATTTTGGGTACATGAAAGTGACCAAGATTCCAGCTGGGGCCACCAACATCAAGGTGACGGACAAGAGCCGCAACTTCCTTGGTAGGATGTGTTCTGTCCCCTCCCAGCCTGTCCCAGTCCATCCTATGGCCATGGGCAACTGTGCAGCACCACTCCCCCCACTCTGTGACTGTGATGCTCCCCATCTCAGGGCACTTCCAGAGGCGGTGGCTGTGAGTTTTGGCCAGTGAAGGGCCACTACGGGACATGGGGGACTGGGGAGCTCTGCCCTTGGGATCCAGCTGTGCCATGGGACTGCAGCCAAACCTGCCATGGATTCAATGCTCCCCCACACCCCACAAGCAGCATTCCCAACCCTTGCTGCCCTTGCAGAGGCCTCCAATGGGGGCTCGGTGCCCCCTCCCAGCCCAGCCCGGTGTGGTGGTCCCGGGGCTGTGCGTGGCTCAGCCTACATGCGCTCCCTCCCGCAGCCCTGATGAGGAGCGACGGACGCTACGTGCTCAATGGGGACTGGTCCATCGCCTGGCCGGGGCCCTACGAGGCAGCCGGCACGCAGCTGCTCTACACCCGCAGCCCCGACGGCACCGAGAGCCTGGAGGCACCGGGACCCACAGACGAGGACCTCCATGTGCTGGTGGGGAGCGGGGGCAGTGCGGAGATGCGGGCAGCGGCCCCCAGCCCCAGCGATCCCCTTAGCTCTGCCCCTGAATGCACAGGTGCTGCTGCAGGAGCCCAACCCAGGCATCGAGTACGAGTTCTGGCTGCCCCGCGGGCACCCTCAGCACAGCATTGTGGACACCAGCGCCCTGCGGCAGCCCCAACCCCGCGGGGCCGGCAGCCCCCCGCCCGCTGAGCTCCCACTCCCCACAGTACCCCCCAGGGCCCGGAGACCCATCACAGAGCCACTGCCACCACGAAGCCCCCCTGGGGTCAGAGCTGCTGCAGGTGACCTCCCACATCCTCCCGCACCCCTGGACTGTGTGCTGCAGAGAGGGGGTCCTGCAGTTCAGAAGTGCCCCCTCTCTCCTTACGGGATATAGTCCCATGGGGGTCTTTGGGTGCCACATCCCAGCCTTCGTCCCCACAGGGCGATGCGGGCGGTGCCGCCCACCCAAGGGACGCTCCCAGCGCATCCAGCACTTCTGCCAGAGTGACTTCGGTGAGCAGCGGTGGGGGGGGGGCAGCGGGAGGGGGGCAACGCCCGGCGTGATGCCCCCGCTCAGTGCACCCCACTCCCACCCCGCAGTGTTCCGAGCACGGATCCTGGCACGGCGCTCGGTGGGGCAGGAGATGCGCTACGAGGTGCAGGTGGTGACGCCGTACCGGCACCGCTTCCCCATGGTACCGCGGGAGTACGTCTGGGTGCCCGACACGTGCGGCTGCCCCACGCTGCTGGGGGGCCACGAGTACGTGCTGATGGCGCGGCGGCACGTCAACTACGAGCACACGCTGAACCGCATCCTGCTGCAGCGCGACGGCTACGCGCGGCCGTGGTCACCCCGCGAGGAGCGCGCGGTGCGGGACGCGGAACGGCACTGTGCCCACCCGCAATGAGGGATGGGGGACCCCAGGAGGGATGGGGGGATGGGACCCCTCCTGCTGTGCTGTGGGCCCTCTGCGGCCCTTGGCACGGTCATGGGGTGGCCCCGTCCTGTGCTGTGCCGGCCCTGGTGGGTATTTGGACGGGGGGCGGTGGAGGGGAGTGGTAATTTATTACTTTGGCAGAAAATAAACCTATCTATCGCTCGCTTGCTGTGTGTCCCTTTCCTGGCTGGAACAAACCCGGATTGTTCCGTATGCTCCCCGCCCCGGGGTCCTGTCCCGTGTCCCCACACTGAGCCCCCCGAGCAGCACATCCCCCTGCCCCTCCCCACGTGGCTGCCTGCCAGGCTGTGCCTCTCGGGGCCGGGGACCTCCGCTTATCTCCCTTCCGGCGGAGGCGCGGGTCCGTCGCTGTGCCGTAACCCAAGCCGTGCTCTGGCTGTGTCCCACGGGGCCCACGGATGGGGACGGGGATGGGGACACCCCGGCGCTGCGCCGTGCACCCCAGGGAACATCACACCGTGGGCACAGGGTGTTGGGATCAGCCTGGGTGGTGCCAGGTGCTTCGGAGCACAGGTGAGGCACTTTGCAGTGGTTAGGGGCAGGAAGCTGCTGGCGCCCAATCAAAGTGCTTCTTCCAGCCAGCAGGGCTTGTCCCTGGGCACAGGGGGCTGCTTTGCTCTTGGGGTCCCCAGGCAGTGAGCAGTGCTGGGCAGCTCTGTGCTGTCCCCCGTAGGCCCCCCGTGCTGGAGGTCTCCCCACTTCGATGTCTGGGGGGCTTGGGCTGCTTGCTCAGGGGCTTTGCTGCTCTCCACATCTTCACTGTCACTGCGATGAGGCAGAGCTGTGCTGATATGCTGGTTGTGCTGGAGCCCAGCTGCTCTCCTTGCTCAGGAGGCTGCCAATGGGACCCAGCAACGAGAGGTGGGGGAACCCCTCCTGCTCCTGGGACAGTTCTGGTGCACAGTGAGGATGGGGTTGGGATCTGGGATGGGGCTGTATGAGCTGGGGCTGCTCTTGGACACACGCAGCCCTCCCTGTTCCCACCTCTCCCCCAGCACGACGTGCTCAGTGTCAGTTCTGCACTGCAGGCTGCACGCTGGGGATGGGGCAGCCCGTGGGGAGGGGGAGACCCTCAGGGAGGGTCGCTGCCTCCCAGCAGGCCAGGGGCCAGCACAGCTGCAGGCAGCGTGCCATGATGGGGACGTGGCTTCCTGGTGATTGCACGCTTGGACAAAGGTCTTGCTCTCCTTGGTGACATCTGAGTGTGCCCCAGTTGTGCAAACACACCGAGCCGGGGATGGCACAGCAGGTACAGGACTGATGGCCAACACCCGGTGATGCTGCACTGCTCTGCTCCATGCCCGTGTCCCGCAGTGGTGGCTGACTCCCATTTGGCAGTGATGTCCCCAGGAGGGCCCCTGCTGGCAGCGGTCCCCACGCTGTCCCAGCCCGGCGCCGTGCTGCGTGCTGGGGCTCAGCTGTGCCGTGCTGCTGGGACAGAGGGCACCGTGGTGTGCAGTGGCCCCAGGCACGTTCCTGAAGGCTGAACCGTGTGCCAGCACTGCAGCATGGATCGGGGCCGTCCTCCCCAAGCAGCAACACAGCACCCAGCTCCTGCTCCCTATCCAGATGCGGGCTTTTGGACCTTCCAGCACAGGACATGTTTACTCGGGTGCAGCTGTTTGGAGGGACATCACATCTCCTCCCCACCCCTCTGCGCCTGGGAAAGGCCATGGGGTCTGTGCTCTGCTCCCTCTGGACATCACTGCAAAGAACCAGGGCAGTGTACAGCACTGCCCCAGTCCTGGGGGTGCAGGGGATGAGGCAACAGGGAACAGCAGCCACCACTCTGTCCATATCCACACGTGGAGCTGAGAGCCCATAAAGACAACAGGGGGTTTATTTCGGAAGAGGGGTACGGATGGCTGTGGCCCAGGCTGGTGTCAATGTCCCCCAGCCCGGCAGCGACCTGCACAGCCAGCCAGCACGCATAGCCACGCAGTACGGAATATACAGGACAGGAAGGCAAAGAGGATCACGGCCTCGCAGAGCAGGAGGACGATGGGGAGGAGGTTCCTGCGCTGCCCTTCCTGGGGGGAGAGGCCCTGCGGAGCGGAGCAGGAGTGGGTGTGCTCATCAAAGGTGTGGGCAGCGGGGCAGGAGGTGCAGTTGTTGGCCGAGGTGCCCTGGCACGTGTAGCAGGAGTGGTGGCAGCGGGCGCAGGCGCGGGATGTGTGCGTGGTGCTCCGGGAGCGGCCGTAGGAGCGGGGTGGGCAGTAGGACAGGCAGGAGCGCTGGTGGGCGTAGAAGGAGCCGCTGCACTCTGCAAAGGGATGGGGGTGTGAGCGGGGACGTGGGACCCCCTGCAGCCACCAGGAGCTGATAGCATCGTCCCCTCCTGCCCGAAGTCACGGGGAGAGATGCGCTCACCCTCGCATGCTCCCTGTGCGTCCCACTTGGTGCACTCGCCCACGGTGGGGGCTGAGAAGTGCCTGGCCATCATGTCCTCATCTGTGCCGTGCAGGTGCAGGACGAAGCTCGTCAGCATGCCTGGTGGTGGGAGGAAGAGAACACGGTGCTGGTGGCGGCCACACGTCCCCAGCCCACATCCTTGGTGGTAGATGTGGGGCTGGAAGCTGCAGAGCCAGCAATGCCCTCTATAGGGCTGTGTGGGAGACCCCAAAGTACAGCCCCCACAGGGACGGGACATCACACCGTGGGCACAGGGTGTTGGGATCAGCCTGGGTGGTGCCAGGTGCTTCGGAGCACAGGTGAGGCACTTTGCAGTGGTTAGGGGCAGGAAGCTGCTGGCGCCCAATCAAAGTGCTTCTTCCAGCCAGCAGGGCTTGTCCCTGGGCACAGGGGGCTGCTTTGCTCTTGGGGTCCCCAGGCAGTGAGCAGTGCTGGGCAGCTCTGTGCTGTCCCCCGTAGGCCCCCCGTGCTGGAGGTCTCCCCACTTCGATGTCTGGGGGGCTTGGGCTGCTTGCTCAGGGGCTTTGCTGCTCTCCACATCTTCACTGTCACTGCGATGAGGCAGAGCTGTGCTGATATGCTGGTTGTGCTGGAGCCCAGCTGCTCTCCTTGCTCAGGAGGCTGCCAATGGGACCCAGCAACGAGAGGTGGGGGAACCCCTCCTGCTCCTGGGACAGTTCTGGTGCACAGTGAGGATGGGGTTGGGATCTGGGATGGGGCTGTATGAGCTGGGGCTGCTCTTGGACACACGCAGCCCTCCCTGTTCCCACCTCTCCCCCAGCACGACGTGCTCAGTGTCAGTTCTGCACTGCAGGCTGCACGCTGGGGATGGGGCAGCCCGTGGGGAGGGGGAGACCCTCAGGGAGGGTCGCTGCCTCCCAGCAGGCCAGGGGCCAGCACAGCTGCAGGCAGCGTGCCATGATGGGGACGTGGCTTCCTGGTGATTGCACGCTTGGACAAAGGTCTTGCTCTCCTTGGTGACATCTGAGTGTGCCCCAGTTGTGCAAACACACCGAGCCGGGGATGGCACAGCAGGTACAGGACTGATGGCCAACACCCGGTGATGCTGCACTGCTCTGCTCCATGCCCGTGTCCCGCAGTGGTGGCTGACTCCCATTTGGCAGTGATGTCCCCAGGAGGGCCCCTGCTGGCAGCGGTCCCCACGCTGTCCCAGCCCGGCGCCGTGCTGCGTGCTGGGGCTCAGCTGTGCCGTGCTGCTGGGACAGAGGGCACCGTGGTGTGCAGTGGCCCCAGGCACGTTCCTGAAGGCTGAACCGTGTGCCAGCACTGCAGCATGGATCGGGGCCGTCCTCCCCAAGCAGCAACACAGCACCCAGCTCCTGCTCCCTATCCAGATGCGGGCTTTTGGACCTTCCAGCACAGGACATGTTTACTCGGGTGCAGCTGTTTGGAGGGACATCACATCTCCTCCCCACCCCTCTGCGCCTGGGAAAGGCCATGGGGTCTGTGCTCTGCTCCCTCTGGACATCACTGCAAAGAACCAGGGCAGTGTACAGCACTGCCCCAGTCCTGGGGGTGCAGGGGATGAGGCAACAGGGAACAGCAGCCACCACTCTGTCCATATCCACACGTGGAGCTGAGAGCCCATAAAGACAACAGGGGGTTTATTTCGGAAGAGGGGTACGGATGGCTGTGGCCCAGGCTGGTGTCAATGTCCCCCAGCCCGGCAGCGACCTGCACAGCCAGCCAGCACGCATAGCCACGCAGTACGGAATATACAGGACAGGAAGGCAAAGAGGATCACGGCCTCGCAGAGCAGGAGGACGATGGGGAGGAGGTTCCTGCGCTGCCCTTCCTGGGGGGAGAGGCCCTGCGGAGCGGAGCAGGAGTGGGTGTGCTCATCAAAGGTGTGGGCAGCGGGGCAGGAGGTGCAGTTGTTGGCCGAGGTGCCCTGGCACGTGTAGCAGGAGTGGTGGCAGCGGGCGCAGGCGCGGGATGTGTGCGTGGTGCTCCGGGAGCGGCCGTAGGAGCGGGGTGGGCAGTAGGACAGGCAGGAGCGCTGGTGGGCGTAGAAGGAGCCGCTGCACTCTGCAAAGGGATGGGGGTGTGAGCGGGGACGTGGGACCCCCTGCAGCCACCAGGAGCTGAAAGCATCGTCCCCTCCTGCCCGAAGTCACGGGGAGAGATGCGCTCACCCTCGCATGCTCCCTGTGCGTCCCACTTGGTGCACTCGCCCACGGTGGGGGCTGAGAAGTGCCTGGCCATCATGTCCTCATCTGTGCCGTGCAGGTGCAGGACGAAGCTCGTCAGCATGCCTGGTGGTGGGAGGAAGAGAACACGGTGCTGGTGGCGGCCACACGTCCCCAGCCCACATCCTTGGTGGTAGATGTGGGGCTGGAAGCTGCAGAGCCAGCAATGCCCTCTATAGGGCTGTGTGGGAGACCCCAAAGTACAGCCCTCACAGGGACGGGGCTCTCCCAGGGGCTGTGCCCAGGGGGGAGCAGAGAAAGGATGGTCAGATGCCAACCAAACAGGGGGAAGGGAGGGGAGGGAACGAAGCACTGGGTGGTACTGCTGGATGGGTTCGTCCCCCCAGTGCCCACCTGTGTTGTAGGCATCACCCTTGTTCTCCAGCTGCAGCGTCCAGGTCCCGTTGGGGTTCTCATCCCAGAAATGCGTGGACATGAAGGTCCAGTCCTTATAGCCCTGCTGGCTGGTGTCGTATGGGCTGCGGGCAGACATGGGGGGGGGCTGCAGGGGGTGCAGACCAAAGGGGCTCCGCAGACACTCTGGGCTGAGCGTAACGGGGCACTGCTGGGACTCAGCACAGCCCTTACCGCACAGTCACCAGTGTGGACGTGGTCCCCATGGGGCTCCTCAGTGCGACCTGCAGGTCCCCCCGGCGGCTGTAGCTCAGTGAGAGCTGCACCTGGACGTGCTCCAGCGAGCGGATGCTCCCGGTCCTCCCCGAGCAGGAGGAGGTGTCTGCAGAGACGCTGAGTTTGGAGCCGATGTTCCTGATGGGCACAAGAAGAGGTGAGAGCATCACCCCCCTCGGTGGGCATCCTGCCCTCTGCTGTGGGTCTAACCACAGCCCTGTGCTGACAGCAGAAGCCAACTGCTGGGATGCAGTTCCTGCATTGGACGCAGCTTTGCTCTAAGTAAGCCCCTGTGTGAGGTCGGACCCAGGGGACCTCGCTCCTTACCGGGGGGCATGGAGAGCTTCGATGGAACACCTCCTCTGGGGCCGCGTTCCTGCCCATGCCTGGGCCAGCTCCACCAGCAGAGCCGCGTCCAGCAGCCCATAGCCGTAGTGGTGGCTCACTGGGATGTGGGAGAAGGGGCCACGTGAGCCCCTCTGCTCTGAGGGCTGGGGCCTGGTTGAAGCCAGCAGCCACAGACTCACCCTTGCGCCCGACACCGTTCACAGCCCAATCCTCTGCCTGCAGGTGAGCGGGTCGGGAGGCCCTGACCACCAGGTGCTGCACATCACGCCAGGTCAGTGCTGGGCTGGGAGCGAGAGGGCGTTGGGGCAGAGGGCTCTGCTTTGGGGGGAGCTTTGGGGGCGGCCCCCCGGCACCTACTTGGCCTCCAGAGCGAGGGCGACCATTCCTGCAGCCAATGGGGCTGAGGCGGAGCTGCCTGCGTGTCTGTCGGTGCAGCGGTGGTGCAGATCAGTGGTCACCTGGGGGGGGGGTTTGTCCCTTGTCCCTTGCTGGAGGACACACCCTGGTCCCTCCATGCCTCAGCACAGACACTTGGATGGAAGTGCCTCCTCCTGCCCAGGTTGGGGGCGGGGTTTGGGCATGCTGGGGGGCACTCACAATCTGTGCCTTGCTGCTGGTGCTGCTGCTGTAGGTGGTGGTGAGGGTGGAGGCGCAGGGTTCGCTGTAGCGGGGCCGCCGGCCGCTGGCAAAGGCACTGCCCACCGTCAGCGTGTAGATGCTGTTGGTGTACCCATCGCAGTTGCAGTTGTCATAATTGATGCCACCATTGCCGGAGGCCCAGATGAAGATGGAACCGAGCCCCCCACGCCCCTGGGACAGGGAGAAGATGAGCAGGAGATGGCCTTGTCACCATCCAGCTCTGTGCTGGAGAACGCAGAGCATCCCTGCTGCACCAGCACCAGCAAGCTACTGCTCTGGTCCGGAGCCAGCAAACCTACAGGGCACAAACCTACAGGGCACAAACCTACAGGGCACGAGTGCTGTGCTTACTTTTGTGATCCCGTTGTGGAAGGCTTTCATGGCCAGCAGGCCCGGCCCATCCACGTGCCTACCGTCATCCAGAGGGCCCCAGCTGGCGCTGTAGATATGGATGTGCTGCGGCCGCAGGCTGAGGGACTGAGCCTCCACGATGTCCGTGATGGGGCCGTCCAGCATCCGCACACCTGGAGAGATGACCTGGCAGTGAGGGCTCACTGGGTCCGGCCAGCCCCAGCCCTGCTCCGCGGCCATCAGCCTCCTGTAGCCACTGCTGGATTACAGCTCCTTCTTAACCCCCGTGCAGTTTTAACCCCATTTGGCACATTCACTTTGCAGGGAAGCTGGGCAGCGAGCAAGGCACCAATCCTGCAGCGTGTGGAGACAGCCCTGCACTGCTGCTGGGCCTGCTGCGAGTCCGCAGCACCCCCTAGTGCTGCGCAAGCCCTAAGCTTCCCCTGGAGCAGACCAGCAGCCAGGAAGCCCTCAGGGCTTAGCATCCATGAAAGGTCACCCAGGGGTTCACTGGTGATGTCCAAAGCACTGCTCTGAAGCCTCCGGTCCTGCAGCTCCCTGGCTTTGCAGCACTGTGGTGCTGGCGGGGTCAGCCCGAGGGTTGCAGGCTGTAGGCACGCACTCCTCCAGGTGCCTGAACTGGCTCTTGCCTCCTTCCCACGCCAAGCAGCAGGAGGAGGAATTGCTCACCTCCAATTTTTGCATTGTATGCAATGCCTGCACCGCAGATCCGGTTGTTGGCTACGGCTGCTGCCTCTCCTGCACAGCGTGTCCCGTGCCTGAGGGGCAGACACAGGAGATCCGTCCTTGGGGGGGGTGGGGGGCCGGGCACGGGTCTGCTCCCAGCACAGGAGGGGATTTCCACGCAGAGCCAGAGGCCAAAACTCACCGGTTCTCATCCCAGGCGTCGTACCTGGGCTGGGGGTCGGGGTCGTTGCTGTTGAAGTCATAACTCGCGAGGGGATCCTAGTGCAAAACGAGGCACCAGCGTGACAAAATCACATGGTGAAGAGGAGCTGCGCCAGCTCGGGGCAGACACCCGGCCCAGGGAGGTCCCTGCATGCCCAGCGACTGCATCGGCCTCGCCTGAACCTGCTGGGCTCAACCAAACCCACGCTGCTGTGAACCGATTAAGGTTCCCCCGTTCTCTTTGCTCTCTGAGCATGTGAGGGCTTACAAGCTCTACTTGCTTTGCAGCTTGCTGTAATTACATCTGACTATTCTGGGGGCTCGTCAGTGTGCAAGTTCTAACATCTCCTTGATGTGAGAAATGATGGCAGAGACGCAGAGCCCTTTGATCCGACCACGGCGAGACTGAATTCCCACCACAGCTGTGCCATCCCCTCCCAGCCCCAAAGCTCAGAGCTCTGCCTGAGGGGAGCGTAGTTACATAGTTGGCAGCCAGGTCAGGGTGGTCCTTTTCAATGCCATCATCCAGGATGGACAGCACGACCCCCCGGCCGGTGTAGCCTTTGCTCCAAGCAGCGAGGACGTTGAGATCGGGGCTGATGTCGTTGTTCTGGAAGACGGATTGGGATCGATTGGTGCAGAGCAGCAGGTGGAGGACGTCCTTCAAGGACCCTCCTGCTGTCTCATCGCTGCCGGCATTAGCCCTGCTTATGCTCAGGGCAGGTGACTTGCTTGAGGACATCGGGATTAGATGGGAGAGCAGCAAAATCTCACCATGTACCACTGCTTGGGGAACCAGGGGTCTGTGGGCACCACGCTGATGCTCCTCTTGGCGCGGCTCTTCACTGTTTGCTGCTCAAACCAGAGAACCTGGGTGGGAAGCAGCGTTGATGGCAGCATGCGTGCTCCCATAGGGTGCCCTGGTCCACCATGCAGCCCAGCCCCTACCTGTGGCTCCCTGCTCAGCCGCAGGCTCCAGCCCCAGTGCCTGCTCAGGGACGTCTGCCTGGAGCCACGGTGCTGGAAGTGGTAGTAGGGCTCTCCCTCCAGCACCTGCAGCGAGGGCTGTGCTCAGGGGCTGCACGGAGATGGGCGGAGGGGCAGGGATGTGTGCCAGCTCTGCTGGGTTGGGGTGCATGTTCAAACTCTGCTGGGCTGCAGGGTGGGGAGGACGCATTGGGTGTGCCAGAGGATCTCCGAATCACAGAACTGTAGGGGCTGGAAAGGACCTCTAGAGATCAACGAGTCCAATCCCTCTGCCAAAGCAGGCTGCCTAGACCAGGACGGTACTGGAAGAGAGGATGCTCTGCCGGATGGGGTTTGTGCATGGGCTCCCTCGCCTACCTGTGCTTGTGTGGGGGCTACAAGCAGCTGTGCAGCCCTACAGGAACTCGTGTACCCCTACACAGCCCTGCAACCCACCTACAGCAGGTCGGGCCGTGCCCAGGACCTCACCTGCCCCACGCAGAGCAGCCCGTGCCGGTGTGCCAACCGCCCTGCATCCCGCGGCCCCGCCGCCACCCGCACGGCCCAGCTGCTCACGTAGACGCGGGGCTGGGCGGCGGGCAGACCCGGAGAGAGCCCCAGACCCACCCTCAGCCCCAGGCCCAGCAGCAGCCGCAGCCCCCACGCCACCCCCAGGCCGGGCCGTGCCGCCATGCCCTGCGCGCTGCGGGCGTTGCCATGGAGACGGCGACGCCACCTGCCCGGCCCGGCCCGCCCCGCCCCGCACAGCGCCGCATTGGACCCGGGGCCGCGCAGGGCTGAGCGGGGCCCGCAGCCATGGGCTCTGTGCAGCAGCGCCTGCAGCGCTTCCTCGACCGCCCCGGGCCGCTCTCCGACCTCCTGGGCCGCCTGGAAGTCCGCACCGGCGTCCGCCGGCTCTACCTGGCCACAGGTGCGCCCGCAGCCCCACCGCGGTCCCCTTTCCCCAGCTGAGGAGCCGTCCCACGGGGACCCCTCAGCCCCCTCCCCCAATTTCGGGTCCCCCCCGGCCCCGGGGTGCGCTGACAGCCCCACACTGCCCAGCCCGGGGCCCAGCTGCTGCCTGGGGGGGAAGGGGGGGG
>JACDJE010000396.1:107870-161429 GCA_016647715.1 Pavo muticus
GCCTGCCCAGGGTTGTCCCCACATCCCCCTGCCCTGGGGAAGCCTGGCTGCCGCGGGACCAACGCCCCCCCCCCCAAAGCAGGAGGGCAGAGGTCTGCTCGTTAACCAGATGCTGTTTGTTCATTAATGAGAAACCAGAGATATCTCCCCAGGGAGCCGATCCCGGCACCACTTGACCCCTCGGTGCGGCTGTCACCTCAGCCTTGGCCGCGTTTGTTCCTTGGCCCTGTTTATGACTTGCCATCTGCCTCCACATTTCCGTATGGAACCTCCTGGGGGATCTGGGTTTCCCTGCTGTGCTCCCAGCCCGGTTTCTGGCCCCGTGGCTGCTGTAGAGCCTGGCTGCTCCACTGGGAGAGGCGTGCAGGAGCGGGCATGTGTTTGGGGCAGTGCTGGGCTGTCAGATGCCTGCTGCTGGGGCTCTGGTTGCACTTTGGGCTGTGGGTGATAGGGACGGAGCAGCAGCATTGCTCCTGCAGCACAGCTCCGGTGTCTGGAAAGGTGATATCGCATTTCTTCCTCCCTTCCCCCCGCTCTGCAGCAGTCCCTCATTTGTGTTGGGACACAGAAGGGGCTGCTCGGTACCTTTTAAACCAGCACAGACCCAGCAGCTGCCTCTGGGCTGCACAGCTGGATCCTCTGCCAGGTAAAGGGCACATGGGAGGAGGACAGCGTCCCCTCCGTGACACACCTGCAGGCTGTCTGTGCTCATGGCTGGGGAAACTTCTTTGCCAAGCTCTCCATTCAGTGCTGCAAAGATCTTCAGTGATCTCCTGTCCTGCGTGGGAGGCAGGGATGGGGCTCTGGGGGTGGTTGCCTTGGGGCAGTGTGGGCAGCTCCTCCACCAGCCTGGTCAGGGTCCATAGTGCACAGAATCCCTTCCTCAGCTGGATTTTTCCTCCTCCTGTGCTCACACTGGTGTCATTGTGGGTTTAGGACCCCAGGATGCATCTCCTTCCTGCCCTCCTTCACACAAGGCTCCTCTGTGCAAGCTGAGCCTCTCCTTTGTGTTTTGCTCTTACATAAATTTCTCTGGGGGCTAAACTTAGCCCGTGAAATCCATTCTAAGGCTCTTTAGGGAATGAAACCCGGAGCTGCCTGAACCTGCCTGCTTGTTCCCCTCGGAGGGAAGCTGCGACTGCTCCCACGAGCTGGGAACAGCGCCCATCTCCTTGCAGAGCCCCGGGCCCAGAGGTGCCCACGCCAGCAGAGCTGCTGCTGTGAGCAGGGCAGGGATGAGCCGTCCTCTGTGCCCCTTTCCTCTAATTCACCCCCACAGACAGGCTAAGTCCCAGCTTTCTTGCCTGCTGCAGGATAAGGCGCTTATGCTGCTGGCAGTGTTGTAAGCAGGGTGTGCAGGAGCTGAGACGCCGCTGGGGTGGCACAGAAAGCACGGGGCTGTGTGCTCTGCTCCACCACAGTGGTTTGGCAGCAAGTGCTCCTCTGATGCAGCACCTGGGGCCCGGGGAGGTGCCAAACAGCCGCCGCTTTGCCTTGTGTTTAATTTAACAATTTAATTTAATGACAGGGAAGCTGGATTGCTGGTTCTCACGGGGCTGAATCCTAACACGCTCAGCACAAGCACACACAGGGCAGTGAGCAGAGGGCAGCAGGGAGGCATGCATCTCCCACCCAGGCCTCCCCGGGGCTGCCTCCATCCCCCTGAGTGTGTTCTGTTTGCCATGGACAAGCTCGGGTCAGGGAGGGGACAAACAGTGACCAAAGCAAAGCCTGGTGTGTGCACCCCTTGCTCCCAGCAGTGCACTGCAGCTCTGCATGGCTCCCCACGCTGAACCCCGGGCTCTTGGTTCTGTCCTGCAGGCTCCCTGACCTTCCTGGGGCTGTACCTGGTGTTTGGCTAAGGTGCCTCACTGGTCTGCAACCTCATCGGCTTCGCCTACCCCGCATATGTCTCGTAAGTACCAACTCTACAGCCCTGGATGGGTAATGTGAGGAGGACAGAGAGCACTCCTGAAACACTGGGGCAGCAGGACCTGCTGTGGGGCAGGCTCACTGTAAGGGCTGGGGGAATGGGGAGGCCGTGCCTGCTGTAGGAACAAAGCTGCAGAAGCAGTGACCCATCCCCTCCCTCCCACAGCATCAAAGCCATCGAGAGCTCCAGCAAGGAGGATGACACCACGTGGCTCACGTACTGGGTGGTGTACGGCGTCTTCAGCATAGCCGAATTCTTCTCTGACATCTTCCTCTACTGGTTCCCCTTCTACTATGCTGGGAAGGTAACGCCTCCATGTGGGCACAGGGGCTGCAGGTGCCAGAGCCCTCCCCCTGATGGCTGAGTTCTTGGGGTTCCCGTATTGAGCTCTGGGGCCTCCAGAGAGCTCCAGCCTTGGGCAGAAGGGAGCGGAGCACCCCGGCAGCTGCGCTGCTGTCCCCACCCGGCTCTGCAGCACCTCTCCCCCCACAGTGCCTGTTCCTGGTGTGGTGCATGGCCCCGGTGTCCTGGAATGGCTCACAGGTGCTCTACCACAACGTCATCCGGCCCTGCTTCCTCAAGCACCACCGTGCTGTGGACTCAGTGCTCAGCGACCTCAGCACCAAAGCACTGGACGCAGCCTCTGCCATCACCAGAGAAGGTAGTGTGGGTCCATCCCCCCCCAGCCTGGGGCAGCTCTCTGTGCCCCACACCCCTCCTGTCCGCCCCGGCCGCAGCCCCATCCCTGCCACGATGGCAGCCCAGCCCCTCTCGTTGTCTCTCTTCTTTCTACGCCTCCCGGAGCAGTTCTGCACACTCTGCTCAGCAGCAGAGCCCGGCTGGCGGCCGAGGTCGCCCCGCAGCTCAGCGCGTCCGTACGTAACAGCCACATTTCCACAGCCAGCATGGAGCCCAGCCCCCGCTGCTGCAAGCCCTGCTCCTACAAGCCCTGCTCCTCTAGGCCCCTCTGCTGCAGGCCACCCGGTTCCCCGCTGCAGATGTAGACCAGGCTCTCCCGCAGCCCCGCACTCCCCCGTCCCGGTGGGCTCAGTGCGGGGCCCGGCCCTCACCCGGCGCTCTCTCTATCCCGCAGCCTCCGGGGCCGCCGTGAAGGTGACACAGGAAGCGAAGAGCAAATGAGGCACCGGGACAACGCCGGCCTGAGCCCGGCCCCCGCCCCCCGGGCCTGTCCTCGTCTCGGCCCCTCCCCCCCCAAGTAAAGCGGCTCCCGATCCACTCCCGTCTGCTGCGGGCCGGCGCCTTTAAGAGGGGGCGTGGTTTAATGCGCGGGTGGTGGCGCGGCGGTGACGTCATTGGTGCGCTGCCGAGGGAGGCGCGCGCGGCGTTGGCGGTACGGCGGCCGGGAGGGTCGGTTTGTCCGTCTGTCCGTCTGTCTGTCTGTCCGTCTGTCCTGGGGCGGGGGGAGGTCTGTCCGGCTGGCGGCAGGGAAGGGGAACCATCTGTCCGTCTGTCTGTCCACGGAGCGGGGAGGAAGGCTCCGTCCTGAAAGAGCGAGGGCGTTAGGGGTGTGTCTGTCTGTCCGTCCGTCTGTCCGGGGAGCGGGGTCGGTGTGGGGGTGGGGGGACGCGGTGTCCTTCAACGGGCAGTGTGAGAGGCTCTGTCTGTCCGCCTGTCTGTTTGTCGGGGGACTCAGACCCGGGGGCGGGGAAGGAGTGACCGTGCTGAGGCTGCGTATGTCTGTCTGTCTGTCCGGGGGGGGGATGAGTCGGTCCGTCCGGGGGCGTGGGGGTGGGCGTCTGTCTGTCTGTCTGTCTTCCTGGGGGCCTGGGGAGGGCGGGCAACCATCTGCCCGTGGGCTGAGCGTCCGTCTGTCCCGGCTGTGAGCCTCCCCTCCCCCCCAGAGCCCCGCCATGAGCTCCAAGGCCAAGCGGGTGCTGCCCACCCGCCCCGAGCCGCCCACCGTGGAGCAGCTCCTGGCCGACGTGCGGGGCGCACCCCCGGCCGACCCCGTCCTCCTGCTCCCGGCTGAGCCCCCCCGGGGCAGCGGCGGTGACCGTGATGGCCCCGCGCCAGGTGAGCCCCGCAGCAGCAGCAGCGGGCGGGGGGCCGGGAGCGCCGAGCCCCCACTGAGCCCCCCACAACCCACAGGGCAGGAGGACGGTGTGGAGGAGCAGGAGCGGCTGTACCGGCAGTGCCGCGGTTACGTGGAGATGAACCGGCGGCTGCGGGAGGCGCGCGGGGAGCTGGCAGAGAAACGCGACGAACTGCAGAGGGCGGGCGTGGCACTGGAGAGAGACATCGCCGAGATGCGGCAGAAGGCGTTCTGAGGTCGGGACACAGCACGGCCCGGGGGTCTCACCGGGAGCCCCCCCGCCCCTGGCTGCCTCCGTGTGCTCCCAGCACCCCCAGCACAGTGCTGCGTTTTCAAAGCAGCCGCTGCAGCCCGGCCTTCATCCCCACCGCGTGGCTGTGGGAGCAGCTCAGCTCCCCGCCAGCACCATGTCCACACAGCATGGCTTCGCCTACGACTTCTCCATCTGGTACTGCCCTGAGGACCACGCCGTCGCCTCCGTTATTGCTGAGTTCTTGAGGAAAAAGGGCTTCCGGGGCTATGTGGAGCACTGGGACCAGGTGGCCGGCACCTCGGTTGTGCTGAGTGCCACTGAGGCCATCGGTGCCAGCAGGGTGGGCATCGTCCTGCTCTCCCCCACATCCCTGGGGGATGCGTGGTGCCAACGGGTGTCCGAGTGGAACCTGCAGCACGTCGTGGAACGCGGTGGCACCAGGGTGCTCCCCGTGTGCCTGGGGGTGAGGAAGGAGGAGGTGCCACCCTTCCTGCAGCACCTCACCCAGCTGCAGTACCAGACCCCGTTCTTCTTCAAACGGCTGCTGCGGAGCCTGGCAGCATCCCAGGCCCTGCCAGGAGAGCTGAGGAGAGCCGAGAGCTGAGGGGCAGCTGGGGGCAGCGGGTGGGGGTCTGGTGGTGCGGTGCCACTGGTGGGAGCAGGGTGGTGGGAATGGGACACCGTGATGGGGGCACACAGTGGGACAATGCGGTGGTGTGCCTGGGGCTGTGGTTATTCCAAACCTTGACAAATCCTCAATAAAACCCTTCTTGGGAAGCGGGAAGTGATTTCCTCGGTGAGGATGGGAACCAGGCTGTGGGGCGGCGTGGGGGGGCTGCCTGTCCCTGTGGGTTGGTTGGAGCTGTTTCTCTGCAGTGTTTTTTCACACCTGCGGATGCTCACTCTGCTTCCCCCCTTCCTGTAAGCTGCACGTCATCGCAGCCCTCTGCCCCGGCCCCACAGCCTTGCAGCTCTTTGCACACAGCGGGACCAGCATGGAGAGGAGCGCAGTTCTGGGGCTGCTGCTGCTGCTGCTGGCGCTGCCCAACCCTGGGCTGGGTGAGCACTGCAGTGGGGCTGGGGCGGCCGATGGGGCCTCCGTGTCACCGCAGGGAGCAGCAGAGCGCAGGGGCAGCCATCCCCACTCCTCAGCAGTGGCTGCGGGATGGGCTCCCCCTCTCCTGGCAGCGCAGTCACATCTGCGCATCATCGGGGGACACGAGGCCAAGCCCCACTCCCGGCCCTACATGGTGTCCCTGCAGTCCGGGGGGATGCACGCCTGCGGGGGAGCGCTGCTGAGCCCACGCTGGGTGCTGACGGCCGCGCACTGCGTCCCACGGAGGTGAGCACTGTGTCCTATGGGGGTGAGCATCCCGTCCCGCGTCCCGTCCCACCCGCTGCTGGGCTGGGGTCTGGAGGGGCACCGTGGGGATGTGCGCTGTGTTCCGCAGTGCCGATGTCTCCAGGATGAAGGTGGTGGTGGGGCTGCACCGGCTGCAGGACCGCAGGGACACCCAGAGCTTCTCCATCCGCGCTGCCTGTCCCCACCCCAGCTATGACCGCGAGACGATGGAGGGCGACCTCCTCCTGCTGCAGGTGGGGACGGTTGGTGCCAGGAAGTGCCACCAGCGGGGAATTCACACCGCGCCGCAGCACGGGGCCGGGTGACATTTCCTTTCACACCTCCAAGCACTTTCACATCTGGGTGACATCTCGCCCGGCTGACATCTCACCCGGGTGACACCGCCCCACTCCCAGCCCGGGCGGTGCGGTGACGGCGTTGTGGCAGCGGGCCCTGACGCTGCCCCGCACCGCCCACAGCTGGAGGGGAAGGTGAAGCGCAGCAAAAGGCAGCGACCCATCGCGCTGCTGCGGCGGGAGCCGGCGGTGGGCGCCGTGTGCAGCCTGGCAGGCTGGGGTGCGCAGCGGGGGCTGGCGGCCGCGCTGCAGGAGCTGGAGGTGGCCGTGATGGACACGAGGATGTGCAACAACAGCCGCTTCTGGAACGGCGACCTCACACCCACCATGATCTGCTTCCAGGGCCGCGGCCGCGGCAAAGCCCCCACCAGGGTGAGGAGCTGAGGGGGGCTTTGTGCGGGCTGCCATGCTCTGTGCCGGGCCGTGCCGTCACCGTCGCTCCCACAGGGTGACTCCGGTGGTCCCCTGGTGTGCGGACGCCCGGCGGCGCTGGCGGGCGTTATGTCCTTCAGCAGCCCCGACCCTGCCGACCCCTTCAAGCCCCCGGTGGCCACCTCGGCAGTGAAGCACCGCGCGTGGATCCAGCGCACGCTGCGGCGCGGCTGCCCGGCACAGACGGAGCAGCCCCAGCTATTTACACAGGTTTGTGTTTAATGTTTAATACTGTCCAGAGTCCTGGTATAATAACATCCTTAGTACATACATACAGCAACATGGGGATGGGACACCACAAACCCAGCGTGAATCCACGCGGATGGGGACGAAGCCGACGGTCACACATAGGGCAGATGGGTGGCAGCGGGGCTGGGATGGAGGCACTGACACCCGGGGCCACAACCACGTGCGTGGGGTGATGCTGGCATCCTGCACGTGGGTCCTGCTCTGGGTTATGGCCATCAGGAGGGGGCAGAGTGTCCGCAGGGGGCTGTGGCCCTATTTCTTGACCTACACGTGCATCCCTATGTCCCCTATATGTCCTCATAGCCCCCTGCCTGTCCCTGAAGACGCCCACCTGGTGGTGTTGGTCTCTGAGGGCCCCGCAGTTCAGCCCATCCAAAGGCATGAATGGGCAGTGAGGAGGGACTGAGGGACACGTGGGTGCCTGGGGAGCACCCAGGTTGGGATGGGGGACACTCAGCAGCCCACCCTGGGGTGCGCAGGGCCAGCTGGCAGCAGGGCGTGCACCTCCTGCTCGTGGGCGTAATCCAGTCCTGGATGGACCCGTGTCCACGCTGTGCGGGCACCTCACTGCCAGCCGTGCCGGGGGCTGCGTGCTGCGGGGGGGCCCAGACCCTTCCCTTGGGGTTGGGCACCCCAGTGCCACCTCTGCACCCTGTGTCCTCCCCAGGGCAGTCCGCAGCTCAGTGACAAAGCAGCCGGGACCCCAACGAGCACCCAGCCCTGATGAGCACCAGAGCGGACCCCAGTGAGCACCACTGCCAGCACTCAGCCAGCACCCTCATTAAAAGCAGCACAGATGGGACCCAGCCCGGCCCCACGCCTCGCACTTTGCCCCATGGGGTCTCTCCCTGCTTCACTCTGGCTGTGTATCCCGAGGGGAGGTGACCCCATCCCCGCAATAAAGGCTCTGCGATGCCTGGCAGTGCCGTGCCGGTGCGTGAGCTGAAGCGTGCGGCGCGAGCCTGGCGTTAAGGCTTTGCTTGTTGTGTTTCTGGGCTGTGGGGACACGACCCCGCTCACCCTAGGGCTGCAGTGCCCCGGGGCCACCCGTCGGCACTGAGAAGCGCTTGGCTGCAGGGATCAGTCCCCACCCATGGGGCTTTGCCTGGTCTTCAGCACGGGAACCTTTGGAGCTGCGTTGGAATAAACCCCATCCGGGTTGGGGAGGGGTCCCGGCTGTCCCACGTCTCCATCCCCGCGGGCAGGAGGTGTCCGTCGGGGTCCGTCCGTGGCAGCCGCTCACGCCTGGATTTTCTCCACTGCTTTGTCAGCCACCGCCGGCACCGCCATGGGGCTGGGGACGTAGTTGAAGGGGGTGACGCGGGCGGCGCGGCTCGGGGAGCTGTGCCGGCTGGCGGGGAAGGTCCCGGCCGGCGCCTCGTGCCCGAAGGAGATGGGCAGAGCGGCCTTGGTGGGCGCCGGGGCTTCGCCGTCGTGCCGGGGGCTCTCCATTGTGGGCGAGGTGCTGGAGTTGGTCTTGGTGGTGGCGAAGTCCTCGGTCTGCACCACGGCATCGCTGGTTTTCCTGGGGCCGGGGGGCGGCTCCTCGGCGGCGCTGAGAAGCGGCAGCGCGGTGGAGGGCAGCGTGCTCTGCAGGATGTGCGGGATGTCCTCATCGCGGATGCGTCGCCACGTGCCCTTCATCATCGCCATCGGCGGCTTCTCCTCCGTCGCCTCACCGGGCTTCCGCCGCCGCGCCGACGCATCGGAGCAAGCGGAGAGGACGGAGGACGGGCTGCCGGTGCGGCGCGGCACGCTGATGTTGGGCGATGAGGAGTACCGCTTGAAGGGCTCTGGGACGGCCGTCTTCACCGGCAGCCGGGATGGGCTCTCGGAGCTGGTCCTGCGCGGGGGCTTGGATGCGGCGGGGCCTTTGCAGCCGGGCTGCGCCCTGGGGACGAGCGGACGCGGTGCGGGCGCTGCTGGTTTGGCCGCCTTCAGCTCCTCGCAGCGGGACGAGCAGAGGAAGACGGTGGGGAGGGCGGCCCGGCTGCGCTGCGGGGACGCACCGCGGGGCAGCGAGGTGGCCGGGGCGGCCGGGGCGAGCTCGGCGCGGTGCCGCAGCAGCAGGCTGGAGGACTCCTTGATGAAGGTGAGCTGCCGCAGGAAACCCGAGCGGTCCGAGTCGCTGCCGCTGGAGCGAGTGGATGACATCCGCACCAGGTTGAGCCGGCTGCTCCCTGCCCCCCCCGGCGTGCTGCCCTTCGACTTGCCGCTGCCCTCCTGCTCCTCCAGCACCGGCATAGCCGCGCGCACCGGCAGCACCTTCCTGCTGGGCTTCTGCATGAAGGGGATGCGGACGGGTGACTTCTGCGTCTTGTGCTGCCGTGGGGCCGGAGACCTGGGGGCCGTGGGCTTGGCCGAGGGGCCGGGAGGGGACGGGGGGCTGGTCGCCTTGCCCGTCTGCACGGGGCTCTGCTTGGAGAGCTGCGAGGGTGACGGCAGCTTCTTGGGCACGTGCTGCGAGGGCGTGGAGGTGCGGGATGAGCCCGAGGACGGTGGCCCCTTGGCGATGCGGGCAGGAGGCGTGGTGCTGCGCTTGGGCAGAGCCAGGTCCCCCCCCTCGGGCGGCTTCCCCAGGCGGTGCAGGCTGCGGGAACGCTGCTGGCTCAGCGACAGATTCTTGGGCGCCGGGGGTTTGGCCACGGGGGATTTCTTTGGGGTGGAGCGCGGGCTGGGCGCGTCCTTGGCCAGGCTGGGCATGTAGATGACGGTCCTGCCGCGGAACACCACCGGCAGGTTGGGCACGGGCTTGCTCGGTGCTGGGCTCCTCTCTGCCCTCGTATTGCCAGCAGGACGGGCACTCGGCGCCTTCTTCCCCTCCGGGCGGCTCTTGGCACGCTCCCTCCTCTCCGCCTCCCGCCCGGCCGCACTTCCAGAGCGCTTCTTCTCTGTCCTGTCCAGGGAGAGCTGCAGAGTGGAGCCGACTGAGAGCCCAGAGACGAAGGAGAGGATGGAGTCAGACTCGGAGGAGGGCTCCCGTGACAGCGACGCCGCAGCCTGGTGCAGCCAGGTGACGATGGAGTTGGCCCCCTCCTGGATGGCCTCCCACTCCACGCTGTCCAGGTCGGAGCCGCCGTCAGAGCCCAAATCCTCGGAGTGATGCCTGCCCTCTGCCGGGCGCTCCCTCCCGGTGCTGCCCTTCAGCTTCTGCTTCCGCTCCGCCGTCCTCCGCCGCGTTGAGGGCCTCCGGCGCTTGGGCATGGCGGAGCCGATGCACTTCTGCAGGAGATCGTCCTCCGAGTTGGGGCTGAGAGAGCGGCCCTGCGCCTGCCCCACTGCTGCGCGCTGCCGGGGGGCTGAGCCGCGCTCCTCGCCCTCGCCAGGGTTGCCGTCACTCAGGGAGCTCATGGAGGAGCTCAGCGAGTAGCACGGCGGTGTCTCATCAGCAATCAGGTTGTGCTGCAGCTTGCCCTTCGCTTTGCCCTTCGCCTCGGGCTCCCTCCTGGGCACAGAGCCCCCGCAGCGCTCCCTCCGCAGCACCCGGCCAGGCTGTGCTCCACCGCCGGGCACCTCCTTGCCCACCCCAGGCTCATCCGAGTCGTGCTCATAGAAGCAGTAGACGGCCTCCTCGGTCGGCGTGGTGTGGCACAGTGACTGGAAGGCCGCCCCGTCCTCCCGCATACCGTCCTTCCTCCCAGGCAGGCTGCAGGGCCGCGTCCCGGGGCTGCCGCTCCTCCCCACCTCTGGCTCTGTGCCGGGCACGGGCTGCCCCCGCTTCCCCTCCGCACCTCTGCCCGGTGGCACAGGGCTGTCCCGGCTGGAGCCCGCCCTGCCCCTGCAGGCTGAGCTGGGCCGGGTGGGCGCTGCGCTGCCCAGAGCGGATCTCCGTGCTGGCGATGCCGCAGTGCCCATTTCCTGTCTCCTCCTTGCACCATGGGGGGGCTCAGCCTCCTCCTTGGGGCCACGCAGGGTCTCATCGCTCAGGGAGGCGGCGCTGGAGAAGTTGACGGGGGTCCCATCGGCCGAGTCGGTGTAGGAGTCGTCGTCCTTGTAGAGCTCCCGGGCGGTGGCACGGAGGTGCTTGGGGACGGCAGCGTGTGCGGGCACCAGCATGTAGACGGGGACGTGGACCGGCTTCTTGGTGTGCGGATGCAGGACCTGCCCGGAGAGCAGCGAGCTCTTCACCTTGCGGAAGCGTGAGGGCATGGCGGAGCTGATGCACTCCTTCAGGATCTCGATGTCATCGTCAGAGCTGGGCTCTGCCCGGCGCCGGCCCTCCAGGAGCTGCTCCTCCCGCTCCTCCCGCTCCTCGTGCGCCGCAAAGTTCAGGCTGTTCTTCTCGGGGAAGGTGGGCATCAGCTTCAGCTCCACGTCCTTCTGCACGTAGTGCTCGTGCAGCGGCAGGGCGCTCAGGCTGGAGGCGCACGAGAAGTTCTCGTTGGGTTTCTCCACCGTGAAGTAGACCATGGAGTCCAGGTCCTGGGGCAGCTGGAAGCGCTCCTTGAAGTCGGTGATCTCCATGAACTTCTTGACGTTGTTCTCCCACTGGATGTTGAACTGGCTGGTCTCCTTCTCGGGCGGGCAGCCCAGCTCGAAGAGCGGCGTCTTGCTGCGGCTGGGCGGCATGGTCTGCCCGGGGCTGTCGGGCAGCTCGCTGGGGCTGACGGTGCCGCTGATCATCTCGCTGCACGGGTCGCTCTGGATGGAGCTGGCGATGGACGGGCTCTCGAAGCTGCCCAGAGAGCTGACGGAGCTGCAGCGGCTCATCACCAAGGGCGTCTCCTGGATGTAGTTCTCTGAGGAGCTGGAGGGAGTGTGGTCCTCCTGGCGTGAGGGGGATGCATCCCGCAGGAAGAGCTTGTCACGTTTGGGGAAGGGGATGGTGATGGGCTGGGAGATCCCCACCGCTGATGTCGGACCCATCTCCGCCTTCTCCTTCTCCTGCCTCGTGTCCTCAGCTTCACCATCCCCTTCGTCCATCTCCAGGATCTCCAGTGAGGAGTCACTGTCCAGGTCGATCTCGCTGTGGCTCTGCCCATCCAGCACATTGTCGGCTGAGGAGAGGGAGGAGAGGGAGCTGCAGCGGGAGAAGCAGATGGGGGTGTCCTCCACTGAGTACTTCTGCACCGACTCCTGCTCGGCTGCGGCCAGGGGCTGGGCTGGCAGCTTCTCGGGGATCTTGCTGAGGGTGTCGGCTGTTTGCAGGAGGGCAGGGGGCAGCCAGGCTTGCTTCCTTCCCAGCAGCGAGGGGTGGTGGCTAACGGCTGTGATGCTCTTAGCCAGGCTCCCGAGCAGGGGCACATGCTGGTACGAGGGCGAGAGCTTGATGGTGTGCACCTGGGGGTCGGTGGGCAGCTTGCCACCCATCTCCTTCTTCCTCCCGATCTCCAGCGCTTTGGGACTGGGGAAGGTCACAGCCTTCCTGCCCCGCTCCGGCGCCTCCCTCTGCTCTGGCTTATCCGGCTCAGCCCTGAGCACAGGGGGGTCAGGCTTGGTGCCCAGGATGCTCTTGAGGTCGAGCCTGCTGGGCCGCTTCTGGTAGCGTTGCAGCTCATCCCTGTAGTCAAGGAAAGGGGCCCTGGTGCAGGGCTTCATGTGCTCCTTGGGGCAGTAGCCATCGCTGGTGCTGCCGCTGTTGAGGCTGTCGGTGGACAGGCTGGTGTACGCCGTCTTCAGCCGCAGCAGCGCCCGCGCCCGGCTCAGCCCCTCCCGTCTGGCAGAGCCGCCGGTGTCCGAGAGACGGCACGGGGAGCAGGAGTGGGCGCGCGCCTCGGGCGGCTCCTCGGGGCCGTACTGCCAGTCCAGGCCGTGGTCCTCTGAGCTGAGGCTGAAGCTGTCATCCGAGGACGTGTGCATGGTGGAGATGTCCTCCACCAGCTTGTCGATCTTGGCCACCGTGCTGGAGATCTTGTTGGCCAGCTTCTCGGCGGCCAGAGAGACGTCGTCCTCCGGCAGCGGCGGCTTCTTGGGCTCCGCCGGCTTTCCACCGTCGTCCTTCTCCGGCTCCGGGCATCGCCTCTGCGCCAGAGCCCGCGGCAGCGCCTGGCCCTGCAGGAAGGAGGAGCCCAGGAACATGGAGAGGACGGAGGCGCTGGCCGTCTCCACGCCGGTGGAGATGTTGGGCACCTCATCGTCATCGAAGCAGCCCGAGTCAGAGGCGTAGTCCTTCACCAGGCTCTCCATGTGCCGCAGCGGCTTCTTGGAGCTCTGGCTCTTCAGGCTCTGCTTCTCCATGGTGTCAAAGGTCTCAGCCAGGTGCTTGGCGTCCAGCTCGGCCTCCAGCGCCTTCTGCTTGCGCATGTACAGAGATGGCATGCAGGAGCCCGGCGAGACGACGGCCGTGTCCTTGTACTTGGGGGGCCGGTTGGTGAGCAGGTTGCGGAGCGCGGCCGCGCTGCCCATGGCGATCATCTTGTGCTTGGAGTGGATGAGGTTGCGCAGCATGCTGACCGCCCCCAGGTCCCAGAGCAGCTCCTGGTCGCGGGGGCTGCGGGCAGACAGGTTCCAGAGCGTGCCGCAGGCATTGCTGACGATGGTGAGGCTGTGAGAGCGCAGGTGCTGCAGCAGCGTCTGCAGGCAGTTGTGGTCTCGGAGCACCTGCCTGTGGGATGGGAGGGACAGGGCGGGATGGGATGGGATGGGGAGGTCCAGCCATCAGCATAACGCGCGCCTCCCCAGCCCCGCACCGTGCCCCCCGACCCCCACCTGTAGTCCTCCCGCGTGGCGATGAGGCTGGAGACGTTGCGCAGGATGCCGCCGCCGCTCTCGATGATGGCCAGCGAGTTGCTCTGGCACTTGTAGGTGAGGGTGCTCACCAGGAAGCCCAGGGCCCCCTCCACGCCGCAGATGGCGGCTTTGTTCTCTGTGCTGTGTGCCGACAGGTTCCAGAGCGCGCTCAGGACACTCTTCAGTGTGGACTCCTGTGCGGGGAGGGGGGGTCAGCCCCGGCCATGCCGCAGTGCCCACCCCCACCCGCCCCGGCTCTCACCTTGGCCGCGTGCAGCGCGCACTGTGTCAGCCCCGCCACGCTGCCCACCTCCCGCAGCACCTTCTTGCTGTTGATGTCAGCTCTCCACGAGAGGTTCCTCAGGATGCTCGAGACCACCTGGGTGAGCAGAGCACACGGGGGGCGTGTGGGCATGGCACCATCCCCGTGACGGGCACCATCCCCACACCCGTCCATCCCGGCGGCACCCACCTGGTGCAGCTCCTCACTGTCAGAGCCCAGCTGGGCCACGATGGCCTCCATGCAGCCCCGGCGTGAGCACAGCGTTGCCTGCAGGGAGACATGCGTGCTGAGCCCCTTGCTGCCCTGGCCCCACTTCCCACCACCCCCCGGCCCCGCAGACCTTGTTGACCACGTCCCCAAAGGTGAGGTTGGTGAGGGCCATCCCTGCGTAGCGCCGCAGCGCCAGGTTCAGGGGATCGCTCGTCATCTTGTGCATCTCGTAGTCCACCTGCAGCAGCTCAGCCACCGCCTGCAGCCCACCTGTGGGATGGGATGGGGTCACAGCGGCCAGGCCACCCCTGGGAGAGCACCCACTCCCCAGCACCACCACTCTCACCCCGTCCCACACCTTACCCAGCTCATTCATGGCACGCCGGTACTCCTCATCGAAGGAGAGCTTCATGATGGCACAGGTGGCCTGGCAGATCTGGGGCTCGATGGGCACCGGCGCTGTGGGGACAGTGGGGAGTGACGGGGCTGCCTGGATGCCCAGCACACGCCGACAGCATCACCTCCTCCTCCAGCACACACTGACACACGTGCTGTGCACACCAACCCGTGCACACACACCTCTGCCCGTGCATGCAACACTGCTGCATGTACACACACAACCTTGCACCACTCTGCACACCCCTGCACACCGCTGCCCTCCCTGTCTGGCCCTGCCCAGCCCCATACCCGCGCTGCCCTCGGGCCCTTTGCCCCCATCCCTGCTCTGCATCTGCAGCCAATCCCAGCAGGTCTCCGAGTAGGAGCGGATCTGCTCCAGCACGTGCAGCACCCGCATCTCCTTCTTGGCCTGCCCCTCGTCGGGCTGCGAGAAGACGATGTTGTGCAGCGCGGCGTTGGCGCGCATGCGGGCATCCTTGGCACTGGTGGGGCTCTCGGGGGGGCCCGGCTCACGGTCGGAGTCGTGCAGGATCTGGATGAGCAGCGGCAGGCAGCCCGACTTGCGCATGGCCAAGCAGCTCTCCTGTGAGCTGGACATGGCCAGCAGCGTGCGCGACATGTCGTCCTTGTCCCGCGTGGCCAGCATGGACAGCAGCCAGAAGACCACCTCCACCTGCGGGGGGGTCGGGTTAGGCATCGCCGTGACCCCTCCAACCCCTGCTCGGTGCAGCTGCCCCTCACCTTGCTGCTGCCCCCGTCCTCGGGGTGCGTCGGGACATCCATGCTGCTGTCCTCCTCAGTGCCCGGCAGCTTTGCGCAGAGCTGGGGAGCGCACGGGGGGGTTGCACGGTGCCCGTTGGTGCCCCCTCCCTGTGGGCCGGCTGCTTTCAGGGCCCGAATTGTGCCGTGACACTCAGCAGCGTTTTCTGCTCGCTGCACTTTCTCAAATGGCACCGCAGTGTTGGAAGCTGGATGGGGAACGCCGCCACCGGGAAGAGAGGGGAGCGGGGGGGGCAGCGGGGGGCACAGCAGTGCACAGCCCACAGCACTGCGAGGGGATGGGGGGAGACCTGTGGGGCACGAGGACGGCGCTGGAGGGACGGGGTGACGTAGGGGCCAGGGGTGAGGCGAGGGAGGACCCGGGGTGACGGAGCAGCAGGGGTGGGGGTGGGGGGCCGTGGCGGTGGCGGTGCCCTCCCCTCTGTCTCTCCCGTTGGCAGATGCTGCGGGAGCCCCGCGGCCGCCCGCCTGCTGCTCGCCATGGCCTACTTCTCGTCTCCATGGCAACTGCCCATTTCACGGTGCCCAGACACACAAAGCCATGGCTGTGCCTTCGCAGGCGGGTGATGGGGACAGGGACGGGGACATCGGCGGGGGGGCTGTGCCCTGTCCCCTCCTCACCTCGCTGTGAACCTGCCCAGCCCCAGCCCCAGCCCCAGCCCCCCTACCTGCGGCTCTGGCGGCTGCACTTTGTCCTGAGCCTCCATCAGCTCCTTGTCGATCTGCTCCAGCCGGGACGCCCGGATCTGTGCAGGAGAGCGGGAGTCAGGGAGAGCTGGGACCCCCCTGGCACCCCTGGGCGGTGGGGGGCATGATGCAGGGGTGTAAACGGGCAGGTGCAGCAGGGTGGGTGCAAGGATGTGCAGGGCTAGGGTGCAAAAAGCTGGGTGCAAAGTGGCTGGGGATGGGTGCGTGGGGACGCTGCAAGGATGCATCCAGCTGGGTGCAAGGACTCGTGGCGGTGAGGATTGCACAGGGCTGGGGGGGGGCAGGACGGGGTGGGAGGTGGGAGATGGCCCCGATGGGAGCAGAGGAGCGAGGTGCTCCCCCCTCCCCAACCTGTGCCCGCTGCACCATCTCATCCGCCGTCCCGAAGCGCTCCTCCATCAGCGCTCGGATGTGCTGCGCCTCGAATTGCAGCTGCTGCCGGATGAGGTCCATCTGCATGGAGAACTGCAGGGGGGGGAGCACAGGGACAGGTGAGGTGAGGTGGGGGCAGGACCCCCCTGCACCCCATGGCTCCCCGCTCACCGTCTCCACGTGGGGCAGCTCCTCCAGGCGCTTGGACAGGCTCTGCAGCTGCGCGTAGTACCACACCTTCTCCTTCTCCTCCTTCTCGATCTCCCCCAGCAAGAAACACCTGGAGGGGCACAGCCCTGCTCAGCGCTGCCCCGCATGGGGCCATCTCTGTGCCCCCCCCACTCACCTCTCCCTGTCCAGCTCCTCCAGCAGCCGCAGTGTGGCCCGGCCAACATCCCCACTGCTGTCCCCATGGGGTGCGCCATGCTGCGGGCTGTCCTCCCCGGCCCCCACTGCCACCTCCGGGAACTTGAGGCTGTAGAGGCTGCTGACGTCCATCTGCAGAGCTGGGGATGGGATGGCAGCGGATGGCCGGCTCGATGCGTGGCCCCACATTCCCCCCCCGACCCCCCCGGTGTGGCACCCACCTTTCAGCTGCTCCAGCACCTCCGTCTGCCCCGAGGACACCATCACCCGCGCCTCCTGCTCCAGCTTGCCCTGCAGGTGCTTCAGCACTTCCTAAACACACACACAAATAGTGGGGCACCCACCGGCGTGCCACCTCCCGCAGCACAGAGCCCCCCGTGCCCCATCTCACCTTCATGTCCGAGGTCTCATTCTCCAGCTTGGAGAGGTGCTGGGAGTTGTCCTGCAGCTCACGCCGGAGGTGGCTGTTCTCCCTGCGCAGCGCCTCCACCTGCCGCACCAACTGCTCGTACGAGGCCGCTCCGGACATCTTCAGCTCCTCCAGGGCCTGCGGGGTGGGGAGGGGGCGTTGGGCCGGGGGCATTCCCTGCATCCAGCCCTGGGATGGGGGTGGTTGATGCCACGGGGCCCCCAGAGCCCCCCGCGGTGTCCCAAAGGGACGGATCCTTAGCAGCAGCCCCAGCGCTCCGCTGCCTTTGTGTCGCTTTTGTCTGCGCCTTCTCTGACATTCCACTGCTTTGTTCCCACCCGCAGCACCGCCAACCCTGGGCCCAAATGCAGCCCCCCCAGCCCTGCTGTTTCCCCCTCCCGGATCCATCCACGTCCCATTCCCCATATTGGGACCCCCCAGCCACCACCCGCCCCTCCCACCTGATGGGGGGCACCTGGCGCTGGCACTTGTGGCCATGGGGGGGACGCAGACAGGGATGGGGATGGGGGTCTCTGTGCCCCCCACACATTGCTCTGGTGGTGGCAGTGAGCATGATGGCCCCGTGCTGCCTTCGTCAGAGCCACACGTGTGTACGAGTGCGTGTGCAATGGGTGTGCACACTCAGCCTTCCCCTCCCCCTGCTCACCCCCCCCATGGTCCCACAGTGCCGGGCTGGGGACGTTGGGCGCCCGGGGCAGCGGTTGGGATCGATCCCCATGCGCTGCCTTTGTCTTTTTCCACCCAACGCTCCCCCACAGCCACGGTTCTCCAGCACCCCATGGAGCCCTTTTGTGGCCCCCCCAGGGCTATGCCCTTCCCACCCCTCCCTCCACACACCCCAAGCACTACAGACCCCACAGGCCTCCCCACAGCGAGACAAAGACCCCCATGGTGCAACACCCCCCTCCCCCCACAGCGCTGCGGGGTGGCAGAGAACCCTCTGGGAAGGGGATAACCCCTAAGGGTGCTGGGTATGGGGCTGTGGGGCAGTGGGGTGCGGTGAGAGGGAGCCCAGGGCACAGGATGTGGGAGGTGGCTGCAGGACGGGGGGGTGGGATGTGGGGGGAGGGATGCGGAACACCGGGATGCAGGAGGAACAATGGCGGCGGAGGGATTTCAAAGGATGCGGGGTGACGGTTGAGGGGTGTAGGATGAGGGATAGGATGAAGGATGAGGGATGGAATATCAGGGATGTAGGATGTGGGCTGCAGGATGCAGGCCCAGCGCAGCCTCCTGTTGCTATGGCAACGGGAGATGGGATGGTGCGGGTGGGTCCGCGGCCCTTCCCAGCACCCGGCAGGTGGGGATGGACGGCAGTGGGGGACGCTGTGGGGTCGGTGCTGGGGGCTCCCGCAGGCGGTGCTGTGTCACACTGCAGCCATGAGATGCGCGGCTGTTGGACAGCCGGCAGTGGGCACCGCCCCACCACACAGCGGGGGAAACTGAGGCGCAGAGCCGTCCCCCTGTGCCCCATCCCCACAGCGCTGCAGGGACAGCTCTGGCTCTGGGGGGGTGGGATGCTGCTGGAGCAGACAGTGGTTGGGAGAGCCCGGGGGGCACTGCAGCCCCCCCATGGGGCGAGGTCACTATGTGGGATCCCCCCAGCTCGGGGAGGAGCTGTTGGTGCAGCCTCGGGGCTGGGGCACCCCACACTGCCCGCTCCCCCCCCAGCTTCTGCCCCATTCCTGTTGTGGGGGGTGTCTGGGGATGCTGTGGGGGGGTCTGAGCTCTAAACCGAACGCAGCAGCTCCGGCAGAGCTGCAGATCTGCAGCCAGTGGGGAGGGGCTGCACGCAGCACCTGCAGTTGCGAAGCAGCAGGATACGGTGGGGAGGGGGCCGGGCTGCAGTGCGGGGCCTGGAGGTGCAGCTCTGCTCCCCGTGTCCCCCTCCTGGCCCCCAGACAGCCGCGTCCCATTGGACCCAGTGCTGCACTGTGGCCCCAGCATCACCCACAGGCTCCGCGTTCTGGGGCTGTGTCCCCAGTGGGGCACCCTGGGGTGATGCAGTGGCTCAGGGCCTCCGGGAACCTGGTTCTCCCCAAACGTGGCAGTGACCCCCCTGTGCTCAGTGCCGGCCAAGAAGGCAGAATTCGGCCAGCAAAGGCCACTGCAGGACCTTGGTGGGTGGGGGAGCAGCAGCAGAATGACCATTGCACTGCACTGCACTGCACTGCCTGCCCTCTGCACCACACTGCCCAACCCACTGCACTGCACTGCTGCTTGCACTGCCCAACCTGCTCCGCTGCACTGCTGACTGCAACACTCGCTGCATTGCTCACTGCACGGCTCATTGCACCGCTCACTGCACCACACAGCCTGGGCAGAACCAAGCAGGGCCGTGGGGGCCACGTACCCCACATATCCCCGGGCCCCCCCCACACCTCAGCTCCCTGCAGCCCTATAGCAGCACTGGGGGACAGCGGCATCACAGCAGGGACAGCCCCAGCACTGCAGCAGCCACAGCTGAGCCCCACCGGCTGCGGCTCACAGCCCCCCAGGGACGTTAACCAAACCCTGCTGTTGTCCCCAGCTCCTCTGATCGACACGGCTGTGAGCACAGCCCAGGGGACCCCCAACCACAGCAAACCTTCCCCCCCCCCTTCCCCCCACGCCCAGCAGTCGGGCTGTGCTGTGCACACTGCATCCCGCACAGCTCCGGGGGGGGGGAGGGATGAAGAAATGCAGGGACAGGGGCGCACACAGGGACACACATGGGGACATATGTGGGGATGTGCACACGTATGTCACACTCACACAGTCCATGCACAGCTCCTGCACCCCCCCGCATGCACACGCATGCACAGCGCTGCACACACGGATGCTGCATGCACGCACGTCACAGACAAAAGCCGAGCTCTGGGGACCCCCCCACCAGGGACCCCAATGTGCAGACCCCCCCCCCGCGCCGGGGGCAGGTGGGGATGCAGGGCGGGGTGCAGGGGGGCAGCCCTGGGGGGGAGATTTGAAGGGTAAGGATGATAAGGGCAGGTTTGGGGGGTGCGTTGCAGGGGGGCTGAGATGCGGATGGGGGTGAGGGCTGGCAATGGGGGGGGGAGTGATGCTGAGACGCTGAGATCCCACCGAACCCCCCCACCCCGCTGCCTCCCACCCTCTGGGCGCAGAACGGGGATGGGGACGATCCGATCGGTGCCCCCGCAGCCCGGGGGCCGCCCGCTGAGCTCCCGCATTGTCCCCGCTTTGTCCCCGCAGCCCCAATCCGCCCCTCCCGGGACACCCCACCCGCGATGGAGCCGCGCCCCGGAGACGGCGGGGATGGGGGGCGGTCGGGGGGGCAGCAGGTGCGACCCTACCTCATCCCCGGCCGAGGGGGCGGCGGCGCGCAGGAGGGCGAGCAGTCCGCGCAGCCCCATCCAGCCGCATCCCGGCCCCGCGTCGCCGCGGCTGCGCCGCCCCCGCGCCCCCCCCGGCCGCGATCTTCCAGCGGAGCCGCCGCCGTTAGAGGGCAGCAGCCGGGAAGGGAGCGCCGTGCCCCCCCCCGAAGGCCCCGCGGGTTGGGGGTTTTGGGGCTCCATCCCCGCCCCGTGCCCCACAGCCCCGGGTTTTGCAGCCTCTGTCCGGGGGTGGGAGGGAGCCCCGGCCCGGGGGCGTTGCGCCGGGACCACCACGGCCTAACGGAGCGTTTCAGCACTGCGCCATCCGCAGCGGAACGGAGGGACAGCGGCTCTTCCCCACCCAGGACCGGCAGCAGGGACAGCGGACCCCCCCCGTGTCCCACGCCCCGGGCGCGGCCCCGCGCAGCCCTCCCGCAGTGTCCCCGCGGCAATGCGGTTTGCCCCGCTCTCAGCGCTCTCGGAGCGATGCGGGGCGCTGCGAAGGGACCCCCGACCCCTTGGGCTGCAGCGAGGGGACCGGTGCCACCGCCACGCTGGGACGGAGCAGACCCAGCTGGCATCACCGCTCCTGGAGCGGCTCCGTCAGCACCCATCTGTCCTCCGCACCAACAGAACTGCGGGCGCGGCTGCTGACACGGCCCCGAAGTCAGAGGGAAGCGCTCAGCCCCAGGGCAGCCGGCACAGCAGCGTCCCCAACCCATCCCTGCGGCGCCGGCAGAGGTTCACGGCAGCCCACCGACAGCAGGACGGGGCAGCAGAGAGAACGATGCCTCCCGCTGTGCCCCGGTTGCAAAACAGCCATGGAAGCAGCCGACGCTGACAAAACAAGCAGCT
Organism: Pavo muticus; assembly: GCA_016647715.1. Classification (NCBI taxonomy): domain Eukaryota; kingdom Metazoa; phylum Chordata; class Aves; order Galliformes; family Phasianidae; genus Pavo; species Pavo muticus. The sequence continues at coordinate 128,893 of JACDJE010000396.1, forward strand.
GAAAGCCTCAGGCATCCCCAGTTTGGGACAATGATGCTTTGGAATCCCAGGGGAGCAGCCGGCTGGGGCCACCCCATGGCTGTCCCTGCCCCACGAGGTGCATTCACTGCACGCCTGGGCCTCTTTGGGTACGGCCTGAAACACCTCAAGTATGGAGTAGAACCATTCACCTTTCCAGCAAGGACTGTGGAACGTCATCAATAAACCCACTTAAAAGCGTGTGCCAGGCCTGCTTACAAAAAGGAGCGCCAGAAAGAAGGTGACAAAGCTTGGGAAAACCAGCAAGCATTTGGGAGGCCCTGACCCAGCCCTGTGCGGATCCTCCGAGGTCTCCCCCAGATCAGAGACAGCCGGGAAGAACTTTACGGACACACAGAACACGTTTCCCAAAGCTCTTGTTTATTTCAGCGGGATGAACCTGGAGGAGTGGGTGGCACCGATCCCAGGCCGGCCGTGCTTCACCGGCTTGTAGGTGATGGAGAACTCGCCCAGGTAGTGACCGATCATCTCGGGCTGGAAGAGAGGCAGAGCTGGGGGTTAAAGGTGGTGACAGCGAGCAGGGGAACAGAACACATCTCACCCAGCACCCAGCACCCAACCAGCTGTAACCCACACCGGCTGAAGCCCCACGTGCAGTTTTTCTGCCTGCAGCACTTAGGAAATGGGGAACAGGCTCTGCCTGCAGCACGGCTGCTGCCCCAGCGCCTCCCACAGCAGCCAGGGACGGACAGCTGCTGGCTGCAGGCAGAGCTGACCGGGACTCGGAGCTCCCTCTGCCCCCAGCACACACCGCAGGATCTGTTCAGTGTGCTTCCAGGTCGCCTTTAACGCTGCAAACAAAGCCCTCAGAGAAAACGTCACTCAATCCAGGCGGGGGTATCGGGTGGCACCACGTTATTCCACTCCTAGAAGCTGCTCAGATTCCTTCCACCCCCCCCGGGGTTGCATGAGCCTCACCTTGATCTCCACCTGGTTGAAGGTTTTGCCGTTGTAGACGCCCACCATGCTGCCCACCATCTCGGGGAGGATGATCATATCACGCAGGTGGGTCTTCACCACCTCGGGCTTCTCCATGGGCGGTGCCTCCTTCTTGGCCTTGCGAAGGCGCTTCAGCAGGGAGTGCTGCTTTCGGCGCAGCCCTCGGTTGAGGCGGCGGCGCTGCCGGGCGCTGTACAGCTGCATCAGCTGCTCGCTGCAAGGGATGGCCACACTGAGCCTGCGATACCTGCCCGGAGCTGCCCACGGACACACCGAGTCCCTCATTGCGCACCCAGACACAGAACTGCGGCCCCCCCCGCCGCCCACCCCCCGCGGCACTCACTAGGACATATCGAGCAGCTGGTCCAGGTCCACTCCTCTGTAGGTGAACTTGCGGAAAGTTCGCTTCTTCTTCTGCTCCACTTCTGCCTGTAGCCGGGAGGGGTGGAACGGACGCGGCCGTCAGAGCCGCAGGACCGCCGGGAAGGCCTCGGGCACCGAGCTACGCAGGGGACCCCCGCCGCCCCCCTCAGCACCCGGGCCCAGCAGCCCTCCGGCCCCGACCCCTCCAGGCCGCAAGGATCGCCCGCCCGCCGCTCTCCATCCCCCTGCAGGGAAGAGGCCGCGCCGCCCTCGGCCGCAGCGGAGCCCCGAGCCCCTGGCGGCCGCCCCGGCGGCGGATGGAGCCCGATTAAAACCGCCGTCCCCACAGCCCGCACCCACCATCTTGGCCTGCTCTGCGCGGAAAAGGGCGCCGGAAGCGGCAGATCTCGCGAGAGCGCCGGCGGGCGGCAGTGCACCAATCCCCGCCTCGCGCAGCGCTTCCGCCCTTACTGCCCTTAAAGGGGCCGCGCCCGGCAGAAGCGGCGGAACGCGGGGAAGCGTGGGGGTGCGGCAAGAGCCTCAGGGGACTTTAAGGCAGGCAGGAGGATGAGGAGCAGACGGAGCGCGGGGGTGAGGGCAGCCATCCAGAAGCAGAGACGTGGGTTTATGGCACGCTCCAGTGGGTGGCACTGTGAAACTTCCTTCCCCGCTGGCCCAGGGTGGGAGCCGGCGGTCCGAGTCACCTCGCCCTGCCGCTGCGGCCAGGCGGGTCGGGCTCCAGGCATCCGTCAGCCCCCGTTCTCTTCATCCAGGCAGCAGCCTTCGGCTTCCAGTAGCGGATCTTCGTCTGCTGCTGCTCTCCGGTGCGGTGCTTCCCATGGGACGGCTGTTTGCAGCTCACTCAGGTAGTTCAGGCAAGGGCAGACGGCAGGCAGGGCCAGGCAGCTGCAGGGCTGGGCTGCAGGGCTGGGTCAGCTGCTGCCACGGAGCCTCGGCAGCCTCCGCAGGGCGTTGCAGACACGTGCAGGCTCATCTCAGCGCAGCTCCACGCAGCTTCTTTCTGGGCAGAGCCACGAGTGGACGTTGTGGTCGACGCTGACCCGAGGAGCCGCTTCTGACCAGCACTCATCACCGGACTGCAACACCCGTTATCCAGGATAAGCTGGAAAGCAGAGTAAAGACGGCAGGTCTGCCTCTCAGAGGTGCCGCGGTTTGCATTCACGGTGCGTTCACAGAGCAGTGACTTACAGCGCAGGACTCAGCGAGGAAGTCGAAGCAGTCCCAGCACTGAAGGCAGAGCACGGAGCTGCACCTGTGCAGCCACCAGAGCTGTTCTGACACGGAAGCACCGCAGCCTTCGTGCTCATGGAAGGAACCAGAGCTGAGCTGCTGGGATCCACTGCAGGTGGGACTGGGACGATTCAAACATCCAGCTACAGAAACCTCCCAACTCAAAGCCCATCCCAGGACAACCCAATGCGTCCCAGCTCCACGCTGTGCCACCCAGTGGAGGAAGCAGCTGTGGGCTGCAGAGCTGCAGTTTGTGGCAACTGCCCTGCAGAACTACAGGACCAGTGCTGCTGCATCCACGTATTTAAGTCCCAAATGAGCAACTGGGCAGGGATCTAAGCCTGCCTATAAGCCCAGACTGACCCACTTCACGCTGGTCTCAGCAGCTGCCGGCACACAGCCAAAGGCTTCCTGAATGCAACCATCCATCAGAGGTATGGAGAGCACACAGAAATCAACGGCATGGCCTCCGAGTCAGCTCTAACAGATCAGTTCAAAGTTACATCCCAGTTCCAAAGTGGACAAAGCAGAGGTGAGAGGCGTTTTCCTGGAGGTGAACAAACCTGTCGGATTTGAGGTCAGAGAACAGCAGCATCCAATGCCCATCCCCACGACCAGCATGCAGAGCGAGCAAACACAGCCAGAGCCACGCACTGCTCTGACCACATGCAAGGCAGGGTGCTGGGGACCTGAGGCAGCAGCCGTCGCCGAGGTCAGTCCAATCCAGGTGACAGCCAGCAGCTCTTTGGTCTCTACAAGCTAACCAGGCAGTGCAACGCAGCTCCTCACCAGCACAGCTGCTCCTCTCTGAGCTGGGAGGTAAAAGCTGAGCAGCACGAATCACTGCAGACCAGACTGCGCTGCTGGGAGCTGAAGGGTCCGCTGAGGCACAGCATAAGCCTGCAATGCTGATGTTGAGACGTGGTTTTCAAGACTGCCAATTGATTTCTCATGAAAACACAAATTCACAAGAAAGCTTTTTGTTTAAAAANGCCGCGCTCTGGGTCCCGGTCCCGGTCCTGGTCCCGTTGCCGGCCCCTTTTGGCCTTCCCCGGGCTCCCCGGGTGCGGAACTGTGCCCTAGAGCGCCCGGGGGGGGGGCAGGACGGGGTGGGAGGTGGGAGATGGCCCCGATGGGAGCAGAGGAGCGAGGTGCTCCCCCCTCCCCAACCTGTGCCCGCTGCACCATCTCATCCGCCGTCCCGAAGCGCTCCTCCATCAGCGCTCGGATGTGCTGCGCCTCGAATTGCAGCTGCTGCCGGATGAGGTCCATCTGCATGGAGAACTGCAGGGGGGGGAGCACAGGGACAGGTGAGGTGAGGTGGGGGCAGGACCCCCCTGCACCCCATGGCTCCCCGCTCACCGTCTCCACGTGGGGCAGCTCCTCCAGGCGCTTGGACAGGCTCTGCAGCTGCGCGTAGTACCACACCTTCTCCTTCTCCTCCTTCTCGATCTCCCCCAGCAAGAAACACCTGGAGAGGCACAGCCCTGCTCAGCGCTGCCCCGCATGGGGCCATCTCTGTGCCCCCCCCACTCACCTCTCCCTGTCCAGCTCCTCCAGCAGCCGCAGTGTGGCCCGGCCAACATCCCCACTGCTGTCCCCATGGGGTGCGCCATGCTGCGGGCTGTCCTCCCCGGCCCCCACTGCCACCTCCGGGAACTTGAGGCTGTAGAGGCTGCTGACGTCCATCTGCAGAGCTGGGGATGGGATGGCAGCGGATGGCCGGCTCGATGCGTGGCCCCACATTCCCCCCCCGACCCCCCCGGTGTGGCACCCACCTTTCAGCTGCTCCAGCACCTCCGTCTGCCCCGAGGACACCATCACCCGCGCCTCCTGCTCCAGCTTGCCCTGCAGGTGCTTCAGCACTTCCTAAACACACACACAAATAGTGGGGCACCCACCGGCGTGCCACCTCCCGCAGCACAGAGCCCCCCGTGCCCCATCTCACCTTCATGTCCGAGGTCTCATTCTCCAGCTTGGAGAGGTGCTGGGAGTTGTCCTGCAGCTCACGCCGGAGGTGGCTGTTCTCCCTGCGCAGCGCCTCCACCTGCCGCACCAACTGCTCGTAAGAGGCCGCTCCGGACATCTTCAGCTCCTCCAGGGCCTGCGGGGTGGGGAGGGGGCGTTGGGCCGGGGGCATTCCCTGCATCCAGCCCTGGGATGGGGGTGGTTGATGCCACGGGGCCCCCAGAGCCCCCCGCGGTGTCCCAAAGGGACGGATCCTTAGCAGCAGCCCCAGCGCTCCGCTGCCTTTGTGTCGCTTTTGTCTGCGCCTTCTCTGACATTCCACTGCTTTGTTCCCACCCGCAGCACCGCCAACCCTGGGCCCAAATGCAGCCCCCCCAGCCCTGCTGTTTCCCCCTCCAGGATCCATCAAAGTCCCATTCACCATATTGGGACCCCCCAGCCACCACCCGCCCCTCCCACCTGATGGGGGGCACCTGGCGCTGGCACTTGTGGCCATGGGGGGGACGCAGACAGGGATGGGGATGGGGGTCTCTGTGCCCCCCACACATTGCTCTGGTGGTGGCAGTGAGCATGATGGCCCCGTGCTGCCTTCGTCAGAGCCACACGTGTGTACGAGTGCGTGTGCAATGGGTGTGCACACTCAGCCTTCCCCTCCCCCTGCTCACCCCCCCCATGGTCCCACAGTGCCGGGCTGGGGACGTTGGGCGCCCGGGGCAGCGGTTGGGATCGATCCCCATGCGCTGCCTTTGTCTTTTTCCACCCAACGCTCCCCCACAGCCACGGTTCTCCAGCACCCCATGGAGCCCTTTTGTGGCCCCCCCAGGGCTATGCCCTTCCCACCCCTCCCTCCACACACCCCAAGCACTACAGACCCCACAGGCCTCCCCACAGCGAGACAAAGACCCCCATGGTGCAACACCCCCCTCCCCCCACAGCGCTGCGGGGTGGCAGAGAACCCTCTGGGAAGGGGATAACCCCTAAGGGTGCTGGGTATGGGGCTGTGGGGCAGTGGGGTGCGGTGAGAGGGAGCCCAGGGCACAGGATGTGGGAGGTGGCTGCAGGACGGGGGGGTGGGATGTGGGGGGAGGGATGCGGAACACCGGGATGCAGGAGGAACAATGGCGGCGGAGGGATTTCAAAGGATGCGGGGTGACGGTTGAGGGGTGTAGGATGAGGGATAGGATGAAGGATGAGGGATGGAATATCAGGGATGTAGGATGTGGGCTGCAGGATGCAGGCCCAGCGCAGCCTCCTGTTGCTATGGCAACGGGAGATGGGATGGTGCGGGTGGGTCCGCGGCCCTTCCCAGCACCCGGCAGGTGGGGATGGACGGCAGTGGGGGACGCTGTGGGGTCGGTGCTGGGGGCTCCCGCAGGCGGTGCTGTGTCACACTGCAGCCATGAGATGCGCGGCTGTTGGACAGCCGGCAGTGGGCACCGCCCCACCACACAGCGGGGGAAACTGAGGCGCAGAGCCGTCCCCCTGTGCCCCATCCCCACAGCGCTGCAGGGACAGCTCTGGCTCTGGGGGGGTGGGATGCTGCTGGAGCAGACAGTGGTTGGGAGAGCCCGGGGGGCACTGCAGCCCCCCCATGGGGCGAGGTCACTATGTGGGATCCCACCAGCTCGGGGAGGAGCTGTTGGTGCAGCCTAGGGGCTGGGGCACCCCACACTGCCCGCTCCCCCCAAAAAATAAACCAAAAAAATAATGAGGGGGAAAAAAGGGAAAAAAAAGGGGGGGTCTGAGCTCTAAACCGAACGCAGCAGCTCCGGCAGAGCTGCAGATCTGCAGCCAGTGGGGAGGGGCTGCACGCAGCACCTGCAGTTGAGAAGCAGCAGGATACGGTGGGGAGGGGGCCGGGCTGCAGTGCGGGGCCTGGAGGTGCAGCTCTGCTCCCCGTGTCCCCCTCCTGGCCCCCAGACAGCCACGTCCCATTGGACCCAGTGCTGCACTGTGGCCCCAGCATCACCCACAGGCTCAGAGATCTGGGGCTGTGTCCCCAGTGGGGCACCCTGGGGTGATGCAGTGGCTCAGGGCCTCCGGGAACCTGGTTCTCCCCAAACGTGGCAGTGACCCCCCTGTGCTCAGTGCCGGCCAAGAAGGCAGAATTCGGCCAGCAAAGGCCACTGCAGGACCTTGGTGGGTGGGGGAGCAGCAGCAGAATGACCATTGCACTGCACTGCACTGCACTGCCTGCCCTCTGCACCACACTGCCCAACCCACTGCACTGCACTGCTGCTTGCACTGCCCAACCTGCTCCGCTGCACTGCTGACTGCAACACTCACTGCATTGCTCACTGCACGGCTCATTGCACCGCTCACTGCACCACACAGCCTGGGCAGAACCAAGCAGGGCCGTGGGGGCCACATACCCCACATATCCCCAGGCCCCCCCCACACCTCAGCTCCCTGCAGCCCTATAGCAGCACTGGGGGACAGCGGCATCACAGCAGGGACAGCCCCAGCACTGCAGCAGCCACAGCTGAGCCCCACCGGCTGCGGCTCACAGCCCCCCAGGGACGTTAACCAAACCCTGCTGTTGTCCCCAGCTCCTCTGATCGACACGGCTGTGAGCACAGCCCAGGGGACCCCCAACCACAGCAAACCTTCCCCCCCCCCTTCCCCCNGTGGGCAGAACTCCCTGATTGCCAGCTCGTGCTAGCGCCTGTAGGGGTGGAATCCTTGCACGTTATGGTTCTGTCCTCGTCCAAACCCGCTTCCTCCTGCAGGTGGGCCGCTGGATGGCTGCACTGAAGGGCCTCCGTAGGGAGGGGGCTGCTGGCTGGGATCAGAGAAACCTTGTCCAAAACCACTCAAGTCTTGTCCATACCCTGGGGAGAAGGGGGAAAAGGCAGCAGAGTAAGCTCCCGTATCGTTCACACACACAGAGCAGCAGAGGTGCAAGTTCAAAACCTGATGCCGCTCCCTCCCCCCATGCAGCCCCTGGAACACCTCGATCTAATTTCAGTACACAGCTGCCTTCAGTTCCCAAAACGTCCTACCTTACCATGCAGATGAGCTAGGCTAAAAGCAGAACCGGACAGGTATGCAGAAATGGCAGGTTTCACTTCTGAGCTCATCTTACCCAGGCTAGTAGCTAAAGCTGGCACGTCGCTGCTGCTCAGACACAGGAGGCAGCCTGCTGGTAGGCTCATCCTGGAGGGATCCGGGGGTCTGTTCTGCTAAAAGCCAGCACTGCCGGGTGCAGCAGAGCTGAAGATGCAGCAAGGAAGTCTTTCTGGTACCTCAACTATTCAGCTGGAGCAGCAGTTGGTAAAGCAGCATTCTAAAGGCTGCCACCATTCCCTCCATTACAAACATAACGGAAGCAAAGCAGCCATTAGAAAGAACTGAGACTTCCCCTACAGCTCAGAGCTCAGCCTGTGGGTGTAATCCCTGTTTTAAGTTCAAAACAACCAAGTCCCACTTCAAAGCCTGACCCCACACCCCCAGCAGGTGGCGGAGAACACTTCTAACTCAGTAAGGTAAGTAACAATAAGTGAAGAGCTCCACAGCCCTTCTCTCACACATCCCCTAAAGCAGTGACCCAGCAGAGCTCAGTTAGCTTTAAACCTGACAGCACTGCTTCAGCTGAAGGGGACAATCCAGCACGCTGCAAGTTAGCATCCAGCCTGTGCCCCCCACCTGCAGAGCTCAGCACCCCCTGCTCTGCAGCACCACCCACACCAAAGGAAGGATTCAGACCTGGCAGGATGTGGGGATGGGGAGAAAGGGAGAAGATGAAAGAACTGCTGGAATTCTTGCTGCTAACGTGAGGAGCAAAGAGATGTGAATTAAGAACACTGAGAAATGAAGAAATGTAATAGAAGTTGCCTTAATTAAATACGACTCTTAATCATAACAGCAGCATCAGTGTAAGCCTCTGCTATAAGAGAGGGCATTAAGAGCCCTAATTACTCAGTGTACTTCTGCAGTCCTGCCTCTCCCTGTGCAGGCTTAAAGCAGGTTTAACTCTCTTAATCCAAAACAAAGTCTCTTAGCATGTCTTCAGCATTTCAATTTCAAGCTCTGCCTGTCTCTCAGGACTTGCTACCGCTAATGAGACTTAAAACATGCCTACCACAAGGCTTCCATTAACTCAAAATGCTAATCCAGTCTGGTTTTTTTCCTTCCTCCGCACACAGATAAGCAGACTACCAAAAGTACCATTGTTTGCCAAGGGGTGAGGCTCAGAAAGAATCTCACTGCCCAGCAGTGCAGTGGAACAGCACTCAGGGTGAGAAAACCACAGCTCTCCATTTGTTTATCACAGAGGCACAGCACAGAGCTGAACAGCCAGGCATTTTAGTACACGCTGTCCTCTCTCACTTCCTCTCTTCCTGCTGCAGCTCTCAGCTTGCAGCAGAGCCTCACAGTGGAACATGCAGCTCACCTGCCCTTTCAGAAGGCTCTGCTTTCTAAATGAGCTGTGCCACCCATTACGGTTTTAATCTCTCACTGGTGAAAGCTGAGCTCAGTTCGGTTACACAAGATAAAGCCCTGTCAGCCTGGGGAGTGGACAGCAGCATCACTTATCATCACTTCAGTCACGAGTTCTGACTTCAGCTAATGAACACACAGGGCTGTTCTGCCTCTGCCTGCACAAGGAAACGTCTGAGCCGTGCTGTTCCCCCCACCCACTCAGAAGAGACCCTGCAAGAAACTCAGGTTAATTCCCCTGAGGCAGACACAACAGGAGCGTGGGCTGTAAGCAGGCACCACCCACCTGTCTCTCACTGCTCAGCCTGACCATAGGAGTGAAAACAAAGCATTGGCGTGTAGCCTGAAGGGTCTTGAGAATAGGAACCCAGCCCTAGTGAGAAACGAGGAGAGCAGGGTGCTGAACCCCAGGACAGCCCTGCACAGAGACCATTCTGCAGGGAGAGGGAGGCACACCCAAGTTAGTGTTTAATTTACCAGTGTTTACGTTCATCCCAGCTGTAAACACAGCAGCACTGAAGATGCTGTCATGCTGGGACAGATCTGAAAATGCCACAAGGATTAGGTAACTCAGTGCCTCCTTAAGGCCCATAAGCCTTATGCATTTACATGCAGATCAGACTGCCCACTGTCCAGCAATGCTGCTCATCTGCAAACACATCGAGCCCTGAAGCTCCTGTAAGAAGCTCAGGAGATATTACACATAGCTTTAAGAACAGGTGGATGACTCTGCTGTACTGCAGCACAGCAAATAGCTCTGCTACCTCTGCTAGCTGTGCTCCTAACAGACTTCAGGCTGAAACACTGCTGTCAGTCCTGCTTGAAACCAACCCTTGTCAAACTGCAGTGCAATGCACCTCCCCACCCACAACTCAGACTCATTAGAAGCACTTTAAATACCTCACTGGAAAATAGGCCTCTTGTGTGTTCCAGGAAGCAAGTGGTACTGCACGCCCAACAAGGAGCCCCCCGGTTCTCCATGATGTTGGAACACAGATTCTTCCCAGACCTCCAACATCACCACCAATGGTACCCCCAGAACAGAACTTATACATGCCTTTGTGTTTTGTTTTGCATGGTCCACCCCCATTCAAAAAGAACCTGCAAAGAAGCTGCAGCAAGACAAAAAAGCACTTCCTCGAGTCAGAAGGACTCAAAGCTTTCTGTGACAGCAACTGTGTTTGCAACATTAACATTTCAAGTTCAGCAGCGCACCTGGAAGGCCAATCCTCCTTTGGGGAGGGCAATGTTAATCCACAGGCCTGCTGCAAAAAGTCAACCTCGGAATAGGTGTAAGGTGACCATTGCAATGCCTTCATAGGAGCAACGCTGCTCAGAGTGGGACTGAGTGGAAAAGCAGTATGAGGACACCCTGTTTCCACAGACAGGGACACATCAACCAGGAGCACAAATGCCTGCGGGGCCTTTTTCTGTTTGATAGTACTGACTGACTGAAAATATGTCCTATCTTTGTCAGCTACCTCCAACAGTTACTCACAGAGCACCAGTAACTGCCTAAGCACTGCGTGCTCCTGACAGACAGGAGGGACAAGGATGGCAGTAAAAAGCACACAGCCTGGATTTTAATACCCCTGCCTCTCAGTGTTACTCCTACTCAAGTCTGCTCTCCAACCTCTCACAGTCAGTTAAACTAACAGCTGACTAATGAAGCTGTGAGAGAAGAGTTTTAGCTACAGCTTCAGGCAGAGTGCAGATCAGTGAGGTGTCCTCTCAGTGCGCACATCTCTGAAGACCACTTTGCAGGACACACAACAGCTAGAGCTGGCTAAGAGAACTCCTGCTGGCCGGAATACTGGATGGTTTAAGGACCACTTGAGAGCTGGCAGGTCCACCCTTGAGAGAAGTGCTGTCAGCGTTAGCAAGCAGCTTCTCAGTGTTGACGTTCTACCCGAGCAGAAAAGAAAATCAGGGAGGGGAAGGAGGAGGGTCGAGCTGAGCTGGTTTCACAGTTACTTACCAAATTGACTGTAAGGGAATTCTGGCTGAGCAGTTGGGGGTTTGCTCATGTCCTGAGTTGCCTGAGATGGCGGTGGTGGTGGAGGAAAAGCTAGTGGTGCTGCCCCTGGAGTGGCAGGTGGAGGGGGTACTCCAGGCGGGGCAAACTGGTCAGGTGGAGGAGGAGGAGCACCATAACCAAAAGCTGAAACACGAGCAAAGTGCAACATATGTGAAGACAGGTCAACACCACTCTGACTTCCTGCGTGGCTTTGGAGGATAATACAGGTTTTTTTTCCCCTCTAAATACTTGCAAGTCTACTATTAAAGTAAGAATGCTTGCTACGTGCAGCTGAACGTGCAGTAATTCACTGCCATGCTCAGGTCGCTGCTGTAGCTAAAAGGTCCCAGCAACTCACCTTCTAACACAGAAAATCTCAGCCCAAAGGAAGCCTACAACCACATCAGCAGCCAGCACATGACAAGGCAGGACCTGACAACAGATTCTGCGTGCTTGTGTGCACATGCAAGGACACCAGGAGGAAACTGTATTCCTCAGCATCTTAGGAGGGGAAAAAAACTATCCCAAACGAGTGGTTTGTCCATTGGAGAAAGAGGCACTCTGGATAGCTGGATGGGTGCCCTCCATTTTTAAACCAAGTTCGTGGCTGGGCTTTTCAAGAGGTGGCCCTAGGGCACAAATGCTCTAATCCTATTTACTTTTCCAGTGTCACTTGTGACCTTAATTCCTTAAGCTTCTCTAGAAATCCCAGCCTGTGCCCAGCCCACACCACTGTGCAATAATATCTTCAGTTTTCTCACAGAGGTTGTAACAGGGGCATGCAACAAACCTCAATCTGTTTAGCAACACAGCTTTAAGCAGGAGGATGCAAACTATTCCACCACCCAAGAAAAAGCAACCAAACTAACAGACAAACACTCAGAGTTGATTATAACTGAGAATACACCAATCTAGGCCGAAAAAAAGCACAGTTTTTACGAAGCCCAGAGAAGGATGAGGAAAAATTCCAGGCTGAATGTGGTGATGGATGGCGCTGAGGCTCCTGCAGGGCACTTACTAAATGGTGGAGGGGTGCCGTAGCCCTGTGGGAATCCTTGTGGAGGTGGAAATCCTCCTGGAGGTGTAGAAACGATGTATGAGGCAAAGGGAGGAGGCGGGGGGGGAGCTCCTCTTCCTGGAGGAGGTGGTCCATATCCACCTGCAGAAAGAAAAGAGGAGCTGAAGTGGATTAATAGGGAAAGGCATTCTGCAGGTGGGGGGGAAAGCTGTTGGGTCAGTTTCAGACACAGCCTCAGCCCTCCTTGAATTCTTGCTGTGGGCAATGCTGGCACTCCTCCTCCGAGCACCTCTACCATAAATAACTGGATTTCAGAATATAATTCTTTGATACCAAATTAACGTGGTTGGCAACATCAGGATGCACGTCAGCTGCCATTACTGGCTTGTTACAGATATGCTGTCTTCTCCTTCGTTCCTTCAGGTCCAATTAAACCAAGCTTTTAAACGTGCAGGCTGTTAAACATTACAGTAATCCACAAACGGCCGTGGGTGCTTACACAAACCACACCCCCACTCAGGATTCCTCTGCTCAATCAGACCCATGTAATGTACTTACCAATTGCCTGTCCAGCTGGCACCCACATCCCTACAACAAAGCAGAAAGAGCGATTTACACACGTACTGCAGCTGCACACCATGAGAAAGGACACATTCAGAGAGAGCTGATCTCGCTCTGGGCTCTGGAATAGGCTGGATATCCTCCCAGTGTCCCCTATGGATCTATATGTTAGGGCCAAGAAAAATTCCAAAGGCTCTGAATCATTCAGCAAATAATGGAGAAGCACCCAGCAGCCTTCAAGCTCAGATGGAGCACCCAACAGCTGCGAGCACACCAAGAACCTGAACCAGCATCAAAGCCCAAACACAGAGAACCACAGCAGACTGCACATCCAAAGTGTATTTGATACACCTTCAGCCTTGGCCTATTTATCTTTGAAGTTTCTGAGCCATAAAAACACCATCTTCATTCTCTGCAGCATTTAGGAGGATAAACGCATTTCTGTTTTACACTAATCTTTCCAGTAGATCAGATCTAATTTTCCCTACCAATAACCCCACTGAAACTAATCTGGTTTCTCAATTTGTGCAGTTGCAGATTAGCACATCTGTGCAGAATGTCAAAGCCTCAGCTGCAGCTTTCAAGTTAATAAGCACCATGGGGGAACAGGCAATCCCTCCACTGAGGGATCATCTATTGGAGCAATAGATGAAGCACTGTGACTTCCTTTAACCCCCCAGGTGAAAATTTCTCATCTACCAGAGGAAGCAAGTTCTGTTCTGTCAAATGCAACTCAGCTGTACTGCTGCGCTTCTCCCTGAGTTATCCCAACTGCCTTTGGATGAACTCAGCATATTTATCCCATCTTCAACATCTTGAGGGGGTTGCAGCCATCAAAACCAGAACACACGGCTGCTCCTTTCAGCCCTCGAGGGTTCGAGCTAAATCAAGGCCATGATAAGCAGTAAGTGCTCTCTTGCACCGCTGCTAGCCCCAGAGCTGCTTGTTATTTTTCCAGGCTACATTAAGCAATAAAATCCACAGACAAGGCCATCTGTTTTTCTCTCATCCCTTTCAAATCTTACTTCTAACTTCCTCTGGAACTTCCTCATCCTCAAAAACCTGGATTTCAACTCAGTTTTCATCTGGGTCTCAGGCAGGTCACGTTCCCACAGCTGGAGTCGCAGCTTGAGCTGCTGAGCCTCCTCAGCACCTTCTCCACATCACCACAAAGCACACTGATCTGCCTTCAGGAGAGGTGGAAGCAAACGGGGCAGGCAAAGGAGGAGTGCCTGGAGCACACTGGGCTCTGCACAGCCTCCTGTCCTACCCAGCAACGTGTTTGGGGAAGAAGGAAAAAGAAGGGCTGGCACGCAGAGCTTCTGCTCTGCTACAACAACCCAGCACAGAAACGACGTCGGTAAGCTGGGAATTCTGGCACTTGCCAGGCATACAGAAGGCTTTAAAGACAAGACTCCCCCAGCAGCCATCCCGAGACATCGAGGAAGTACCTTGAGGGCCATAACCTTGTTGCCAGGTCGGAGGGGGCTGACCTGCCCAGCCATTGGCAGCGCTTGGCATGATCCTGCTTCCCCACTGACTGGCACCGGGTGGCCCTGGAGTTTGGCTTTTGCTATCACGAGGCTCTGCACGTTTCACCTCCACCTAAACAAACAGAGTCGCCATTTAGGAGAGATGGTGCAGGTTAGGATACCCCCCTTCCCTTCACACACACCCTTCATTACACTTAAGACTACACTTAGCATCTTACGACTTATATCTACGTACTTAATTATTAAACTTAAGGCCAGTAATTTAAAATGTTTCTCAGGTACAACATACGTGATGGTAAGACATCGTAAGTCCTACTGTTGAGGTATTCCAAGCAAAGCACATCCTACAAATCATTTCTGTTACATCGTTGCACGATATTCATTTGCTTTACCCTTAAAACAGCAGTACCCTCTTACAACGACTCTTCGCTTCTAAAGGCATCGTGTTTCCAACTACTCAGAGGCTACCTGGACACTTAAGACAGAAGTTAGGAAGGTGGTATTTCCAGGAGAAAAAAACAACTGGGAGCAAAGAGTGCACTCTGAAAAAGGGTACTAATGCTTTAACCATTGCAAGTGGTTGGGGTTCAGTTCCAAGGTACAGTTTAAACCCGCCCCGTCTAACTGCAATTTCAGTGCTCATACCTGAGAAACACACGTTTGGTTTTTGTTTCTTTTTTGCTTTTCTTTTCTTTTTCTTTTCTTTTTTTTCCTTTTTTTTCTTTTTTTCTTTTTTTTTTTTTTAACTTAAGGATTTATTTAAATATGTCTAATGGAAGATAAAGACTTACCTTCCCCAGGCTAACGCTTAAAGAATCTCAATTAACTCAAACAATGTCAGAGGGAATGGATGTGATAAGAGAATCTTACATTACATCTAACAAAAAAGTAAACAAACATGCAAGTAATAAAAATGGACAGTTGAGTCAATAAGAAGCAAATCTTCATACTGTGTTAAGTCAGTGACAAAAGCCCTCCTGTTCTTAACATGAGCAAGCCACAGTGCTGGACTTATTCTATGCAGAGATAAAGTGACCTGGTGTTCCAAGCCATCCAATAAGTGCCTCTGACCTACTTAATATAAGCTGCACATTCGATATAAACCCCTCTCTCTCTCAAAAAAATCCAGTTTCTGATCTAATGAAACCCTCTCAGCACTCGTGCATGCTGAATTAAAGCCTTTTTCTTATTATTTCATGATTAATTTTAATGGGTGCCAGAGTACAAAGGAAATAAATCTCAGTCATCAATGGGCCCGAGCAGTGTGGAAAATAAAGCACTCGGAATTCTTCCTGCCGTGTCTTAAAACCCATTCATGTCAGAGAACAAGCAGGAAATAGGCACAAGGCAAGGACAAACCCCCCCCCAGCCCCAGGGACATCACACATGACAGTAACCAAATCTCTGTCAGCTGAAGGCCCTTCCAGAGAGGAACCAAGGGGATTTTTCAAAGGGCTCAAATTAATGAGTCTTAACACACTTGCCCCGAGGGGATTCAGTTATTGCTTACAAAAGCAGAGTCCTTCTTGCAATTTTAATTCTCTCTCTTTTTTTTTGCCTTTCAACAACATATGGATTCATTTCAGCAATACCTTTTTAATTACCAGAAAGAGGGAGATGGTGTTTTTTAAAGCAGGCATTATTAGGCAATGAAGGGAGCAGAGTATCTGCTGCTCCTTTATCTACACGGGAGAACCCCATTAATTTTTCAGTGCTCATTTGGAAGCAGAGAACTGCCAAACTGAGAGCTGAAAAATCCTTGTAAAACATTGTGAAGGTAAAATCTGCCTGCCTGAAGATACAGCACGACGCCAGGCAATCCCAACGGCTGCATCAATTATGTCACCAAAAAGGGAAAATATGCAGAAACACATCGTTTGACTCTCAGAATGAAACAGCCTGAGAAACAAAGGAGAGCTCTGAACGAGCACTGACCACGTTCTGCAAGCTGGCAGTGCAGGCTCTGCAAGGCTCACGCAGGGCTCTCCTTCCCTCCCTGCAGGTGGCAGCAGCAGAGCTGCCCTCTGTTCTGTGCTCAGCTGCTGTGCTGCCACCTCTCACTGCAGTGCAAGGGGAGGTGAGGATGTAAGCAGGATGGAGGGAGCCACACACATACCTGCAGACACCCACGTGGGAGCAGAAGCCCTGTGTTGGAGTGCTGGGCCACTCACTGGAGAATACCAGCAATGGGGAACGGGGACCGGTGCTCTTCGTTACAAAGCACGCTTCTTCCCTGGCTTAATTGCATTAATTAAGAGATCAGCCCACCTCTCAACTCCAAATCAAAAGCACTATGCACTGCAAAATTAACCATGTGAAATTCCATATGCAATAATGGATTCCCAGCTAGCTAAATAATACTTCTGAAATGCCAGCATACAGAAAGGCTTCAGAAGACAACGCCAGACTTCTGACAGTGACAATTTAAGGTGGACGATTCTATCCTTGGGTTTCCTTGAGACAGCTTCATTTTAAGGTCAGCAGTTCTAACATCTCCTTTAAAAACCGTGGATACAGAGAAAAGGACTGGAACCTTACTGGGATTTCTCAGGGTTAAATTCTCCTTCAGAAGCTATGATTTTCCCTATGTAAAACCTGGGTACCCTGCAACAATTTGCTTTGCTTTTTCATGTTCTTTTTCCCCCACAAGTACAAGCATGCTCCTTGCTGAGTGACTTCAAAGCAAGCATAAAAGATTCCTCCCTATCAAACATCCATTTGCTGACAACACAGTATGAAGATGAAACAACCAGAGGTCACTTAACTGCATTGTGATTAAATACTATATAGAGTACGTGGGTTTGTACCAAAGTTTCACAGTAAGTGACCCAATTTATTAAAAAACCAATCCTTCATGATGTTTTGTGTGGCTCGTTTTGTTTGGGTTTGGGTTTTTCTTTTGGCTTTCCTTTTAGTTTAAGATTGCACAGCTCACGTCACGCCATCTCAAAATCGGAGTATCAAACACACATCTGAAGGAGTGGTATCTTAAACCAAGCCTTGAACAACTCAGATTTCATTGGGATTCTGGTTTTCCAATAGCTGCAAACGACTGACTCCTTACCCCTGCTCCCAGGAGGCACAGCAGTGCTTCGGCAGCACTCAGCAGTCCAACCCAGTGTAAGCGACACCCAGGCAGCGCACCCCTCCAGGTCTGTAGCACAAGGCCTCACCCAACAGCTTCAAAGGAATCAAAGAACCACCCAGAAACCCCCCACGGCCCCAAGATCTCAGGCCTTCTATGCCCCCCGAGGGCTAAGCCACACGCTAACTGCCTCCCTCAGCTGCTTAGGCAAACTCAGACTTTCCCCACCTTCATGGATAAAGCCTTGAATTTGGACTTGCACGCTCCCCCATCTGGCTGAACCCTTCACTAGAGCTCTGCTCGCCAGTGAAATTGCTAGTTGCCCAAGACTTGGTTCTTTCTTAAGGTAAAATAAAACTACAACTACACACTTTTTTGCCCATGATGTCGTGAAAATGCATGTTGACAGCCTGGTCCACTGATTGTTCGTCCTCGAAAGTAATAAATCCAAAACCTAGCCAACGACGAAGAGTGAATCAAGGTAGCAGGGTGTTGTGACACAAAACAGGATGATGAACAGTATTAGGGGCGGACCAAGGGTTCAAGCAGGGGTTTCAGATAACCAAGACTTGTGTTAAATTTTCAACAACAAAAATAAAGTCAAGTTGGAGAAAATTGCAATGGATACTTCCCTGTAGCAAGGCAATGAATGCCTCAGCTGGCTTTCACACATGCAACCTGCAAACTGAGCTAGTTAACTTCTGAACCTGGTTTTATTCCTAACCTCCCTATGAGGCAATGGGAAGTGCTGGTATAGTCCTAAGTGTAACTGTGCCACAAGGGTTAGAATGAAGTGCTTGTGGGACAGCGAATTAGATGTCAAGCAATTTGCCTCCCCCTATCTCTGATTGAGACCAGGATCCCAGAGAAAACCTGTTCTGTCCCTGCGCCCCAAAGCTGCAAAGCCACCTCCTCCCATCCCTTACCCCACTCTTCCAGTTAGGAAGTATCTTCTGTGGAAAATAAGGAAGTTGTCTTTGAAATGTAGCTGTTAAAGCATGGAAGAAATTTTACCACTCCGTGGATGGATGAAAAGCTTCAGGAACCAACAACTGAGATCAGAGGTTCTCAAGTTCTGGTTTTCGGTTTGGTTTTTTCACACTTAATAGATAAGACTTCTTCCAAACGTGGCATCCCCTGATAACCAAAGCAGTGCTGCTTATATGCAATGTCACACTGCTTGTCACGTCTCAGTCTGTTTTGTTCCTTACATTTCCTGCTGCTTTGCTCTGATATCCATGCAGTGTTTCCCAGTGCCTCTCTCTGCTCACAGCACTGCTGCTAACTGCTGCAGACCCCCGGGGGTGACCCACTCCCTTTTATCTGACCACAGCCCTTGATGCTGGCAGCTCAGCTGAATCCAGCAGCTACTTAAAAGGCCGTAAGGGACAGGAAAACACGCAGGAAATGAGGCACCAGCCCAGGTCTGAATCGCTTTCTGAGGTGACCCTTTGAGAACCGCTGCTCTCAGGTTGGAGCTGCTGCCGAGAGAGTGGCAAAACGGTGGTTAATCCCACAGAACACAGAGGCTGGTTCATGCCATCAACCACCCACTGCTGGCGTGACAACCAAACCCCAGGAAAGAGGAGAACACATGCAGTACATCAGTTGTGCCATTCTTCAGATTAGCTAAGGGGAGAGCAATAAAATTAGAAAGAAAAACGAGGTGCAGCATCAAAAGCATATGGAACATGGATGCAATTTTGCTTTTCTGAAACCCAAGATTTCCCCCTTGGTTTGCATTTTGCTTTGCAGCTAGTGCTGACAGCAGCCATATATTGCTCTAAAGCGTTAAACAGAGATACAGTATCTATAACAGTTAGTGTCTCTCTAAGCTTATCCAACTGGGTTGGGTAAGCCCAAAGAGGCCTATTGTAGAGAAAGTTTATATATATAAAAAATACACAAAGATACAGGCCAAAATAGAGTCCAGCAGGTGAAATTCTGCTGTCAGCAACAAGAGCAAAAGACATCACTTAAATAAAAGTAAAATAAAAGAACTTAGCATTTCCCACACACAAGAGACTGGCAGTATAAACGAAGTTTGGCTGGGCTGTGATGAAAGCTGCCTCGAACTGAGAGCAGCATTTCATCACAATATATTTGTCTGGGGTTAAAATCTGCGTATCAGAGCCAAAGGAAAAGCAGCTGTATTTAAATCACACCTTTAGTATTGCTGCCTAAGGCATGAGAAGGAAAAGGGATGGGCACTGTCTGCATAGGCAGGTTGCTCACTTAGCTTCATCCTGAGAAGGCTGAAGGAGAGGAATAGATTGCGATGTGGGATGAAGCCAGGAATGAAAAAGGGGGGGGGAAAGGCATTTTAAAGGACCAAAGGTCCCAAAATAAGGAACCATGAAGAAATCAGAATACACCACACTGCACAGTTCCAAGAACGTGGAATTGTAAGGAGAGCAAAAGTGACAAAGTGGCTTCATTCCTCAAAGGCCAGGACATCATCGAAGGCGAGAGGAACTCTTTGCACTTAGCAGGAATCCAAGCGGGCCGAGCAGAGCAACGGGGCTGCTCTGCAGCCAATGGAAGAGAACACAGCAAGAACCTGTAAATTGCTTCACAGTTGTTGGTTTAGCAGAGAATAGAAAGCATGAGAAGCAGGGACTGCAACAAAGGCTCTATTTCATTTCAGACGTAACGAGGCTGGCTGTGCTTGCACTGGGGACTCTGCAAAGAATTCTGATGAGCTCTGCTTGCAGAAGAGCTAACCAGGAGCGGTGGGGAATGCAGGGGAGCAGGGATTACTTGGACACCTGAAGACACTCAACAGCTCCTCAAGGGGATCACAGAGCTCTGACACGGAGAACCTGGTTCCCAGCATCCCTCTGAGGCTGAAGGCAGAGGAGTGCTGTAAGGATCAGCAGCAGGGGGTAATTTGTCTGTCCTTCTAGCAGCAGGCTGGAAAAATGGCCTGCAGGAAGGGATCTACTCCAAATGCAAGGATGGTAAATGGAAGGCAGGTAAAAGGCAGAATGATGCAAGGAGATGATGGCAGCACAGCGGGCTTTTAAAGTTGTATACAGTAATTTAGGTCTCATGTTAAAAGGACAAGCAGAGAGACTGAACAGCACTGAACAACAGAATGCAGATCAGAAAGAGAAAGCAAGAGAAAATGTGTTGTGGATGCATGGCCAGGAGCCTCCAACACAGAGGAGGAGCCTTTCCCCAAGGGATTAACAAGGCCACTTCTGGAGTTTCCACACTGCATAAGAGGAATTTAAGAGAACAAAAATGAAAGCCAAAGCAACGTGGTTCGAGAACACCATTTTCGGAAGTCCAGTGAACTAAAGAGAAAGTATTCTGCACGCAGCATGGCGGCAGAAAGGCTTTCAGATCTGCCATGCCTGCTCCTAGCCACGGCCTCCTAGCGACTCAGAAGCCTCCGAGTAGCTTCTATTTCTTTAAGGATAGCTCTAAGCAGAGAAGCCATTAATGCAGGCCAGGCTTCATCTCGACCAGGCATGGTTTAGTTCCTATTGCTCAGAGGCAGCAGGGCTGGGATGGAAATCACAGACAGATGATACAACAGAGGCTGAACTCATTCAGCACTTCAGCCACAAGTTACGCTCTGCTGCCCCATCTCGGTCTCCACTGCTTCCTCTATCTAACATTAGATGCTCTGAAGCATATCAATGGATGAATTTCTGTTCTGCCTAAATAGAAGTCGTCTGTTGGGAGAAGATTGAGATAGCTAAGGCAGGAAAACAAACAGAAACACAAATATATTGAAACTTCGTTTACACTCCAATAAAAGACAAAGCCCGTCCCTCCTCTGACTGCGGAACTGGCCTGTACCTCTGTGATAAATTATCACCTAGAGAGAAGAAATCTAAAGAGATATCGTTAATCACAGTCAAACAATTCACAGAGAAAAGGAAAAATAAAGAGCTTACTTAACATTACCGTATTTTACTATGAAACACTTAAATATGTCACTAAGGATGTATGTCTAAATTAAAAATAAAACTAAGACTTAACAGCTTAATAAATACGAAGTGAAGGATATATTTCTTAATCATGAGTCAGAGGAGAAATGAAAGTTCAGATGGCAAACTATTCTCCAGCATGTACAACATGCTACTGGGTGGTAAAGTGCAACTGAGCTTCACTGATTGGAAATATTGCCTCCTGGGATCAGAGCAGACGACAGACGCAATGGCAGGTGGGTGACATGAAGGCTGCTCCACGTTCTGACCAAATCCTACCCATGGGATTACAACAGCCTGACCAAACTCGGTTTGTTTGTGCTCTTAAAGTGCAGTCCAGCACACAGGGCTATATGTTCCAATCGAAAAACACACCTGAAAAACGTTTTGTGTAGTCTAAGAACTGCTTTGCTTGAATTTGAAGTGAAGCCATTGACGTGAAGCATGTAATGGATGGGTGATGTCCCAAAACCACGTTCAGAAGTGCTCTGAAGCAAAGCACCCCGTGCAGTTACACACCAACAAACCCTCTGTGTGGAATGGAGGAAGGTGTGAGGATGTTTCTCTTCCTCCCATCTGAAACCACAGCAGTGGCTCAAGAATCAAATTGCATTCAAACAAAAACTAGCAAAAAAAAAAAAAACCCTCAGAAACTGAAAATGAAATGAAACATCTGATTTTAAATGCACAGACACCAACTGAAGCTGGAGATGAAGAGTCTACAATTAAAGCAGGATTTGCCCAGTGAATTATTCTTTTTCCTGAGGCAACAGAGAAAAAAAAAACCATCTACCTTTTCTGATGGTATGAAATAGTTTGCCATCTGACTATAGCAGAGTATGAAGGAATTTCAAGGACAAACTAGATCAGCCTTTACCTCGGGGCCTCTGTTTCTCTGCGTCATAGATCATTACAACTTCAGTGACCTGGAAGAGAGAAGGGAGATTCTACTCACTGTGCTACCAGGGGAGCGTTACAGACAGACACCATAGGCTGCTTTCCCACACTCCATCCACAAAGCACAATTAAATGCTTGATGTAGCCATCAATACCAGCCTGTCCCACCGCAAACTGGGAATACTGCTCTTTATGGCAGCTTAAGAAAAGCCTCAATTCAGCTGATCTAAAAACAAAACCGACCCTGCAGTATTTGGGCTCTCATCACACTCAGGATGTTAATCCAGCACTGAGGTTGCTGTGCTGTTTATACTCACATTGCAGCCTGTAACAAACCCCAAAGGTTCCTCATTTGCAGCACACCTCAGCGTGGCTTCCTGAAAGATCATTGCTCCCGTTTTCAAACGTTTTCACTCTCAACATAAAAAGCAGCTTTAGCTTCAAACACTGAAAAATGGGCTTCTCTGAATTACATCCCTGCCCATCAGTGTGCTGCAGAGCATCAGCTGCGAGGTGATGCTTTAAATAGCACCACAAACCACTCAGCTGTGGATGCTCAGTGTTTGTGTATTTAGGTAGAGAAATAAGAGCTGCTCCAACACTTCAAAGATGTTTTTCAAAGCAAGCATCAATATGAGCTACAATTTGAAACAACAAGGCAATTATTTCCAAGGCAGCTGAAAGGAGCTGCCCTGAAAGCTCTCAGGTGCAGAAATGCAGACAATGAAATGCACGTGGTGTCACAGAACCACTGCTTCATCCCCAGGTCAATTTACTCTGAAATACTTTAAATTAAGATCCCCTCGTTAGCTTAAAACAGAGAGCCAGAAAGAACACTTTCAGTTCTTACCCCACATGCACTCACTGGAATACATCCCACTGGACACCAAGTGCTGACACTTATCCCACTGGGGACTGTGGCACACGATGGTGGCAGAGCTTTCCCCCAGCCCACCTTCTTCACACCTGTCTCATTCACCAAGCAGCTGCAATGTGTAACAACCAGCCCCCACTTTTGTCTCTTCACCCTGCGGTCGCACACAGAAGAACCTCCTCTTCTCCAAGGCACCTCGCTAGGAATGCTCCACTGGCTGCCCAAGTTCTATCTATCATTTCAGTTCTTCTACTTACATTTAAAGGCACACTTGGCAGCTGTTGCCTTCTGGATTTGGAGGGCCACAGCCCCGTGTCTCCCAGGCCATCCCGAGGGCAGAATTGGAAAGCCAGAAGGCTGTGAGGAAGGGCCTTCAGAAGGAACACGCTGCTCCACTGTCAGTGGCAGCCCAGTGCAGACGCCTCACTGAAGGAGGGCTGTCAGCCACTGCCCTGTGTGCTATTCACAAATGATCACCTGACATCTCACACGTGGCACTGCTGATAAACAGCAGTGAAAGAATCAGTGCATCCTTTGCTGCTGCTAAGAAAACTTAGAGAAAGGCAACTGCAAAAAAACCAGAGCACACTACATGGCACCCAGGGATGGCCAGCTCCCATTCACTGACATGGCAAGACATCCAACTCAGGGAACCTCCGAGTGTCCCAAAATTGCTGAGCTCAATTACTGAACTCAGCTGCACAATTTACCACCATAACGAGGCCACAGGAGTGGGAATAAATGGGAAAGTGGAACTAACTAGAAAACAGTCAGACTCATTTGAGTTAGAGGTTACAGACTGAATGACAACCTGATGCTTAACATGGGCAGCAGTTTCTCTCTGGAATGGATATTTCAGGGGCAGCAGAAGCCAGCTGATGGCAGACACTGCTTTAAAAGAAGTGGTGTTAACAAAACAATGGCAGGAGGCTGCAAAATTCCCCCCATCTGCCCACTGAAGACAAGGATCTCACACAGAAGCTCACCTGCTGTTGCAAAAACAAACCAACCAACAGCAAGCTGAACTCCAAGTTATCAACTGAAAAGAAATAATTACTCTCAAGTCATTTAAACTCAGGAATGTTTTCTCACTTTGCAGGCAGCAAACAGAATAATGCATCAGGCAGACGGGAACAGGAGGAGACAGGAGAAGCAAAGGAGGTTTCTTATGAGAGCAATTGATTTTGACAAATAGCAAGATGCACTCCAAGATGATGAACGTTCAGCACACTGCATTGCAAACTGCTTCAATATGTGCCTATAGCAGTTTGTCTAAATGAACCCAAAATTTGACAGCTTGATGAAATCTGAGAAAAGGCAGCGGGGAGAGAAAGCATCTTGCAAGCACCAGAGGAGTGCCATCGTGCTGGCTGACTCACCACTCCGAACTTCTTGAAGTATTCCCTGAGCTCAGTCTCGCCACAGTTATGAGGAATCCCACCAACAAAGATCTTATTTGATTTATTGTTATCGCTCCTGGATCCTTTCTGCTAAATCAAGGAGGAAAAGAAACCCGTCAGAAGGACAAGGAAGTTGGTGATTGCACCACCTCACACTGCGGCGCCACTGCCTCCAGACTGTGGCACTCGCTGAAGGGAAGCAGCTGCAGGTCCTGAGCTCACAAGTTCAGTCCTGGCAGCTACAGCCCACCCACTGACTTCACAAAGTCAGAAATAGGGATCGTGTTTAGGCCATTCACTCATTTTCTATGGGACCAGACCAGCCTGCAGGGCGTGAAGGGGGCTGGAAGGAAGCACCAGTCCTGTGAGCACTCTCTGAGGTTTGAAGGACTCACGTTAGAGGACTGCAAAGAGCTTAAAGGAAACACCAAGCCACAAACCCAATTAACAAAGCGCTCAGTGACGGCTGCACTGGATGTGGAGCCTCACCACGAAACACTCCAGGTGTGTTCCACAAGCAGGATTCACACCTGAGGCCTGCCTACAGACACTTGGTCTTAAAACACGAGTGTGACCCAGCTGAGCAGTGAGACACCACACATCTGTCCTTACCCATCCTTCCTTCGGCCGTGTCCTTTCAGGCTGCATCCCCCTGGGTGTACATGGCTTTGGATCAATCTGGAAGAGATCCCAGTTGGGTCAGACCTTAACGTGTGGAATATCACCCTAAAATGTTGGTTATGGCAAGTGAATGCAGCACTGCTGCCATTCAGCTCCTCAGATAAAAGCTGTTGCCCACACGTTGCTTCCACAAACTGCTACAGATCACCCAGTTAAAGCTGTCTGTCTCAGCATCAGTAACTACAGCCAGCAAGCAGGCAGCTTTGGCATCACCCAGCGTGCAGTCAGACATCAGGATTGGGAACAGGCCTGTAAGCAGCTTGGGAAGCCAGAAAACAACAACAGAAACAACAAGGGAAAGCTCAATAAGAGCCCCGAACCAACCAAAGCCAACTCACGTTTCGGCCATCCAACGTATGAGGTCTGCTGGCCAGCACTGTTCCCACACAGTTGGGGTCTTTGAATTTGACAAATCCAAATCCTCGAGACTGGTTGGTCGTTTTGTCTTTCATTATCACACAGTCTACGACCTCTCCATACTGGGAGAAGTAGCCACGAAGAGTTTCTGTTAAAAAAAAGCANGGGATGGGATGGGGAGGTCCAGCCATCAGCATAACGCGCGCCTCCCCAGCCCCGCACCGTGCCCCCCGACCCCCACCTGTAGTCCTCCCGCGTGGCGATGAGGCTGGAGACGTTGCGCAGGATGCCGCCGCCGCTCTCGATGATGGCCAGCGAGTTGCTCTGGCACTTGTAGGTGAGGGTGCTCACCAGGAAGCCCAGGGCCCCCTCCACGCCGCAGATGGCGGCTTTGTTCTCTGTGCTGTGTGCCGACAGGTTCCAGAGCGCGCTCAGGACACTCTTCAGTGTGGACTCCTGTGCGGGGAGGGGGGGTCAGCCCCGGCCATGCCGCAGTGCCCACCCCCACCCGCCCCGGCTCTCACCTTGGCCGCGTGCAGCGCGCACTGTGTCAGCCCCGCCACGCTGCCCACCTCCCGCAGCACCTTCTTGCTGTTGATGTCAGCTCTCCACGAGAGGTTCCTCAGGATGCTCGAGACCACCTGGGTGAGCAGAGCACACGGGGGGCGTGTGGGCATGGCACCATCCCCGTGACGGGCACCATCCCCACACCCGTCCATCCCGGCGGCACCCACCTGGTGCAGCTCCTCACTGTCAGAGCCCAGCTGGGCCACGATGGCCTCCATGCAGCCCCGGCGTGAGCACAGCGTTGCCTGCAGGGAGACATGCGTGCTGAGCCCCTTGCTGCCCTGGCCCCACTTCCCACCACCCCCCGGCCCCGCAGACCTTGTTGACCACGTCCCCAAAGGTGAGGTTGGTGAGGGCCATCCCTGCGTAGCGCCGCAGCGCCAGGTTCAGGGGATCGCTCGTCATCTTGTGCATCTCGTAGTCCACCTGCAGCAGCTCAGCCACCGCCTGCAGCCCACCTGTGGGATGGGATGGGGTCACAGCGGCCAGGCCNAGGCTGCAAAATTCCCCCCATCTGCCCACTGAAGACAAGGATCTCACACAGAAGCTCACCTGCTGTTGCAAAAACAAACCAACCAACAGCAAGCTGAACTCCAAGTTATCAACTGAAAAGAAATAATTACTCTCAAGTCATTTAAACTCAGGAATGTTTTCTCACTTTGCAGGCAGCAAACAGAATAATGCATCAGGCAGACGGGAACAGGAGGAGACAGGAGAAGCAAAGGAGGTTTCTTATGAGAGCAATTGATTTTGACAAATAGCAAGATGCACTCCAAGATGATGAACGTTCAGCACACTGCATTGCAAACTGCTTCAATATGTGCCTATAGCAGTTTGTCTAAATGAACCCAAAATTTGACAGCTTGATGAAATCTGAGAAAAGGCAGCGGGGAGAGAAAGCATCTTGCAAGCACCAGAGGAGTGCCATCGTGCTGGCTGACTCACCACTCCGAACTTCTTGAAGTATTCCCTGAGCTCAGTCTCGCCACAGTTATGAGGAATCCCACCAACAAAGATCTTATTTGATTTATTGTTATCGCTCCTGGATCCTTTCTGCTAAATCAAGGAGGAAAAGAAACCCGTCAGAAGGACAAGGAAGTTGGTGATTGCACCACCTCACACTGCGGCGCCACTGCCTCCAGCCTGTGGCACTCGCTGAAGGGAAGCAGCTGCAGGTCCTGAGCTCACAAGTTCAGTCCTGGCAGCTACAGCCCACCCACTGACTTCACAAAGTCAGAAATAGGGATCGTGTTTAGGCCATTCACTCATTTTCTATGGGACCAGACCAGCCTGCAGGGCGTGAAGGGGGCTGGAAGGAAGCACCAGTCCTGTGAGCACTCTCTGAGGTTTGAAGGACTCACGTTAGAGGACTGCAAAGAGCTTAAAGGAAACACCAAGCCACAAACCCAATTAACAGAGCGCTCAGTGACGGCTGCACTGGATGTGGAGCCTCACCACGAAACACTCCAGGTGTGTTCCACAAGCAGGATTCACACCTGAGGCCTGCCTACAGACACTTGGTCTTAAAACACGAGTGTGACCCAGCTGAGCAGTGAGACACCACACATCTGTCCTTACCCATCCTTCCTTCGGCCGTGTCCTTTCAGGCTGCATCCCCCTGGGTGTACATGGCTTTGGATCAATCTGGAAGAGATCCCAGTTGGGTCAGACCTTAACGTGTGGAATATCACCCTAAAATGTTGGTTATGGCAAGTGAATGCAGCACTGCTGCCATTCAGCTCCTCAGATAAAAGCTGTTGCCCACACGTTGCTTCCACAAACTGCTACAGATCACCCAGTTAAAGCTGTCTGTCTCAGCATCAGTAACTACAGCCAGCAAGCAGGCAGCTTTGGCATCACCCAGCGTGCAGTCAGACATCAGGATTGGGAACAGGCCTGTAAGCAGCTTGGGAAGCCAGAAAACAACAACAGAAACAACAAGGGAATGCTCAATAAGAGCCCCGAACCAACCAAAGCCAACTCACGTTTCGGCCATCCAACGTATGAGGTCTGCTGGCCAGCACTGTTCCCACACAGTTGGGGTCTTTGAATTTGACAAATCCAAATCCTCGAGACTGGTTGGTCGTTTTGTCTTTCATTATCACACAGTCTACGACCTCTCCATACTGGGAGAAGTAGCCACGAAGAGTTTCTGTTAAAAAAAAGCACATATGAAACAGAACCAGATATTAACCTGAGCAGGCTGTGTGCACAGCTAGGAGACAAAGGGTGAGCAACGAGCTGAACGAGCTCAGGCTCATCTCCTGGCAATGGTTAGGCCTTGCTCCCTCTACACAAAGAGTATACATTGCCATTCATGCAAAAGAAGGGTAATATCACAGAGAAGAACCATTAAAAAAGGTTTTAATCTTCTGAGATGACAAAAACATCCAACAATGAGAGAACATTCAGAGAGCAAAACAGCAACGTGCACCTATCTGAACTCTGCACAGAACACGTTATCCATTAACAGAAGAGAGCAGCAGAATCTCAACCAGGGCCTGTCAAACAGCCACGTGTCTGTGCAGGGGGGCAGTGACTGTAGAATACATAGCTTACCTTGTGTTGTGCTCCAGTCCAGGCCACCCACAAACAGTTTCCTGCAATTGAACACACGGCATTTCAGGGTGCTACACAAACAGAAGGCAGCTATGCTCAGTGCTCTGCTGGCACTGAGGCCCCCCAGGACCTCCAGCACAAAGAATGATGCATTGCAACCCCCACCTTCTGCTCACACAGAAATGGAGCACCCACTTCATGTGCCACTGAGGTCAGGGACTCACTGCAAGGATGTTTTATTCTTTTATGTACACAGAAGAGAAAATACAGCAAAGCCTGCACTGCTCTGAGCCCCTCACCTCCAGGTATTGGAGAAAACAGCGTTACTACGAGGAATCATTGACAGCAAAGGAGCAAAAAGAAGCAACAGAACATCCCACGGAGTGCACTGAGCTGCTCGTAGCGGGGAAGGGAGTTCAGCAAGAAACACTCCGTAGCTCAGAAAGAGACATAAAAGCATGACTGAAGTTACCTGGAAAATGACCCAAGGACACCACTATGAAGCTGCTCCCCCTGCTGCACCCCAATGGGGGATGTCAGACCCCCCCGAGGCCTCGTGGGCTCCGTGTTACACCCCACAGAGCACGGCAGCTGCTTTGGGGTCCTCAGAGCTCCAGCTGAAGGATGACAACAAAACCCCAAGCTCCTGATGGAGCAAACAGAGACGACCACACAGCCCCATCCCAGCACCAAGCCACGAGCTGCACCAGGCCAGGCTAACGACCAAGAGGTGCACACAGCCCTGCAACGAGCCTTTGAAACTCAGCTCAAAGAACAGCTCGAGCTCTTCTGCATCCATTTGCTACCTCATGTTGAACACTGCGAGATGAATGAGAACCCAAATAGGCCACGAAGCATCTACCATATGAAAACACATCAACGCTGCTGCAGCCCTTCGTAAAGAGAGGCAGCACAGCAAAAGTAACACGGACTGCAGTTCACGTGTTTGATGTCACCCAATGAAAACAACGACAGCAGCTGGAGTTAGCACCAACTTAGAGACACCAGGCAGCCTGAGCTGCACCTGCCCTGGGAGACACTGTGGTGTACAGCCAAAGCCCCAAGGGGAGCACAGCCCAAAGGCCTGGGCGTCCCTGCAGTTCCTCTCCTTGCTCTCCAGCTGCTGATCCAGCAAAAGAGAAAGCTGATCAATTTCCTCAACTCTCCCATCTAAAAGTTTAGGGTGGCCCTCAGGTTTCCCTGCTGCTGGGTTTGCAGGGCGCTGTGCTGTGCAGGAAGCCCTCGCATTGGAGGTTAAACACAGCAGAAACCATCCCCACTGCTCACTCAGCCGAAGGGCGGCTCGCCGCTCACCATCACCTCCTGGGTAAACGAAAGCAAAAGCAGAGCTCACAAGCCTGAGATGGAAGGAGAGCCTGCAAGGCAAGCACTCAGCAGCATCGGAGCAGTAATTAGCTGAGACACATCACAGTCACCGTGTTACAGAGCTCCAATACGACAGAAAGCCATGGCTAAAAGCCCAGCTGAACCTCGTGCTTCAAACCAATCCGAACCAACCTCATCTGCTGCAAACAGCACCCAGACCTGCTTCGTGTCGGAGCACGCAGGAGGACTTGGGTAAGCAAAGAGACGGGCAGCAGGATGCTGGGCTGCCTGCTTTGCAGCTCTGTATCAACTTCAGGGTGTGATGCAACTTCCATGCAAAATTATTCACTCTGTAATTAAAGGTTAGCTCCAAACCAGCTCTACGTTTGGTCCTATTCAGTAAGAGAGAGCGAGACCTCTTCTGTTAGCAGCTCTGTGAGCCTGCACGAGGCAATGGGGGACACCCTCTGCTTCCCTACCAATCCTCAAGAAGAACCATCTGCTTTAGCCTTCTCCCTGCCCTCAGACACCTCCAAGCAGAGCTGCAGCTTACAATGGAAAGTTGAGGCTCTCCCTCTTCCAATCACAGCTAAGAAAAGCTATTCCAGCAGCAAGCAAACAGAACAGAACCCCACGCCTCCCCTCTCACCTCTTTCCAGGAGCAGCCAACTGCAGGACACAGCCACCCCTCAGCCAGGGGGGAGCAGCAGTGAAGTGACAGCTTGCAACAGAAGAAAGCAGCAGACTGTGCCCCGTGTGCTATGTCACCACAGCACGGCCCTTACGCAACAACCAGCAGCGAATAAAGCAGTGCTGAGGAGCAGACGTGGAAATAAGGGGGGCTAAACCCAGCATCAGGTGGTGCACAGAAGCCCAGCTCCACCCGCTGCTCCTCAGTCACGGGTCGATAGGTGACTGAAGCCTTCTCTCTCAATAAGAAACCCTAAATTCCTGTAAAGCACATCCGAAGGGCTCCTTACATCGTACAGAGAGCTGCCAACATGCAAAGTGTTACAATGCAGCCATGTATTACATATCGTATTAATACGACATTGCTAACAGCACAAGCAGGACCACAAGCAGGGCATCTCCTCCATCAGCAGCCCTCTCAGAGAGCAAGCCTTCCTGCTCGCGTGTCTCAGGACGACCAAACTCTTCTCACAGACAGGAAAACCCAACCTGCTGCTGGCAGAGGGCAGCAGCTCAACAGCTCATCCAGCTCAGCTTCCAGCACCAGCCCATCTCCTGGCAGGGCCCATCTCCCCCAGCACACACACAACACAAGCACAAACCCACCTGCTCATTCTCATGCCTCTGTGTTTAGGGGCAGGTAAACCCTCTAAGAAAACAACTCCGTTTCTTAGCAGTAAAGAGCAAAGTTTGGAGGCAGCCCCACGACTGCACAGATGCGTTTCCTTAGCCAAGCACATTTGGGGTTGGCTTTTTAAGCCACACGGGATGGCTCGCTGTACAAGATCAATCTGTAAAAGATCGATTTAAAACACCAGCTGCATTCTGACACAACGCCAGGCTGTCTGCAGGAAGGAGGACTCCCCGCAGCCCGTGGTCATTGAAACCTTCCAATTCCATTATTAATTGCTTGTAGTTGTCTTACATACGTTTCAACAAACAAAAAAGCAGGGTTGCCTAAGGTCAAGTGCAGCAGCTGTATGTAAATAGAGGGCTTCTATTTATATGCTCGCTATAGGATGTCAGGAGCAGGGCTACCCCGTCTGGTGACTCCAGCATGGGCTGGTTTGAAGACTCTGAGCGATGAAAAGGAGTAAAGCACACAACTTCCCATCACGCTGAAGGCCTTCGCCTCGCCCTGCCTTTCAGAACAGAACTTCCTTTGCACAGCTGCAGGCAGATGACTACAACTGTGCTTTTCATCCTCCCAGCTTCGCATCCGAGCGTTCCCAGAGCCGAACCCACAAACACGAACACCCCTCACACAGCATGAGCTGTTTGCAGTCACGTGCTCTACCCCAACCTTGCCCCTTGTATTTTTTAAGGCCAACCAATTAAGCACACGCAGTAATTAAGCAGCTCTGGGGGCAGCACAGAAAGCTCTCCTGGAGCTCCAGAACTGGTGACAGTGCCCACACTGTGCCCACCCGCAGCTGTGGCACTGAGGGATGCAGTTCAGCAGCCATGGTGGCAATGGGCAGAGGGCTGCACTCGATCTTAGCACTCTCCTCCAACCTTAATGTCTGTGGTTCTGTGAGTGAAAGTGAGCCAAGAGGGTTTCTGGTGCAATCCACAATGAGGCTGTGGATGCCCCATCCCTGGAGGCATTCAAGGCCAGGCTGGATGTGGCTCTGGGCAGCCTGGCCTGGTGGTTGGCGACCCTGCACACAGCAGTGGGTTGGAACTAGGTGATCTCTGAGGTCCTTTTCAACCCAGGCCATTCTATGATTCTATTTCTAACACGCAAAGCCTACAAGCTTCCAAGCAGTCCTAACCTTCTTTTGGCAGTTTCCAATGCGCGGAGTCTGCAGCCTTTTCACTTAAACAGCTTTATTTGCATCTTCTTTCGGCTGCTTCCAGTTCCAACACGTAACACGCCATTTACATTCAAAGCCTGCAGACTCCTCGTTTCCTCCTGCCTGCTCCCAGCTCACCACGTGGAGCCCACGGGCCTCCGCATGGGGACGTTTCGCTGGGGCGTTTGGGAGTTCTTTGCTCGGAGGGCGGTGATGGTTCGGTGCGGTGCCCCATAGCAGCCCGAGCTGTGGGCACATGGCGGTGGGGGGGGAGG
>JACDJE010000396.1:170572-193426 GCA_016647715.1 Pavo muticus
CCCCCGCCCCCCCCCAACAGCGGAGTCACCTGACGGGAAGGGGGGGCCGCCGCTTTCACGCAGCCGAAATAGCTCAGTTGGGAGAGCGTTAGACTGAAGATCTAAAGGTCCCTGGTTCGATCCCGGGTTTCGGCAGAGCTTTTTTTTCTTCCCTCATCCCGCCACGATCCCGTTTTACTTCCCCGCTCAGTCCTTGGTTTCGAGTTTATTGGACAAGCATCGCCCTCCCGTCGTACCGCTCTGCAATGAAGCGGTTGTCGGGCACAGAACGCTGTCAGACAGCTGCGGCACGTTAAACCTAAGCACCACCCCAACAAATACAAATCAGATAGAGAAATACAACTAAAAGCATTCCTGGAAGACGTTTTCAAGACAGCCTGCTAAACAGGGCCGCCTCTAAAAGGAAAACAAAAAAGCTGCTGCTTCTTGAGCACGGAGCTCATTGGTTTCCAGCACCACAAGGAGCCAGGAATGAGTTTGCTTCACTCAGAACCAATTTTATTCCCCACACCTTTAACGACAGAGAAAGGAAAAGCAGCGACGCTGTCCCAGCCCTGGGCTACACAAACATCAGCCCGTGTTCTTCTGAGGACAGCAGAGGCTGCTTTCCCATTGAGCCCACGTGAAGGGCACAGAGCAGCAGCTGACATGCACAGCTCACAGCACTCCCAGCAGCGCGGAGGTGAGAACAAGGACTGGGGGTACAACAGCGTTCGGTGGTAACACAGCACTGCCACAGCTTTTGGAGGTGTACACAGGGCTGGGGGTCACTGGGAAAGCACCTGCTGCCATTCACACGCTGTCTGCAGCCACCAGCTCAGCCTGGAGCCTTTTCCTCTCCAGAATTTCTTCGTCAAACTCTTCTCTCTCCCTAAGAAGCAGCAGCAGGAAGGCTGTTATTACAGCAGAACTTGGAAGGGTTAAAGCTCCTGCAGAGCTCTGCATGTTGCAGTAAGTCTGCAAGGATGTCACCCCAGGGCCCAGCCACCCCAGGGCCCAGCCACCCCAGGGCCCAGCCACCCCAGGGCCCAGCCACCCCAGGGCCCAGCCACCCCAGGGCCCAGCCACCCCAGGGCCTAAATGAGAGCTTGGCTCACTGGGGTGGGTGCTGAACTCTCCCCCCCGCTCCATACAGGCAGCAAACCACTGAGGAAAACTGGAGATGCTGAAGATAGGAACGTACCTTTTGCTGACAGATGGGCCTTTCATGTATTTCTCTTCTGCCTTCTTGTAGTCTATGTCATCCACAGCAGAAATGGCATAAATGATGGCCTATAAAAGCATTCGGTTCATTTATACCAGCAAAAGAAAAACCTCCACTACAAAATCAAAAGCAGGCTTGAAACTGTGCTCATTGGCTGAGACATTTTTGGGATGAGGCTCCTTAATCCCATTGGAAACCTGGGTGGACCTTTGTGTAGGGAAACCCCTGAGGCGGTACAGATTTGCCCTTCAGCTTTTACGAGGACAGTGAGATCCTCTTAGCAGTAGTAAGGTGTGGAAACAGTTAAAGCTTCCCCAGGAAAAGCTCCTATGAAATGAAGGACATGAATTTAAGCACAGCCCCTTGAGCTCAGCACCCCTCAGGGCAGTAGGTGGGCCCAACACGCCTCCCCTGGAGCACCCCACAAGTCAGTGAGCTACGTCATCTACCTTAACATCCTCTTTACTCAGCGCTTCATGTTCACTTACTTCAGGCAAAAGGACATCTAAAATAAATTTCACTCCATCTCCAAGCAGCCGATGGAGGTCTGCAGTGTCTATTTCATGATATGCTACTTCCTTCAAGTAGTTCACCACCAGCTCCAGCTGCTCCTCGTCCTCTAAATAAGTTTCAATGCAGGTTCCGTACTGACGGGAGCTCAGGAAGTCCTTCATCCACCGGGACTCCTTCCTGCACTTCAGGATGGCCAGGAGGTGCTCCTCTGCTCCTTTGGTCTTCACGATGAACTCCACGATCCTTTTATTGGCTTTGTCTCTGGCAGCCCTCGTTCTGTCGGGCAGCAGCTTCCTGGAGGGCTTCTGAGGTGAAGTTTCTAACACTGAGTCCTCCAGATCTTCCTCTGCTACGCTGGGAAAGGCCATTTGGACTGAGCTCTGCTGGTACTGCTTCCTGACCGGGTAGCCTGCAAGGAAAGCCACCACCATTCAGACCCAGATAAAATAAGGGGCTTCCTGGCATGCACACTTACACACAGACACCAAATGAGGGCTTTCATGATGAAAGGACTTCTCCTCCCTCCTCCCTTGAAGGAGGGGAGGGACTCACCTTGAAACACACTGCAAGAGGTACTGAAATGAACATGAGCTCTGAGGAGAGCTTCCTCCAACGCGAAGTCATTAACAACCACCAGCTCACTAATTACATTTAACTTCTACTGTGGGACTGAAAGCCTTGCAGCACAACCAACAGCACGTGGTCACTTTAATAGAGTGCCCCACCAGCCCAACTC
Source organism: Pavo muticus (assembly GCA_016647715.1). Lineage (NCBI taxonomy): Eukaryota > Metazoa > Chordata > Aves > Galliformes > Phasianidae > Pavo > Pavo muticus. The sequence continues at coordinate 173,026 of JACDJE010000396.1, forward strand.
ACACACCTGTGACAAATCAGAGCCAAGCTCACCTACGGAAAGGAACAGCAAGAAATCTGACTGTGAATTCACTTACTGATATCATCAGCAAAGTACTCCAAGAAGGATCCTGTAAACGAATGGCAGCCTGCAAAGCCCAGAGAACAGCTTGTTGTCAGTCCAGCTACACCAAAGCTGACAGCCTCAGTGTGACTGCATGCCTCCCAGCCCACAGCACAGCACAGGACTCACCCACTCTGATCCGGTAGTCAGAAATCAGCTGAATGCACCACTCGATCTCCTGGCGATAGTCTTTTTTGGCTTGGTCCTGCAAGAAAGGAGCCACGCAGGGCTTTAAGTGCTGCCTGTCAGAGCTACAGGCTCAGGACACCAGCAGCTAATCAAAGCTCACCCACAGCTTTTTATACTGTCTTGTTATTCCATTTCTGTCATCACTTTAAGCACTGATAGGAGGCTTTGGCACGTGTAGAAAACAAGTGCAAACACAGCTGGAACCCTAAACAACCAGCTGCCATCCTCAGCCTTAGCAGCACCCATAAGCTGACCAAGGAACAAGCAAGATCCCATTCCTGTGCTATGATCTAGTTTGGGCAACACGATTATGTTTAAGCACTTTATTGAACGGAAGAGGATCTCAAACTGAGAGCAGCCACCCGGGTAGGGCAAGCTCTACACTGTATGCAAAATGTTTTTGTGTAGGCTGTAGCGAGGTGTTACTTGTAGCACTTACAATCAGCTCCTGCTTTTCTTCACAGTCAAAGTGCTTCAGGTTCCGAAGAGATACTGAGAAACTTGTTGACACAAAAAAGCACAGTTAGGGATATAAAGTCACGCCATGCAGCTGCATTCTCAGAGGGGTTTCACACCTCCCCAACAATCAGGCTGAGGAACTCACTCACACTAACGGACCCCACCAGCCAAACCAGAGGAACCTTACCCGACCCCAGCCCTCCCTTCCCACCCACAGAAGGCTGCCCAGCTGAAAGCTGGAGTTCAGCACCTGAGCAGAACCCACAGTGCTCACCTCTTCTTCTTGTCGCTCGTGTTCCCCTCTATGAAGAGCACGTTTGCCTTCCTGTGTTTCCTCTTCACATTCTTTACCTGCAAAGAGAGGAAAGCCTGACTGGCATCCTCTAAGTCTCACATCCTTACAAAGCACGAGCATCTCCAGCTATGCAATACAGCACCCAGTGCAGCATTTCTGTTAGAGCACAGAGAGCTTATTTATCTCTCAGAGAAGGGTGCAGCCACCTTAATTCACGACACAGGAGCTAAGAGGAATCCTCTGCTCTGCCCACATTTCTTTCATATGTGCTTTTTTATATGCAAGTTTCCTATTATCTTTGGCTTTACTTCAGTTTGATTTAGCAGACAAGCTTCTCCAACTCCACGCAAGGCAAGAAGGGCAAGAAATGCTCAAGAACCTGCTTAGTTGTTCCCCATCAGCCTCCCCAAACACATCACTGATACCACAGCGAGCTGCTCTTACCACTGCTGGCCAATATGGGTATCTTTGCCACTTGCACCACACCAAGATCCCTTTGTCAATGGATTCTGGTTCTATAATGACAAAATAATTAAGAAAAAAAAAAGCAGAAAGTTAATTCACACTGCCTCATCAGCCCCCTTTCAACACAGGGAATATCCAGTGAGTTCTGCTTTGATGCTTTTAGAGATCCCAACTGGAGTGGCAGAACATCCTCCCCTCCCCTCCCACAAGGCAAGAGCTCTGAACATACAGAAACTGTACTCTATGTAGAATATAGAAGCTCAAATCTCAGGATCTTGCCCAGTTTCACACTGTTTGATAAGAAATGCTGTTCCAAACAGCCCCCTGCAGCACCCAATGAAGGTGTTCTAGTCCAAGCCTGAGCAAAGCTGGATTTGTTTGCTAGAAAGGTGAGGTTTCATGATCAGGATTTACCATCAGCTGTCAGCAGGTCAGCAGCACACATAAGCCAACAGGGCATGCTGATCCTGTGAGGCCTCAGGGAGAAATGCCCACGCCTCACCTTGATGAGATAGAATGCTGGGAAGTTCCTCCTCCTCCTCCTCCTCATCCAGGTCTGAGAGCTGAGACAGCTTCTCAGAGAAGGCTCTCTCAGAAGACAGCCCAGAGGGCTCCGGTCCTGCAACAGCAACACAGCACTGTCAGAGCTGTACGGCCACCACCTCATGCCAAGTGCAAAGCACAGGTGTGAGAAAAGCAGGGCTACCCCACAGCAGTGTGAATCGTGGGGCACCTGTAACAGCACACAGAGCTCCACATCCTCTGCCTGGGTAAGCAGTCTGAATGGGAGGCAGGAAAGGGAAAGGAGCAATAGGAGAGGAAGCTGGTTTCAGGGTTCTGTGCCATTCTGTTCCTTCATATAACCTAATTTCCCCAAGACTTAAAACACGGAAGAATTAAACCCAGCAGTTTAAGAACCACCCCCACAAAAACACACCATCATTCTCCAAGCATGATAAACAGTGCCTGTGAATCAGAAGGAAGGGAGATTCCACACCCTAAGAGCAACCTGCCCACCTTCCTCCTCCTCAAAGTCAGGCAGGTGGAACTCCTTTGCTTTGTTCATAACCACAGGTGGCACATCCTCCTCCTCTTGCAGCTGAGAGGGAACACCATCAGACAGCACTCTGCAGTCAGACAGCCCAGCTGAAGACTCAGGGCTGTTTCTGCACTCCCTTTTTCTGCATGAGGACGTGGATGCGTTGCTCTCTTGTTTTCCTTTCAGTCGTTTCAGTCTCCTTGTCTTTTTCCTCCCATTTACCTGTTTGGCTACATTTTTACTCTCATTTCCAGTGCCCTTCTCCAAGACAGAGGCACTTCTGTTAGACGAGCGCAGTGACATCCCCTTTGGCTGCTGCCTGGTGCTCATCCTGCTCCCCCCAGGTACCACCACACCAGAGCTGCAGGATGCAGACAGAGAAGCAGCCTTAGCAGGGCGCTGCCCTCGGCCTTTGGAGGAGCCATTTGTAAGCGACCCAGCTGATCCTGCACCTCCTGCTCTCCTTCCTTGCTTACTTTTTTCCACCTTTAGCTTAAGGGAGAGTTTGTTACTCGTTAGGGATTTTACCAACAATCTGGGCTTTGTTTTTTCCTCTCCTGATAGCAGTGGTGATCCTGTCGCCGTGCAGCTTTCACTGTCTGAGTTTGATGTACTGCACAAGTCCCCAATGCTACGTTTTGTTCCATTTTCATTTGCTCCAGGACTCTTCTCCAGAATTAAAGAACACTTCAGGTTTCGTTGTTTTGTACCAGTCCTCAGGCTGGGGCTGTTTCTCTGTCTTCTTTTCCTATTGAGGCTCTCAGACTCCAACTTATCTTTAGAGAGCGACTGACAGCTGCTTAAGGGGGAAGATGAGAGAGATCTGGCACTGTTTGCCTGGGATAACCGAGTGGTCGGTCCCTCTTTGGAAGGTGGTACTTCTCTGGTCGGTACGTTTTCTTTCAAAGAATCCAAGGCAGTTTTAAGAGCACAGCGATACTTCAGTTCTTCCACGGCCTCATTCGGATCCACCTTCTCATCTGCTGAGGAAGAACGGGCAGTAAGCACAACAACCTCTGTTAGTGTAAGAGAAATAAAGGGCTGCATCTACAATGCACCCTTTTCCTAAGACAACACTGAAACTGGCTGTGACTTCTGAGGTGAAGAACACAAGCAGCAGACAGCACAAGCTAACAGCACCATGCAGGCACACACAAGTTTCCTCCCCATTCCTTCAGGAGAAGCTGAAGTGGCTTAAGAATATTCAGTCTATTAACAAACTTCATGGATTTAATGGGGAGAGAAAGGGGAGAAAAACACAAGAGACACCCCTAGAAACACAGCCTGTTTTCCACCGAACTGAAGATCCATGCACGTTTTCTGAGCACAAAACACAGAAGGCAACAAATGCTCTGAGATATCCTCACTTAAGTTGGAGACGATGTCCTCTATGCACGCTTCCTCCAGGGGCACAGCATCCTCCTGCCTCACACTGACCCTGAAAACACGACAGAACGGGGCCATAAACCATCCCGGAGTCACTCAGCTGATTTCGTGGACGCCTTCAGATAAAGGCTTGCATTTTTTTGCTTACATTTAAGAGTGGGAAGAAAACTGTAACAGAGATACTTCACCTTTCTTTCAGGCCGATTATTTCAACCTCCAGAGTCTCCTGTGTGTTGGTTATAGATGGTTCCTCAGCGAGCCCAGGCTTTGGCAAAACCTACACGAAAAAGAGAAAAACAGGCAATTAAAGCGCTTTATGAGCTTGTAAAGGCTGGAGGACAGGCCTGACTGCACAGCGACTTCAGCAGCAATGCATTCAGTTGTTTTCTTAGCAATATATCCCCATTTTCCCGACTCAAACGCTCCCAGGGAGCCGACAGCACCCAGCCGCAGCCCAGCTGGCAGCCGCAGCCCCCTCGCATGGATTACAGCCACAAATCAACCCCTCGGTTACACACGTCAGCCGTGCTGCCCTCACAGCTCCATCACTCACACCAACCCCTCCATCCCCCAGACCCGCTTTACCTTCGCCGGCCACAGCCGCTCCCTCCAGCTGCACAGGACGTACCCCCGGTTCGCCATGTCTGCGTTTCACACAGGAAAGGAGAAGTCCGGAGCGCCCTGAGGGAAAAGCAATAAAGCATGACCAGAACTCGGGGCGCTCCGACCGCCTCCTTCCTGCCCTCCGCGGGGTAACGCAGCACTCGAGCGGCGCGCAACCGCCACCACGCGGACGCTTTAACTCCCAGGCGGCGACACCGCCGCTCCCGGGGCACGGCCCTGAGGGAAGCGAACGGCCGCGGCCTCCGCCTGGCGGGCGGGAGAGCGGGAGGGAGGAGCCGCCCCTCCCCGTTGGCGGCAGCAGCCGGGACGCCGCCGAGCCGCCGCCTCCTTCTCACACACCGCGCCTCCCTCTGCGCAAGCGCCGCCGTGCCCATAGCAGCGCTACAGCCAATCGGCGCCCTGCTCCTCCTGCTTCCCGCCCTCACCGCACGTTGCGCGACGGCCAATCAGAGCGCCTGGTTCTCTGTTTGCCCCGCCCTAACCACGCCTCCTATGGAAACGGCGCGAGAAACGCCCGGCCTCTCCGCCACAGACGGTCACTTCCGCTTCCGCTGAGGCGGTGACGTCACGCGCGCTGGGCGGAGCCATGAGCGCGCTGCCGGCGCATGGCCGGCTCGGGAGCTCCGGCGCACGGCAGTCCCGCACCGTGGGGTTGCGGCGCCCAAAGGGCAGCACCCAGCGCTCGGTCTCGTTGGGCCTCAGCCCAGTGTGAATAGCTAGACCGATAGAGCCGGAAAGCAGTCACACCGCATTGTTTCCAGCCATTCAGACACGGGAACAACAGAGCGCGCGTTACGACGTGAGATATTTTATTTGCTGTCTATGCTCCTTTATCAATACCTGCGCTATTGAAAACGTAACCACTATACCGAAGAAGTAAGTTATTAAAACACGTTCTGAAAACAGCATACAGACCGAAATGGCGTGACCCGCAGGATTGACACCGCTTTCCCTACCTCCCAGAGCAGCTGTTAGTGGAACAGTACTTTGTTGACAGCAGAGACAGACTCCCTTCATTTTGTCTGGCTACAGTTTCCCCCGGCATGGCTTCCTAGGACGACACTTTATTACCCACCAGCGATACTTTGTTTTCTGCTACCAGCAGCGCTCTGAGGGCTCAGCGACTCCCCGCTCCTGTGCCGAGCTCCCTGCCCTTCTCCTGCACGATGCTTAAGTCTGTCTTCCACGTCAGAGCGTACAAATCAATGTTAATACCTGATGTAATAAACGGCAGAAGTGGAGATCAGGCCCCGTTGTTGCGAATGGACGCTTCCATGGGGTTTGCATCTGCAGGACGGGGAGCAGAGCTCAGCACAGCGCCGTATTCTGCCCTCTGCGTTCAAGCAGGGGGAGGAAGAGAGGAAACAACAAAGCAAAAGGAGCATCGTTTCCTTTGTCCGTTCTTTCATGCCGTTAACGTCTGATCTCTCCTCCGTAATTGGCTTGATGAGCCACCCCAAACATAAACGAGCACAATTAAAGCGTGGATCAGCCCTTACTGTCATCCTTAGGATTTCTGTTTGTGCTGTAATAAGTACGAAAGGCTTACATTTCCCTTCCTGCATCCCTGCAGGCAGCTCTGCGTCCGCCAACCAGCCCTCTCCAGGCTGCGTCTGCAAATGCAGCTCTTAGCTTAAGTAAAGCTGTGTCTTTCCTTTGCAGTCCCTCCTCTCCAGCACACGCAGTATGGCTTTTCCTGCCTCGTTTCTTGTTCTGTATTAAAACCCACAGATGTTCATCCTGCAGCTTGGTAAAGAAACGCCTAAAAAAAATCTCATTTCAAGAAGTTTGTCCCCGGATTCCGTTAGTCTTAAAAAAACCCAAACAGAAACGCGTATAAACTCATCGTCCCCAAGGAAGAAACAACAGCACCGTCACGTGTTACGAAGTCTGACGCTGCCCCGTAGAAATAATTGCATTGCTCTTCATTAAAACGTTGTGTCAGCCGCACCTGGAGTGCAACGAAGGGGGCGCTCCTCACTGCCAGCCCCGCCACTCCCACACAGCACACCGAGACCGAACGCCAGAACGAATGAGACCGGAGCGTCACGAAAGCACGAATCAAACAGAGCTCATCTACCACCTAAAGACACCGAGGAGCTGCAGGCAGACATTTCGGGGGGGGGGGTCCGACCCCCCTGCAGCGGGGCTGGTGGGTGCAATGGGGCTGGAGACTGAGCGCCCATTGCTGGCCACCCCTTCCCTCCGCAGTGATGCCTATGAGGGCTATTTACAGAACTCTGCTGTAGGGAGAACTCGCTGCCTTTGTTGGGAAGGTGAAAGAAATCCTTTTTTTCCTGCTGTTTGCTCCTCGTTTTTAAACTGCTGGGACGCTGATAGCGCCACAGCAGCCAAAGCTGTCGAGTTGTTGGAAGACGGAGTCGCCAGCACTGCTTCCCTGCGGGGTGGGGACGGACAAACAGCCACGGCAGCACCACGACACCACGCAGGGATGCGTCCCACGCCGCCATCCCCGCGGGCGCCCCGAGAGCCCCTGCAGTGCCGCTGGGAGCCGGGCGCCGTCAGCTCCTGCAGCTCGCCCCATTGACGGGCACGGTGGGCACAGCAGGGAACGCCTCCAGCTCCTCGGATGCAGCGGTGGCCTCGGTGCTCCCCCTCCCCCGGGGACCCCCCCGGCTCCTGGAGCAGTCGTGGTGGCCGTGGTTGCCCAAGCGGCTGGAAGCCACCACAGCTTTCATGGCAGCCTGCAGGCAGAGCATGACGGGGTTAGCGGGGAACCCCCCGAGCTGCCCCACTCGGGGCAGGGATAGCTGAGCCCCAGTGAGCGCAGCCCTCGGCTGGGACAAGTTTAGTGCAAGAGGAGGAAAGCGTGGAGGGATCCACTGGGCTTTGTCACGTTACCTTCAGTTTCCTCCTGGCATTAAATTCCTGCAGCTTCTTCTGCGTGCTGTCCATGTGGGCAAACTTGGCGGCTTTCCCAGTGACCCAGGGGTGCTCCAGAGCCTGATAGACCGTCAGCCTCTTCTGGGGGTCCAAGACGATCAGTTTTCTGACCTGCAGCCGATTTCAGCGTGCAAAAAAAAAAACAAGTGTCGTTTGTCGAGCGCCCCCCACGGCCACCCCTGTGCAATGCTCGGAAGGAGCCCTCTTGGTGGGCTCGTGGCCTCAGGTTTGCAGGGAACACGGATGCACAGGAGCAGGAGGCAGAGGAGCATTGCCCACGACACCATTCCGCTCCGCAGACCCCTGGCTTTGTCATTCTGACACTCGGTCCGCTCGCTTCACAGCCTCAAGCCCTGCCCTGAGGCTCGGTGACTCACCAGGTCCTTGGCATTGAGGGAAACCTCATCCCACCACGGGGACACGAACTCGTAGTCACAGGTGAGGATGCGGCTGTACATGTACTGGTCCCCACGTGGGTCGAAGAAGGGCTCGAAGCCACAGAGCCTGGAAGGAGGCGGAGGATCCCCACTGCCCCCAGGCCCCATGCAGGGACACGGCACAGCGGGGGGCCCAGGCCCCATAGCAAAACTCACAGGATGTAGGTGATGACACCCACCGACCACATGTCCACCTCAGGGCCATAGGGGCAGCCGTGCAGGATTTCAGGGGCTGGAAGCAGAGATGGGTGTTAAAATCCAGGAGGAAACCCCTCCTGGGCACCTCCTGTGTGCAAGAACTCAGCACTGAGCTGGTTCGGGTTGGGGACTGATGACAAATGGGGCTCATGCAACACAGAGCTGTGCCACCTGTCCCCATCTCCTTCCAGTCCCCAATTCTGGGCTCTCTGTGAGGCAGACTGAAGAAGAGTGCCGGGCAGGACCCCCCCCCCGAGTTCCTCTGCCCCTCTGCCCCACATCCCCACTGCTCACCGCAGTACCCTGGCGTCCCACAGACAGTTTTCATGGTGTCCTGCTCATCCACGATCTTGGAGAGCCCGAAGTCACCTTGGGGACACACAGGGAGGGGTCAGACTGATGGGTGCCATCAGGGTGGGAAGCCCTGGGGTGCAGCCCCTCCGCACAGCACCCACCGATCTTCAGGGGCGCGTCGGGGGACAGGTCTGCATACAGCAGGTTCTCCGGCTTCAGGTCCCGGTGCACCACTCCATTCTCATGCAAATACTGCGGGGAGAGACAGTGGGGATGGGGCGAGGAAGGAAGGAAGGGCTTCGGCAGGGCAGAGGAAGGACATTTCCCGTTCAGAGTTTCCATTTTTAAACCTATCTGTTGCCATGGAAACCCCATTTCCAGCCGGTGTGGCAGTGACCTTCCCCAGACAGCATGGCTCTGGGCCTGCAGTGATGCTCCCAGCCCCACAGCGATGCCCCCAGACCCACAGCAACACCCCTAGACCCACAGTGATGCCCTCAGACACACAGTGGTGCCCTCAGAACCAAAGCGATGCCCCCAGACCCACAGTGATGACCTCAGACCCACGGCGACGCCCCCAGCCCCACAGCAATGCCCCCAGACACACAGTGGTGCCCTCAGACCCACAGCGATGCCCCCAGACCCACAGCGACGCCCCCAGACCCACAGCGACGCCCACAACCACACGGGGACATGGAGACGTTACCAACACAGCCTCCAGGATCTGCTTGACCACGTGGGCTGCGTCCCTCTCACTGTAGAACCCCCTCTCCACGATCCTGTGGGTGCACAGCAGTCAGGATGCGCCCTCACCCCCCCATCCCCAACCCCATAGGGGTGTCCTTCAGCCCCTGTGTCCAGCTGTGTCCCCTACCTGTCAAAGAGCTCTCCTCCCGTCACCAATTCCAGCACCAGCGCGATCTCCGAGGGCGTCTCAAAGATCTCCTTCAGTTTGATCTGAAAGGGATGAGAGTGGGTGGCAGCAGATGGGGCTGCGCCATTGGGACAGGGCTGTGCCATTGGGATGGGGATGGGGCTGTGCCATTGGGACAGGGCTGTGCCATTGGGATGGGGATGGGGCTGTGCCATTGGGATGGAGATGGGGCTATGCTGCTGGGACACAGCTGTGCCATTGGGATGGGGCTGTGCCATTGGGATGGGGATGGGGCTGTGCCATTGGGACAGGGCTATGCCATTGGGATGGGGATGGGGCTGTGCCATTGGGATGGGGCTGTGCTGCTGGGACACAGCTGTGCCATTGGGATGGGGCTGTGCCATTGGGATGGAGATGGGGCTGTGCCATTGGGATGGAGATAGGGCTGTGCCATTGGGACAGGGCTGTGCCATTGGGACAGGGCTGTGCTGCTGGGACCCAGCTGTGCCATTGGGACAGGGCTGTGCTGCTGGGACCCAGCTGTGCCATTGGGATGGGGCTGTGCCATTGGGACGGGGCTGTGCTGGTGCCATAGGACCCCACTCACTCCCACTGTGTTAATTCCAGGTGTGGCAGCCCCACACACCCCACACATCCCCTCCTCGCCTGTTTGTTTCAGCACGGATCTGGAGCTGCCTCACTCACCCAATCACGCAATAAGGACGAGGCAGGGGATGCTCCTCCTCCTCCCTCAGCCCCATCAACTCAAAGAGCTGGGGGCACACATTGATTTCACAGCCCCACCCCCATCCCTGCTGCGGTGCCACCTTTGGAGCTGCGGCACCCAGGGCCCCCAGGAGCAGCACCCACAGGGGAGCAGCCCCAGCAGTGCTCTGCGCTGAAGGAGCGTGAAACAATCCCCATTTTCCTTATCATCTTCCCTTCAGACACCGTGCAAAGTCTGCACAAACCCTTTGTGCCCACGCGGCAGGCCTGGAATTAACAGCTCTCCCTTAAAAAGAAGTCAAAAAATGCAATATATATATCTTTTAATTTTTTTTTTTCTAAACAGAGAACAGAGCATTTCACGCTTCTTAAGACTTTTGTGACACTGCGGATTTCATGGGGCTTTAATCATTACCTTCGCGGGCCGGGTGACGAGCTGCGATACCCCGCAGGGCCGGCGGCACCGCGCGGCAGCCGCCTGCATTATAATAACACACAGAAGCCCTATAATTTTCCTATTAACTTCAAAAGTTTACAATCCTATTATCATCCACCGTCGAGGTTGGTGCTGAATGATAGCGAGCGGACCCGAGGCACCGTTGTGCAGGAGGAGACGCGGCAGCTGCCATTTCCCCCATGGAAACCCCGTGCTCTGAGCACCAAAGCACCCATGGGTGCTCCCCCCGTGTGCGGCGCCCAAAGGGCGTGGGGGAGCACAGACCAAACCTGGCGGCGTTTCTGTTGGCGTGTGAAACGTGGTCCCCTCCTCTGCCGTGCCGGGATGGCGNTTTATTTTTATTTTATTATAAAAAAATACAGAATCCCAATGAGGTGGTGATCTGGATACCATCAGCACGACGTCGAGGACGAAAAGCGGCGTGGCGAAGGACGAAGCTATAGGAGACCAACACGCAAAATAAAAACCCCAGCGCCCACCACGGGCTGCTCCCCAACTGACCCAAGCGACCCCCCCCGGCCCCCCCCTCTGCTCAGAGCTCCCTGCGAGTGCTGCTGCCTCAGCGCTGCTCCCCAACTCTCTCACAGTCGCTGTACACAATATAGATATTTATATATATAATCTATATATATATAAAACACAGACCGAAGGCCGGGGGGGGGGCCGCTCCGGGGGGGGACCCCCAGGGGTAGAGAGCCACGATGCGCCCACTTGCCTTCCAGAACCACGACCCGGTCAGGACACACAGGGACAGGGGGGGGCACAGGGGGAGGAATGCGTTTTTTTAGTGTCGTTTTGTATTATTATTATCTTTTTTTTTAGGGTTTTTTTTGTCTTTTCTTTCGGGGATGGTTGGAGATGAGCTTATTGCAGAGATCTCGGCAAGTCCTAAGTCTAGAAAATAAAAATAATCAAATAAAAATAAAATAAACCCTTCCATAAAATTCATTCTCGACAATACATAAAAAAAAATACGCTCACAGTATAGTAGTGCCTGGCGGCTGTATGTACAGGGGGGGCCCGACCCCAGCTGAACGGATGGGGGGGGCCAAGTGGGGAACGTGTCCATGGGACGGGCTTGGGGCCGCTGTCCCCAGCGTGAGCCCCCCCAGAGGTGGGGGGCACAGTCCCGGATTTAAGGCGAGGAGGGGCCGGGCCCCTCTCTGGTTCATCTCCCAGCCCCGCGCTTCGGGGCTGGCGGCAGATCGGGATTTCCACAAGGGTGCAGAGAAGGAAGAGGAGAAGAAGCCAAAGCCGTGGGGGGCACCGTGGGCACGGCCGTGTGGTGGCCCCGTCTGCACCCTCCCGACGACGCCGATGGTGGAGCTGTGCTGGGAGGCAGTGAGGAGGAGGAGAACACAGACCCAAAGGCTGCTCCATCCTGGTGCAGGAGATCCAGCCCCAGCGAGGCACAGGCAGTGCCCACTGCCCCGCTCCAGCCCCGGATCCAGCCGAGCGCCCGGAGGGGCTCCCGGTGCCACGCAGGACCCCCAGGCGCCGCTGCATCGCTGCCCCACGGGGATGGTGAGCAATGGGGCAGGGCTGCCCCGCTGTCCTCGCGTCCATCCGGGGCTCCGTCCCCGCGTGCGGGTGGCACCGTGCTGCATCCATCCGTCTGTCTGTCTGTCTCGCCGCGCCGGGCGAGGGCGGTGTGCCGCGGGGACCCCGTGTGGGTCAGTCTGACACGGGGCAGCCCGGGCAGAACCAGCCAAGAAAAATAAAAATCTTTAAAAAGGAAAAAANCCCCAGCCAGGGCACCCCATAGGGAAGAGGGCTTCGCGGGGGGAGCTGAGCTGAGGGCTTCTCGTGTGCGTAGCCGGGAAGGGACTGCAGGGCCGAGCACGCGGCTGCAGCCACACCACGTGCGTGGGGCAGCAGCGCCGGCACCCAACGCACACCGGGAATCTCAGCAGCTCTCCATTGCCTGCTCCTCGTCGGCACTGAGGCTGCAACCCCCGCAGGTGCAGGCTGTGTGTTTTACCATCGCATACAGAAACGCAGAGCATCGTAAGGCCGTGGGTTGGGGGAGCCCTGGGGACGATGCTCAGCCCCGGCACGATGCAGACAGAGCCCCAGGAAAGGCCCCACCACAAAGGGCCAGCAGCACGAGGTGCTCTCCTTGTAATGAGCTCTGCAGGTGTTTATCAGAGTATTTCATCACATCTGAGGGAGGCGAACCCAGCCCTGCCTGATCCCAACTCATTGCAACTTGCTTTTGAAAGGGATATTCTTAAAGGGAGTGACCTCAGTGCATAAACTGGCTCTGCATCGTTCCTCCCCGTCCTGCCCGCGCTGTTATGGTGCAGCAATGGGGGGGGGGGGGGGGGGCTGGTTGGCATCATTAATATTTATCACTTCACCTAGAACAAACACAATCCCCCATTTATCCACCCCAAAAAGAGCAGCGGGCTGCAGCTGGAGGGCGGAGGCAGCTCCTTCCCCTCGTCAACCCACCGCTGTGCATTGAGGGCACCGCGCTCTGCCCACCCCCTCCGCGTCCCCCCCATCTGGCCCATGGATGCTGGGCTGCCCCCCGGGATGGAGCTGAGGCTGGCAGCAGCCCGGGTCCCCCATTAGCAGCAGAGGAAAGGCCCCAGGGCCCAGCAGCGCGGAGATGGGGCTGCAGGAGACATTCAGCCTTTTGTCTCCGGCAAAGGAATTAATTATTTTGCTCTCTCATTACGCTGGAATAAAACCCCATTTCAGCACAGTGTAAACGTAGGCGCCCGAAACTCCGTTTTGTTTTCCTTTTTACCATCCTNGGAAAAAAAAACCCAAACACCCAACAGGACTCTATATTTGGTCTAGAAATGTAAAAAGCAGCATCCTACGGGAGGGTCGCTGCCGCGGGGATGGGCGCAATCCGTGCGCACGGCGGGATCCCCGTTCCCCGCTGCGGTGCGGGGCAGGATGCGGTCGGGCAGGGTGCAGCGGGGCTGCTGGCAGTGGTGCAGCCCCAGCTCTGTCCTGTGGTGGTGCTGAGGCCGTCCCGTCCCGTCCGTCCGTCCGTCCCGCGGCGCTAGGAGCCCAGCAGAGTCCAGAAGACCGGCGCGGCCACCAGCACGGCACGCGGCACTGCAAGGCTGCAGCACGAGTTGTTGCTGGTGAAGATGGGCTCTGGGGACTCATAGAGGGAATCGTCTGCAGAAAGGAAAGAGAGGGGAGGTGTGAGCTGGCTCAGCCCGCCCGGCACCGTGGCTACATGGCACCATAATGGGTCGGGGTCTGGATGGGCACTGCGTGTGGCAACCCCACAGTGGGAGCTCAGCCCCACAGCCAGGCACCAAAGCCCTGCGTGCCCAGAAAATAATGGGATCCTTCAAACTAAAGGGCTCTGCGCACTGATGGAGCAGCACACGGGGCTCCGTGGCTCTCAGAGGACGTCCCTGCGCAGGGCTGGGCACCAAGGGGACGCGGTCGGGTCCTGTCCCTGCGTGCCAAACGCGCAGGCAGCGCTGCACGAGGTGGATGGGATCCAAAGCGCGAGCGGCTCGGACAGCAGCCAGGCCTGGAGCCGGCCCAGCAGCGCGGTGACAGCCGGGTGCCAGCGCGGCGCCTTCGGCACTACGAGTCAAATGATGACTCAAGCTCTTAACGCTCTCCCCGGGCTCTGCCTGCTCACGCTGATCACCGGATTAAGGATCTGGACAGAGCCACGGCCGGGGAAAGCAGCGCTGCCCCTCACACCCCTCCCCGCTCCTGCAGGGTCCCCGCTAGGGGTGTGTGTCCTGGGGCACGGGGAGCAGCCCCCAGCACCAACCAGACCCTGGGGAGCCCTCGGGACCCCCAAGGAGTGGGGAGAAAACTCTCCCAGCACAGCGCTGCACAAAGGCAGCCCTGCATCTCCGCCAGGCACCCGCGTAACGTAATCCTGACATTATTAAAAATAGCATAAAGAAAAAGGGATGTGGGCAGAGAGAGGTTCCCCCCGCCATGCCCCAGTCCTGAACAAAACCGAATGATTTTTTACAGATGGTTTCATTATGTTGGGTTTTATTTTAAAGCCATGCAAATAGAAAAAAAAAAGAAAGACATCCTTTTAAATGGTGACATTTCGCAGGCACTCAGCCCTTCCCCAGGGAGAGCTGCTGCCATTTGCTAATTACACGTTAACAGGAGAAGAAAATTATTAATTTGTTTTTTTAAATGGCTGAGTTATTTGATTCTGAGAAGTAGCCACTGTGCAGAGATTATCATTTTTCTCCCTCTATCTGGAACCCAGCGGGCAGCGACCTCGGCCACGTGCCACCCCCACAGCCCCCAGCCCTGGGGACCCACGTGCCACAGGGACGGGATGTGGCTCTCCAAGCGGCTCCTGCCCCACATCGTTCCTCCCCCTGAGCCACATGGATGCCGCGTCCCCCGCTATGGGTGCACGGCTGTGTCCCCCCCCCCGTCCCCATGCATTACTTACTCGTCGGCCGAACGTAAACCTTCAGCTTGAGGCAGGGTCTGTCCACCACGTTCGGGGGAGACGCAGCTGCAGAGGGGCACAAAGCAGAGAGAAGGGGCCGTGTGAGAGCAGAGCGGCAGCTCGGAACCCCCCCGCATTGCTCTGCTGAGGTGGGGGCTCAGAGCAGCAACCCAAGCGTGGCACGGCCACGATGCTCAGCAGAAGCAGCCCCAAAGGGGGCACACAGCCGGGGGGGGACACAGAGGGTGGGGCTGGGGGCTCTGTGTGGGCAGGAGGTGGCCCAAGTGGCTCCGTCCATGAGGCAGAGCGCAACGGGTCTGCATGGCAGGAGGAGGACAAGGCAGAGCGAGCCAGAGCTCACTGGGAGAGACAAAGGGAGTAATTGCAATAATTACCTTGGTGAAAGTCCCCGCTCAATATGAGAAAATGTGAGTTTTATATATGTGTTTTTAAAGGAATTTAATTTTCTTTTTCCTTCTCTCTCTCTCTCTCTTTTTTTTTTTTCTGAATTAAAGGAGAGAAGGGCACATTATTCACCATAAAGTTTAATCTGAGCTGGAAGGAGGGGGAGGAACCGGGACCTGGCTCACACGAGAGCCAGCAGTGGGGGTTACACCCACCTGCCCCCCCCCAGGCTCCATGCCAACACCACCCCCATCTCTGGGGACGCGGTGCCACCCTGGCCACATCCCCACGGCTCAGGGCAGCACGCAGCCCTTCTCCCCTTTCCCTCTTCTTTCCTTCCCTTGTGCTGTGACTTCAGCACTCGGGGAAGGTCACGGCTCTGTGCTGTCCCCAGGGTCCCCAAGTGCCCTTGACCCAGCGCAGCAGGGCGGCCGCCATCCCCCGTGCCCGGGAGGTTAATGGCATTCCAATCTGAGAGCTCGAGGAGGAGGTAATTTCTTTTCTTTCATGTCTGCTAAATACGGCGCCTCAAAGAGGCGTAATTTCTAATGTTCCGCATGACATGAATCCTAACCGGTTTAGCAATGATCAGCTTCACCATTTACTTCTGTGTAATCTCCCCCTAACGACGTTAAAAATTTAAAATAAATAAATAAAATGAAAATTANGCTGGGGATGTTGGAGCTGGGGATGTCGGAGCTGGGGATGTCAGTGCTGGGGATGTTGGAGCTGGGGATGTCAGTGCTGGGGATGTCAGTGCTGGGGATGTTGGAGCTGGGGATGTTGGAGCTGCGGATGTCAGTGCTGGGGATGTCAGTGCTGGGGATGCTGGAGCTGGGGATGTCAGTGCTGGGGATGTTGGAGCTGGGGATGTTGGAGCTGGGGATGTCAGTGCTGGGGATGTCAGTGCTGGGGATGTTGGAGCTGGGGATGTCAGTGCTGGGGATGTTGGAGCTGGGGATGTTGGAGCTGGGGATGTCAGTGCTGGGGATGCTGGAGCTGGGGCCATCGGTGCTGAAGCTGCACCGTGTGCCGGGTTTGGTGCACCACACAGCCCCATTTCGCCACCAGAAGGGAATGGTTTTGGTGCAGCAGCTCGGCATCCTACAAGCTGCGTGCAGGGGTATCCATGATGGCATCGTTCTCCGCAACGCTGGCAGCTCCTGTCCCTGTCCCCAGCCCCGCAGCAGCTCCCCGGCCATTAGCATTCATTGCAATTCTTTCCATTTGTTACCTGGCAGGGAAATGAAAACACGTCGCTCCCCCCAGCGGGGTGTTCCCCACGGCGAGCCCCAACTTTTCAATCATTTCTTGGCACCGCCGTGGCAGAGAGCGGCCCCCCCGCCCCCCAGGCAGGAGCAGCGCTATTAAAAGGCTCGCCCAGGGGCATGTATTTTACATAAGACGCCGTGTACATGCTGTGCAACATTCAGGAGGATCATGCTGGAGCAATTGGTCCGGATATAATGCCGGTTACCTTGCGGGAGCGCCAAGGGGAGCGATGCTCGCTCGGTGCCGGGGGGAGCGGTCCCCCATGGGCTATAGGGGCTGCAGAGGCGGAGCTGCAGCCGACAGTAGGATGGGGGACATGGGGGGGCCCCTCTGTCCACGCCGCCGTCCCCTCCTGCGAGATGCAGAGCCCCACTCCCTCCTCCTTCTCCATGGGGCGGGGGGGGACGTGCAGCTCAAGCACCGAACTCAATGTCTAGTGGCCTGAAAAGTTTCATTTCCTGCTGGCGAGGGCCCTGCAGAACGGCATGTAAAGGAGCTGCGGTGCCTGTACACAATTACACACCCGGCTGCCTTATTTCATGGAAATCAATGGCCGCAGAGGGACGGCGCGTCAGGGGCTCTGCGGCAGAGCACGATGCCGGCCCCCCCCCCCACGCGTCCTCACCCCGTATCCCATCCAGGAGCAGCTCTGTGTCCCCATCCATCGGGAGGGCGGTGCGGTGCTGCCCGCTGGGCGGTCCGGAGCCGGAGCGCGTTTCCTCCCCACGTGCTGCGCCCAGCTCTCCCCGCTCCCCGTCTCGTGCTATTTCCATAAATCATCCCCTGAGCAGGTGTTTTCCTGGGTGCTCGGCAGCCGGCAGCTTGTTCCAGGGACGGCTGTGGCTGTATCACTTGTAGCTATCAGGAGATAAGGCTGGGGACAGGAGCGGAGAGGGGGGAGCGGGGGACAAAGCGCAGATGTGACAACTGCAGAGCATGAGGAGAGCAGTGACGTGGGGGGAGAGGGGAGCGCAGAGCAGTGGCAGAGCCTGGGAGGGAGCAGTGAGCACGGGGATGGGGTCACAGGGATGGGGTCACAGGGATGGGGTCACGGGGATGGGGTCATGGGGATGGGGTCACGAGGGTGAGCCCGTGGTCCTGCTGCTGCCGGGTCCCCGATGCGCTCTGCTCAGTGTCGGTGGCCCCATGCAAACCCCGGTGCATTACAGAGCCTGAGCTCTGCAGCACCCACTGATCACATGCAGCACAAAGCACTGCGAAGGCGCAGAGCCTCGGGGGATGAAGGGAGCAGCACAGCGCAGCCTCTGGGAACCAGCAGGAAGGAGCAGGAGGGAGCAGGCCTGGGGAGCTCTGTGCTGTGCCCTTGTTGCACCTCAGCCCTGTGCTGTGGTCCTGATGGATCGATGCAGCCACAGCCCGGAGCACATCGCCGCTCACCGTGGGGCAACACCGCATCCATCGCCCTGGGAACCCCGACCACGGAGCTCCATGGGGCCCACAAACCTCAGGGCTGGGGGAGTTTGGGAGGAGCACAGCGGCTCCCTGCAGGAAGCTCCAATCAAGCCCAGACCCTCTCAAGAAGTTGCCTTTTGCGCAGGGGTGGGACGGGCACACGGCTCCCGAACAGCCCACCCCCACGTGCCCCCACCTGCAGCTTCAATTACAACGTGAGATTGGTGCTCCAGGAGCGCTGGGTCCGTAAAAACCCATTTCAGACACGGCCGGCCATACATGAAGTGTGACCCCGCAGCGCACAGGGCCGTCCCCACCAGCACCCACCAAAGCCACAGAGCCCATTCCAGAGCGCACAGACGGGCTGAGCCAAACGAGCCCTTTCAGGCCTTAAAAATCCATGACTCCATTAATTAATTACTAACGACGATCCGTCTCAGCCCTGCGCCTGCCAGCTCGCTATTTTTAACTCCGTATTTCCAACCCCATGTGTTAAAAAAATCATGAGCCCGGGCTGAAAAAGCCTCACGCCGTCGCTCCTTCCCGGCCCCCACCGGGCGCTCTCCCGGCGCGCCGCGGTCCCGATCCGTCGGTGCTGGCACGCAGATGGTCCCATTAAAAAGCAAAATGAGCCTTTCACCCTCTCGTGGCAAACTTCAGAGCCTCGGATCAGCTGTACGAGCTTGCATTAATTAACGGCGGATTGTTCCTATTCTGCTCATTATGCTGAAATATGCATTAAACGCTGGGAACGAACGCAGGCCGCACGAGAAAAGTTGTGTGGGGCTGTGAGAAACACAGCATGCGTGGGTGGGGGTCCGGTGCCAGAGCTGCTGTGCCACGGGGCGGCGGCTCTGAGGGATGGGGAAGCCCTGGGGGGACACAGCATGGCACCAGCATTGAGAGGGGGGGACCCTCAGGGATGTCACCAAATGGCACATGGGGAAACTGAGGCAGAGGAGCACCTGGGGAGATGCTGCGTCCCACCCGCGGGGCTGCACCGCCTCTGAAAATTAAATACTATCAACAATTGCATATTAATTAATTTAATATCCATTATTATTCATTAAGGTGGTAATTAAATCCTTCCCGTAATTAACACACCACCCAGCTCGGCGGTCTGGCGTCACGGCCCCTATGTACCAGTGGGGCCGGGGAGCGGGGAGGGAGCCGAGCATGGCCACCCTACTGCATCCCAATGCATCCCAATGCATCCCAATGCACCCCACTGCACCTCACTGCACCCCAATGCACTCCACTGCACCCCAGTGCACCCCAGTGCATCCCACCGCACCCCAGCGCTGCTGGCTCGGAGCAGCATCCAGGCTCAGCCCGCAGCACGGCGGCAGGGAAAGGCAGGTCTCCAAAGCGGGGNGTCCCCCCATCCCCATGCCCATCCCCACATCCCCATCCCAATGCCCGTCACACTCCCAGGCCTGCAGTGCCACCAACACTCACTGTCTTCTTCAGGATCTTGGCAGCATATGGGCTACGTGTGCCCTTCTCCTCGCAGCTGTACACCACGGAGGTGGCTCCCCTGCAGGATGGAGACATGGGGGTGGGCAGGGGGTCCCACACCCCCCCCCTCACCTCACAAAGCCTCCACCAGCACTGAGCTGCTTCACCCCGCATCAGTTCCAGCTTTCCCCGCTAAAGCCATTTTAATTAAAACTGAATCCTAAAGGCGGTTTAAAGCCATAAGCGGCTTTCAGGGCAGGATGCAGCCCCCCCCCTCCCCCCCTCCCAGCTCCAGGATGAGCTCAGTGGGGCCGCGGATGCTGCAGGACCTCCCCCCATCCCAATCACACAACAAAACCTGCCACAGAGCGGAACTGCTCTGCCTTACAAAGGAAGAGCCGCTCCCACCAGCTCACACCGTGCTGCTCAGCTGCCCGTCACTTTCAGATCTTGTTAATAATGTTTTCTAACCACTGGACGGTGAAATCAACCCATTTCTTCAGGCCATTATGGGGCTAGTTTGCAATTTCATCTTTGCTGCCCGGCTCCTCGGAGCAGATTAATTCTCACCCCCTGAGTAATCGACCACACTTTATTGCTCTTTGGCTTTGACACCTTCTGGGACACGTTCAGGTTCTGGCTCGAGGCACACGCCACCCCCCCATCCTCAGTCAGCACCAAGCCTCCGAAGGTCAAAGCCCAAAGAACACCTTTTTTGCACCAGAATCTCCCTCGAGAACACAGTGACCCATCGCTGCCCATTGCTGCCCACAGGTGACCCTTTGCTGCAGCTCCGCAGCTCCCGGGGGGCCCTCCTGAAAAGCACCACTCTGCTTTAAAAAGGAGAGAGGACTTTGCAACTCGTCTGCTGAGCTGGAGAATTGCATTCCCATGGCAACAGCAGAGCTGGGTACTGCGGGGGGACGGCGCAGGGTTGGGGACAGCAAGGGGTTGGGGATGGTGAGGGGTTGTGGATAGTGAGGGGTTGGG
>JACDJE010000396.1:201540-233247 GCA_016647715.1 Pavo muticus
GTCCCCAAAAGCAGGGCCTGGTGCCGTGAGCTCTGCTCCCATCAGGGGTTCGTTATCTGTTGCTCTACCTTTATTTGTGTCTCCTCTCTCCGTAGGCGTGAGGTTAGAACCTATTGGTTTCCTGCACCATCCCGTTGTCTTTTTGGGGTCAGGGAGGTGGCAAACAAAGCAATTATCCCCAATGGGGGGGTTTAACTGCCCGTCACCCCGCGCCGCTCTCTGCACCCAGAAGCGATCGGTGCCATCAATGGGAGCGCGGCCGGGGGGGCTGCAGCAGAATGACTTTGATGCTGAGGTGCTGTAGGGGCGGCTGTGGGGCCGTCCTCATCCCCCCCCCCCAACAGCCCTATGGGATTTTCCTTTCTTCACTCGTCACACCAGGACAGTTCCGATCCCTAATCCTCAAATTGTCCCTGGCCGGTTTTACATACAGCTCTAAGCTCCTCATAATAGATTTATTTCTTAAAAAAAAAAAAAAAAAAAAGAAGAAGAAAAAGAGGGAAGGAAATCAAAAGCCCTCTGTGGGTTATTATAGGATATTTTTGTTTTAATTGAAAACTATTCTGAGCTCGGTGGAGCTCGGAGGGATGAGCCCCTTCGTGGCTGATCCCACTGGGTCCCATTGGATCCCCGGGTGCTGCAGGAGACAGGTGGGGATGCAGCGGTGGGTGATGCCCTAAGAAGGGCACACGGACCCATCCCGGCCCTGCAGAGTGATTGGCAGCTCCGCTGCTAATTGCACTGATCACTTTTTGGCCGAGCAGTGATGGGAGCGCGGCTGCAGGGCTGGGATTGTCTCATTGCTCTGCATGGGATTGAAAATCGATGCGGAGGGGAATGGAAAGATAGAGATTGGGGGTGATAGGGAGAGGGATGGGGGTGATGGGGAGCTGCTGAATCACGGCCTGAGCCTCTGATTGACCACCTGAGGCAAGCGCTGAGTCAGCCATGGGGGCACAGGTGAAGGCAATTCAGCTGTGTGCCTGGTAGGGGTGGAGCCAGGCTGCACCTCTCCTGGACCCCATAGAAGGGCTGACTGCCACTGAGGAAGGAGCCCCTGGGTAACTGTGGTGGAGGGAGAACAAACGATCCCAATAACCCATTGCCGTGCTTTGGCTGCAGGCCCCAAAAAGGGGAGCCCAGAGCAGAACGGGAGCGCATCAATGGGCCACATCCATCCCGGCTTTCCCTTCGTTAGGCTCCATGCCACTCATTTCCCTAATAACCCACCTTGAAAGCTTTTAAGCACTTACAGCCCTGCTGAAGGCAGCAGCATTTGCTGAACGTTCTGCTGCCGTTCCCCGTCAGCTCCTGATTAGAGCCGGGCTCACAGCCACGGCCTGCGTGGGGCGGGCTGTGGGGCTGGAGCTGCTCCTGCAGCTCTGCACACCCAAAAGCTGCAGCACGTTGAGGTGCGGGCTGTGCTGTTTCCGTGCCCAGCAGTTCAGCTTCACGTGCACCAACGCATGCTGCAACACGTGGGCGCAGCAGTGCATGCTGCAACAGCTGTACGTGCTGCAGTGCCTGTGCACCTGTGCAACACGTGGCTATTGCAGCATGCACTGCTGCGCCCACGTGTTGCAGCAGCGCCTGGGCACCAGTGCATGCATGCACCAGTGCAGTCAGCACGCATGCAGCTGCATCCAGCAGCACCCACGTGCCACGAGGGGAGCTGGGACCCCTCTGGGTGACCCCTGGAGCGCAGCAGGGTGCCCGGCCCGTGGCGGCAGCCGCAGCCCCAGGGGCGGAGGGGGAACGCAGCGTCGTTACGCGGAGTTAATTAAGCTGCTGAGGTGGTTTCTTGGAGTTTGCTCACCGCTTTTTTTTCCTCCTATTTTTTTTTTGGTGAGAAGTTGCCTTGAAACCCTCGTTCCGGCGGTCTGGGGAGAGAGGAGGTCTCCGGGTGAATTAGCATTTATATAGCTGTGCCTTGCATTTCAAAACCCCCTTTATCTCTATTAGCACCTAATAAAGACAGAGCTTTGCTCTAATTCATAATTATAGCAGCGGATGGAAATATTTGTGTTTCTATTCCCTGGGACTTCGCCTGGAAACCCCTCAGCCGATTTGGAGCGAAGCATCGCCCGGTTCCACCCTGAGCCCGAAACGCGGGGGCCACCGCTGTTTGCACGAGGGGTGATGGTTTGCACGAGGGGGGGGTTTGCACGAGGGCCCCGTTGCCCTGCTCCCCTCGCAGCTCCGCAGGGCACCGAGCGCAGAGCAGGCAGCTGCGGGACGGCACCCATCCGCCAGCGCTGCGCTGCGGCTCTGCAAAAAGAACCTCGTTGAGAATTCACGGCACTCCCCGACACAAATGGGTTTAAACTACCTTAAGTGTTTCAGCAGGGAACTGGCGCTGGCGGTGTAACACTGTATTACCGCAGCATTAGGAGTGAAGTATTGATCCTAATCCCTTGGTTCAAAAATAGGATTATCAGAAGGGGAGGGGAGGGAGGGGGCATTCGGGTGGGAGGATGCCCCGTCCCCACACCTGTCCACAACCCCATCCCCGCCCCTTTCCCTNAGGGATGATGGCAGTGATGGCAGCGGTCCCGCACAGCGCCATCGGCACGTGCACCCTTTGGGGAATCCCTCTCCTTTCACGGAGACGTTTCACATTTCGATTCATGCTAAAGGACTGCCTGGGAGCAGAGGAAACGGACCAAAAAAAGCCAGCTTCCCACCTGCCTTCCCCTCAGGGGGGACCCAGCCCCATGGAGCAGCAACGGGTGATGCCAAGACCCCAAACTCAACGCAGCCCAGAGGTGCCCTGGGGACAGCCAGGACCCAAACGTGGCCCAGAGGACACCCATGGGGACCCCCATAAGGACACCCATGGGGTCACCCCAGGGAACACCGCAGCTGTCCCAGCCCACGGGAAGGCAGAGAATCCCCCCCCTGGAACTTTCTGCCCTACCCCACGTGCTCCAGCCCTCCCCCCACCCCAGAACACCCAAAGTCCCCACCAGACCTTAAAAATGGATTTCAGCCCCTTTTTGGGGCAGCGCTGCGCACAAATGCATTCGACACGGGCGCTCTCCCCCGGCCGGGATTGTATGCAAAGGCAGTTAGGGGTCAATGAATAATTCATACTCCGCTGTCTTTCAGAATTATACTGTGGAAAAATAAATCTGAGACTATATAAAAAATAATTAAAAAAAAAAAGAAAGAAAAAAGAGACCGGGGGGGCCCCGGGACGCCCCAACTCCGCGTGGGGATGAAAGCCCCTGCGCTGCCCCCACTGAGCAGCTCCGCATTCAGGTCTGCACGGAAACCACCTTAAATCCTTCCTGTGCTTTGTTCCGGGCGCCTTTCAGTGCGTCTTAAGGAGCTGGGGAGGGGGCCGAGGGGGGGGGGGTCCTTTGAAGGAGCCCACTCATCCGCGCGGCTGCTCGAGTTCAAGGGGCTGCGTGCCCAGGGGGTGGCGGAGCAACGTCCCCAGCGCCCGTCCCACAACCCCATGGCTGTGGGGGGAACCTCCATCCCCCCCTACCCATGTGCCGAAATGGGGAGCTGAACCCATGGAACTGGGGTGCTGAGTGCTGGGGGGGGGGAGCAGGGGGGCAGCCCCCAACCCAGAGCCCCCCACGTCCCCATCCACAGCCCCGCAGCTCCCGGGGCCACGTGCTCACGGCACGATCCGCTCGCGGGGAGGAAAGGAAGCGGGAGTCACTTTAATTTGGCTATTTAAAAATAAAGAAGTAACGCAGGCTTTGAAAGCCTGGAGGGGTCCCAGCGGAGAGACCTCCATCCCCCCTTCAAAGGCCGCCTCTGCTTTCTTCCACCCGTTAGCAGCATACAAAGGTGCGCGAGCACTTTCGTCTCTGAGGAAAGACCTTTTTAATTGGTTCCAGGCAGAAGGTCAAAATCTCTCCCCTTCCCCGCACGCGTTTCTNACCCCAACTCCAACCCTAACCCTTACCTAACCCCAACCTAACCCTAACCTAACCCTAACCCAACCCTAACCTTACCCTAACCTTACCCTAACCTTACCCTAACCCAACCCTAACCTTACCCTAACCCCAACCCTAACCTAGCCCCCACTCTCCAGCTATAGCCCCCACCATTAGGCTGTTCCCCCCCGCCTCCCCCCACGCCAACCCCAGAAGATTAAACCCGGCCCCTCGTTGTTATAAGATTAATAAGCCCGCGACGCTCGCTACTAAGTAGCACAAAATCATTATTCACCACGATAGCATCGACCCTTTTGGTATTAATGCCGATGCGTGCCACAATCCTATTGTAATTTGTGTTTTTGGCACTGATTATCTGAGAGATTAAGGGATTAGTAGAGACGGGAGAGGGCTGCGCGTGGCAGCTCCCACCCCGCAGCACCTGGCCTCTGCCCCTGGCACCCCAGGGACCCCCAGCTGTAGCTCCCCAGCGCAGCCCTGTGCCCCCCAGGACACCACACAGCATTTCTGCTCTTTTTTCCCTCTTTGCTAATTAATTGGAGGCTCCTGCAGCACCGCTCTTGAGCACTGCGGTGTGTATCCCATATACATCCCATACTGTTGGGGGTCTGCACCCATCTACAGCCACCCCCTCCCATCCAAAGCGCTGCCCTGTTCCCCCCACAGAGCACCCAGGCTGAGGCTGGCTGCAACTCATCACATGGATGCCCCGTGTGTCCCCAGTGGGGACAGTGACAGCCCAGGAACCGGTGATGGTGGAGGGTGACCAAACTGGCACCCCAAAAGGGATGCAGGGATGAGGTGGGGGGGGGGTCCAGTCCTTCCGTCCTCCCGCTCGTTACCCACTTCATAAGCACTCTGATCACACAGGGAAACACGCTAATTAAGGAGAAGGGCTTTTCTCTCTCTCCTTCCCTCTCCTTTTCCAAGTCGGCTGTGCCAACCCTGCCCCTGGCAAGGTAACATTTTAAAATGTAAAATTAATACAAAGGGCCACGATTTACTGGGAAACAATTTCAAACACATACAAAACAATAAAAAAAAAGAAATGTGCAAAGCTCCTCTCTCCTCCTTTTATTTAAAAAAATTATTTATTTTAATGATTGTTATTTAAGTCCAAGCAAAAAGGCGATTGTAACAGAAGGGCTCGCGCCCATCAGGGGAATAATAATAATAATTATGTTTTTTGGGGAAAAAAAAATCGACCGACTCCAAGGGCTTTTGCTGGACTGACAAAGTGGTGAATTAAAGCTGATTAGCTGTGATGAATGGAGCAGACGGGGCCGGGGAGCTGTGGGGAGCACAGCCCCAGCATGGGGCTTTCAGTTGGAGGTGGGTCCTGGACCCCCCCATCCCATCCCCACAGTGCACTTCTGGCTTGGGACAAGCACACTGCAGGTGTGTGGGAGGGGGGTCAGCAGCAGTGCCCCTGTGTCCCCATCCCCACTGTGCCCCATAGACATGACCCAATGCAACCTGATGCAAGGGTCAGAAGGCACAACGTGTAAAAGGAAGGAGGTTTTAGGGAGAAGTGTTAGGTCAGAAGGACAGGCTGGGGGGACACAGGTCACACTGGAATGCAGGGACAGTGCTGGCACACGGGGACAGGCAGCACGGACAGCTGGGCATCCCAGCCTTGGCAATGCCACACTACATCCCCATCCCCACAGCCCTGGGTGGCACATGGAGACATGCAGCACTCCCAGATGGGGCTCATCCCCCAGGGCGTGCAGGGATGGGGCTGGGACAAGCAAGACACGTCCCCATCTTCATGTACCAAGAGTCCCCATCTCCATGTGCCAAGGACACAACAGCCACCACAGGTCCCTCAGCTGCCGGTGCCTTTGTCTTAGGTCCACCTTGGCTTTTCCCTCCAGCAAATCTTTATGCACACCCCCCCTACAACACCATCCCCACCGCACCGAGGGATGCGGGGCCGCGGGCAGCACGCACGGCTCCGTCTGCTAATTTGTTATCGTTTAAGTCGTTCAGTCCGCAAAATGTCAACAGCGTTTTAAAAACCCGCCGCCTGGAACGCCGTACCCGCAGCAGGGCTGCCAGGCCGCGCTAATTAGAAGGAGTGGGATTGGAGCTGTCTAAATGAGGCAAGGCGCTAATTCGTCTGGTTTGAAATATAAAATAAAATAAAATAAAACCTCCCCGGTCAGGGCTGGGCGGAGCGATGTTGGTGGTACTGTGTTACGGTGTGATATAAAGTGGCAAAAAATGGTGTAAAATGGTGAAAAAATGGTGAACTGCAGCAGCACAAAGGAGATGTGGCAGCTGCCTCGGCTGGGAGTGGGGCTGAAGAGACTGCTGCCATAGGTGGGGCTGAGGACTCGGGGCCCTGTGAGGGACGTGGGGCCTGTGCAGCCTCTGGGGACATGGAGCCTATGGGGCCTTGGGGTGGCTGTGGGGTCTGTGGGGTCTATGGAGCCATGGGACCTGCAGGGGCCATGGGGTCTGTGATGGTTGTGAGGCCTATGGGGCCTAGGAAGCCGTGGGGCCTGTGGAGCCCGTGGAGTGACAGGGGCCTGTGGAGCCACGGGGCCTGTGGGGATATAGAGGCCTGTGGGGTGATATGGGCCTGTGGAGCCATGAGGCCTATGGGGCCTTGGTGTGGCTGTGAGGGCCATGGGGCCTGTGGTGGTTGTGGGGCCTGTGGGACCTATGAGGCCATGGGGTTTATGGGAGCCATGGGGCCTGTGGGGCATATGGGAGCTATGGGGCCTGCAGGGCTTTGGGGTGGTTGTGAGGCCTGTGGGATCTGTGGGGCCTATGGGGCCACGAGGCCTGTGGGGTGATAGTGGCCTGTGGAGGCCATGGGGTCTGTGGGGCATTGGGGTGGCTGTGGGGCCATGGGGCCTGTGGGGCTTATGGGGCCATGGGGCCTATGGGAGCCGTGGATCTCACCCAGCGCCCAAGGGTTAAGGCGGGAGCGCTGTTTCTCCGTGACAAAGATGAATGGAGCAGCCCCGGCGTCTCCCTCCGATGGGATGTTGCACTTGACAATTGACTACTCGCAGCTTTCAGCTCTGTCAGCTACCATTAAGGCTGGGATCCTGGCTAATTGGGTGCTTCATTAGGGGCATTCGTTACTGTTAGTGCTGCCTGACAGCCCAGCCTGCTCTGCTGGCCGATGGATGGGGCTGCCCCAACCCCCCGGCCCCCCCGGCCTGAGGAATCCCCATGGGGTGGCTGAGGGGGACGACCCCGGGCTGTGGGAGCCCCAGCACCCGCAGTGCCCCTGCGCTGCATCTCTCATCCTCATCCCTGGGGGCTGTTAATTGAGAACTCGCCCGGCATCATGTGCTGGGTCCTTTTGCATGATAAGAGCGGAAACCCATCAGAGTGAAATTGCCTGGAATAAAATCTCGGCGCTAACGAAGCGCCTCGCTGCAGGGACAGGGACAGGGACACAGACATGGACACAGACACGGACACAGACATGGACACAGACACGGACACAGACACGGACACAGACACAGACACAGACACGGACATGGACACGGCAGCACTTGGGTGCCACCCTCCCAACATCTTCCCTTCCATGAAGGAGACCAGCCCAAGAGCCCACTCGACAGCACAGCCCCACGCGGGTGACACTGCACAAACCTGCGTTCCTTACTGGTTTTATTTTAATGCTTTTCCTACAGCCCCCAGGAAACGAGCATCCCCAGAGCACTGCAGGGTGCCGGCCTTCCCCCAGCACCCCCGGCTCCTGCAGCCGCTGTCGGTGCCCACCTGCCGGCGCCGCGGCCACACGGCTCCTGTTTGCCAAGGCAGGACACGCGCTCTCCGGCTCGAGCTCATTTTTTTAAATCTCATCTAAATTCAGATCCCGGTGACCCTCAGAGGACGGCGAACGCACCCCTCATGCCCGTGCCCTGCAAACAGCACCCAAAGCTTTGGGGCATCAGCACCCAGACCCCATCCTGTGCCCCCATTGCCTCGGTTTCCCCTTGGGCAGCAGCCCCCCTGAGGAGCCCCAGTGAAGCTCAGCAGCCCCATGCAGCGATGCAGGGCGTTTGTCTCACGGCGTGGTTACACCCTGCACGACCAGCCCGTGTCCCAAGGGTTAAAGAATTCAGCTTTTTCTTTCCTGAACAGCTTGAAAAGAGGTATGATTGCACTCACTGAAATACATTGTGGGGGGGGAGGAGGGGGGGGAGAGATATTATGGATGGAAAAGAGCTATTTAAGCTGAAGAACGGCGTTGGCACATAAACAAATGGGTATAAACTGGCCATGAATAAATTGAGGCTGGAAATTAGGAGGTGGGTAACCATCAGAGGAGCAGAGCTTGGAACGGGGCTGCGGCTCCAGGGGTCCCCCGGCCGCGGGGACCCGGCCCCGAAAATTCTCCCTTCCACCTTCACCTCCCGCAATCTCCTTCATTCAAATCGTCACAGCGTGATCAGGAGTAATAAAGCCTCTCACAGAGCAAAATAAACCGGCGCGCCCCGCGGCCCCCAGCCTCGCCCCGCGCTGTCTGCTGAGCTCAACCTGATGGAAATGCAAATGGCCACGCGGACACCGGCGGCCCCGCGCTGCGCTCCCCCCGCCGGGAAACGTGCGAGAAAACAGCAAAAGGCGATGAAACGCAGCGCCAGGCAGCGCCCATCCCGCGGGGCCGGGGGGAATTACTCCCGCGGGAGGAGGCGCGGGCGCGTGATCCTTTCCGCAGCGCTCCGGCTCTTTTCTCCATTAATCCCGGCGCTCTGCTGGTTCCTGGCATGTCCGTGGCCAGCAATGGACTTCACGCCGGGAACGTTTAAGCTAGTTTTCCCATCTGTTTCTTTTTTCTCCTTGGCCGGCCGCATTACCGCGCCTTGGAGCTGCGATGCTGAGCGCAGCGCTGCGGAGCGGAGATGTGTGCCGCGTGCTCATGCCCATGCCTGGGATGCAGAGGGTGGCCCGCATGGGGAAGGGGAGCAGCTCTTGGGGCTGCTTTTGGGGCACGGGGGACTCACCAGGAGGGCAGAGCTCAGCCCTCAGCACTTCGCACCCACCCCAGCACCACCCACACCTGCCCCATCTCACGGACCGCGCTCAACGTTTATTTACACATGTTGGAAAGACGCCTTGCATGGCCGGAGAGCCAGCGGAGCAGGGCTGTGATCCCCCCCAGCCAGGACAGTTTCCCTCGTTCCCCTCCAGCTCGCACACCCCGCTGCAGCGCGGCGTTTCCGCGCATGGCTACCGCTCTGCGGCACCGGCACGGGCGCAGGATGGCGAGGATGCAGCCATTGCAGCTGTGCCACCAGCATCACTCACGCCGGAGGAACGCAAAGCCTGCATCACCCCAACCTTCCCATCCCATCCCATGCCTGGTGACAGCCCCACACGCAGCGTTAGGACAGCAGCCAGCCCCACAGCACGTCCCAGTGCATGCAGATGTGCAGCACCACAGCATGCTCCAGAACCGCAGCATGGCTCCGGCATCACAACAGCTCCAGCACTGTGACAGCTCCAGCACCATGGCATGGCTCTGGTACCATGGCACAGCTCCAGCACCATGGCATGGCTCTGGTACCATGGCATGGCTGTGGTACCATGGCACGGCTGTGGTACCATGGCACAGCTCCAGCACCATGGCATGGCTCAGGTACCACGGCACAGCTCCAGCACCATGGCATGGCTCTGGTACCATGGCACAGCTCCAGCACCATGGCACGGCTCTGGTACCATGGCACAGCTCCAGCACCATGGCATGGTTCAGGTACCATGGCACAGCTCCAGCACTATGGCATGGCTTTGGTACCACGGCACAGCTCCAGCACCATGGCATGGCTCTGCTACCATGGCATGGCTCTGGTACCATGGCACAGCTCCGGCACAGCTCCAGCACAGCTCTGGCTGCAGCTCATGGTGTGCCTGTAATGTGGTCTTGAGGGACCCGCCGTACACACACCACGTAAATTATTTAATTTCTCCAAACTGCTGCACCTTTATAAATCATTAAAAGCTCCTTTTGATCTGTGTTAATGAGGTTTCCTGAATGTGGTGGCTGGAAACGCACTTCAGCGCCGGAGAGCGAATCAGCTAATTAAAAAAATAAAGAAGGAGCAAGTGGGAGCACAGGGAGCAGGAGGAGGGACAGGGACACGGACGGGGATGGGGACCAGCAAGAGGAGCTCCGCACACAGGAGGGCAGTGCGGGGACACCATCACATTTTCCCCCTCTTTCCACCCCCACTTTTTGGAGAGGCCGCGGGACGGAGCCATGGGTGCTGCCATGGGTGAGAAGATACCAGCAGAGCCAGCATCAGCATCACTTGGGCAGCCCTGACAGCTTTAATATCAATATTTATCTTGACTCCCAAACTCAGATCCCAGTTACATATTCAGCAGCTCGATTACAGTTATCTGGGATGACGGTGACGGCTCCCACCGACGGGAGGTTACCTGGGGCTTAACGCCGGCTGACAGCCCCGTGGCTGAGCCATGTGGCAGGGATGTGCAGGGGATGGTGGTAGCCTGGTGTGGATGGCCGTGCTGCACCACAGTGAGCTGTGCTGGGTGGGAAACCCCACTGATGCTGAATCTGTCACCAGCATCTGGCACAGAGCGGAGTTCTGATTTGGCTCCCGGCTGTGGGGTGCAGCGCTGTGCAAAACACGGCCTCAAAGCACCGTGAGAACGCTGCCACCTCCACCCACACAGCACTGGGTGCTGCCTCATAGCACCGAGCGGTGCTTTCAAGGCATCACACCCCAACCACGCTGCTCACAGATAAAGGCTTTGTGCAACTTCCTGCATGTATTGCATAGGCTCACCTGACAGACATCACGGGGCCACAGTGTGCAGAAGCACAGCCAGGAGTGACTGGCACAGCCTGGGATGGGCAGCACAGCATGGGTAACACATGGGCACACCGAGCTGCTGCTCCCCACTTTCCCAGCTAAAGTAACAGCTGCCAGCTCGCTGTGCTGCTTTGTAGGGAAATCTGCACCCGAGCGCTGCAGAGGGGCTGGGGGTGGCACGGGCAGCAGGGCAGCCAGTCCGTGTCCTGCAAGCTGGGGATGTCCCCATGGCCCTGCAGTGTCCCCATGGCCCCGCAGTGTCCCCATGGCCCCGCAGTGTCCCCATGGCCCCACAGTGTCCCATGGCCCTGCAGCGTCCCCATCCCCCAGGGCCCTGCGTCCAGCCAGAGCCTCCCAGACTGTCGAGCCTGCGCTCCAGAGGTTCACTCATCTTCATTTCCAGATCTCTTCCCTTTTTTCCCATGCAGATGACAGCCAGAGGAGTGCCACGCAGCCATTGGCCACGGGAGAGCGGAGGTAACCTCGTCCGGGCTCCCCCGCGCTCCCCCAGGAGACAACTGCTCTGTTACCTGGGGCAACAGCGGAGAAATTATGGCTGGCATCTAAATTGCCATCATTATGCTCCAGAGCCAACACTCCCCATTTACACTTTATTGTCATCTTTTGCTTTAGGGAGATGCTGAGATATTACAGGACTGGGTGACAGAGTGGGATGAGATGGGATGCATGAATAGATAGACATATAGATAAATGGGTACACCCGGAGCTATTATTTCAGCCTGTTTGCAGATCTAGAAAAAGAGCAGCAATCCTCACTCCCGCGGGCGAAGGGGAGACTTTATAACAGAGAAGAAAACAAAATTGGTTTAAATGCTGGCGCGTACCGAGCGCTGTGCCCACGCAGCACGGAGCTCTCCAAAAGTGCTGGTGGGCAGAGGGGGACCCCCAGCTCCCTGCCCCACAGACCTGCCCAGTGAATCTGCACCCAAGGAGCCCCAGGGAGCCGCTCGTCCCGCAGCCATGCCAAGGCACGCAGGCAGCAGCAGAGGATGCAGAAATGCCCCGGGCTCCCGGCGCGGCTCCGAGCAGCGTGGGCGCATCGCTCGCTCTCACCCCGGCACGCAGCACTCAGCCCTCCTCACATCTCAACCACTCTCAAGACGACACACTTATCTTGTGAGATGTGCCCTCAGCCATCCATATTAATTTGGAGGCAGAACCACGGCGCTGGCTCAAGTGTGAGATGAGCTGCAGAGTGCCCGGGGAGAGGGAACTTCTCGTGGGCTGTTGTGCACAAACTGCTCCCAGCAGCACTGGGCTGGGGCTGCGGTCAGGGGAATTGGGGCACCCCAAAACCAAGCTGCTCCCCCCCACCGATGTGTTTTAGGGGAGCAGAGGAATGCTGGAGTGAGTTCGGCTCCAGTCTGGTGTGCAGAAAGCAGCGCAGTGCCTTCGTGCTCCTCCGCCATTAACATGGTGCTGTGGGTGCTGATTAATTTCTCCAAGAAACCAAAGAGGAATTTGGATGGAAGGTGCTGGGAAATGAAGAAGGAAAAGAGAAGGAAATCCTCAGTGTGGGACTTTGTCCCCCTGGCCACAGTCCCAATGAAGTATTCCACTCTGACACCACTGTGCACCTTCAGACCCCCCGGACCCACAGCCCCACTGCCCTGCACCAGCCCTGCCCAAAGCAGAGAGACTTTGGCAAAGTTACACCAAGAAATGGAAAAGCCAGTGGGAAAAGCTGGATGTGGGCATTCTGCCCCCAGAAAGCCCTCCCCAGCACAGCACTGAACCAGCAGCCAGGGCTTTTGGTTTGGGAACGGACCCAACCTGAGCAGGTGGACCCCAACAGTGGGCGCTGCCGCCATGACAAAGTGCTGTGTGCAGTAAGGAGACGAATGGACGGGGAGATGGGGAGACACACACTGATTGATGGATACAGGCACAGACAAGACAGGTTTTCCTCTGGCTCACAAGGTTACTCACTTTTCCTGGAAGAAAAAGAGCAGATGTCAATGGGAAATATGTGGGCTTGGCAGAGAAACGCTCTGTTTCCGAATACTGGAGATGCTGCTCAGCCCCCCCAGGTGCTCACGGTGAATTTTGGGGTGTGCTGCATATATCCCCCCCACCCCCAGCTCCTGGACCTGCACCAGCTGCTGCAACTCAGCACCGCTCACCCCGCATTAACATGGATGCTCGTTAGTCCAGCACTGAGACTAATCAATATTGCCATTAACGGACTACCCTGAATTAATGCATTTTAACCTGGCAGGCGTGAGGATATTGGTCATTGTGTCACCCAAGCTGGCAGGGAAAGCATTTCCCCTCTCCTGAGCCAGCTCACGGCTGTCACCCTGAGCACAGAGCTCGGAGCTGTGCCCGTGGTCTGGGTCCTGCAGCCCCATCCCATGCAGCCCCACTGCTCCGCCAGCCGTGACCCCATGCCCCCATCCCTGTGCCCTCACCCTGTTGTGCCCCCATCCCCTGCCCCGATCCTGTGCCCCCATCCCTGTGCCCTCACCCTGTGCCCCCATCCCCTTGCCCTGACCCTGTGCCCGCTGTGCCCCGGGCAGCAGAGCGGAGCCCTGGGCAGCAGCACAGCCGCCTTCCCCCAGGCACCCCCCANGGGTTGGGGACGGTGAGGGGTTGGGGGTGGCATAGGGTTGGGGACGGCACATGGCTCAGCCTGCAGCACCCACGGAGCTGGGCAGCCCCAGACCCTGGGCACTTCCACAGCGTTTTCTGCCTCTTGCTTAACATTTCCCATCACATCCTGCGCTCAGGAAGAGCTGCAGACAGCTTTCCTTTGAACCCAAGGCACCAGCACTGCTGCCGTGCCCTCGCTGTGCCCCGTGGCTGTGCCACTGTCCCCATTTCCCAGCTGCTGTGCCCCCCCTCCCTGCACCACGCTCACCCTCCCATCACTCAACACGCACTTTCAGCACTGCATTCTGCACGGACGATTTGCAGCCCGCTCCCCGCTGCCCCAGGGATCGTTTGTAGCCCAGCTCCATGCACCCGCTGCCGTCGCTGCATTCCCAATTACAGCCACAGCTGGACCCGTTGCCGCCAGCAGCTCCACCTGCCCGCCCGGCCGCTGCTTAAGGCCTGGAGTAAATACTGCAATCAACCTTGACAGCCATGGCAGATAATTGTATTTGCTTTACAGATGAACTGGAAAATGTCGAACAATGGGATTTGCCAGGAGCTGGAGCTAACTGCGGGTGCATCCCAGCCCAGAGATCGGATGGGATGCGGTCGGACGGAGGGGTGGGGGGCTCTGGGCAGGGTCTGTCCCACCAAGTGTCCATCTGTGCAGGCAGCACACTCTTCCCCATGCTGCTATCTGTGGCCCTGTGTGCTCCTCTGCTGATGGAAACCCTGTGGGGGCCCTCAGGTGGGTGCGGGCTGCTCCACCACCTCCCCTCTGCCGGGGGGTTCATCCCCCAGAGCCAGCCCTGGCTGCACCCCCAGCTCAAAGCAGAGGATGGGACGCAGGAAGCTCTGGCTCTGCTCGATGTGCAGCAGCTCCCCGGCTCCACGGCTGCAAGGAGGTCTGCTGGGCCCTGGCCCCTTCCCAGAGCAGGCAGGCATCCTACTACAGCCTGAGAGCTGCCGGGTGCCAGCGCTGCACGGGGCACTGGGTGGGACGTGCCCAGAAATGCCCATGCCGTGCCCCCTCCTGAAGCCTGGCCCATGCGTCACACCAGGCCCCGTCCTGTGCCTTGGTGGTGGGGAAACCCCCAGAGCTGGCTCTGGGCGTGGGGATACACCTGGGATTTCTGTGGGGCCTCCTGCCCCAGGTGGGACAAATCCTGGCAATAAATCCCTGCGGGGATGGGATTTATCCTCAGTCGTGCTCCTTTGATGAGGCTCCTCACAGGAGGGACCCAGCGCAGCCCCAGGCTCATCCTCCACTTGCCCTGAAGTCAGAGATGGGACCACCAACCCACTCTCCACCAACGGGATGAGAAGCATAGAGCACAGGGGAACCTGAACCACATCCTGAGAGGCTTCAGTGAGTGCCCCCAAAGCACAGCAGCAGCACTGTGACCGACTCCAAGCCCCAGCTCACACATGAGGTTGGGGTCCTCCTGTCCCCTCTCCATCCATCCATCAATCCAACCAACCATCCATCCATCCATCCCTCCCTTCCTTCCCCTGCGCCCTTCCTGAAGGCCAGCCCTCTGCACGCAGCCATTGAGCATGACACGTTCCCACACAGGGAATCCTCCTGCTGTCCCCCCCCCGTCCCCCCCCCTGCAGGCAGTACCGTCCCAGTTCAGGGCCCACAACGTAGAAGTCCTCCAGGGCGGCCTCGCGGTGGGATCCGTCGATCCAATACTCGCCATCCATGTTGGAGGAAGGCATGGTGCCAAGGGGGGGGTCTCCCACCAGCTGCCTGGCAGAGCAGAGCCCAGCATCACCACGGCCCCCCCAGCATCACCACGGCCCCCCCATGGCGTGGCAGTGCGCAGATGGCAGCGGGTGNCCCTGTGCCCCCATCCCTGTGCCCTCAACCTGTGCCTCCATCCCTGTGCCCTCACCCTGTGTCCCCATCCCCATGCCCTGACCCTGTGCCCGCTGTGCCCCGGGCAGCAGAGCGGAGCCCTGGGCAGCAGCACAGCCGCCTTCCCCCAGGCACCCCCCAGCCACCCTCTCCCGCTGCCTCGCAGTGCCTCTGGCTAAACAGAGATCAGAAATGTTAGATCTTTCTTAACATCTCCTGCCAGCACTGTCAGTGGCCCTCTCCAGAGTACCAGGGCCCTCTGTTATGTAAACACAGCACATTCTCTGTCAAAGATTAAAAAAAAAAGAGGCTCATTTGCACATAAAAGCAGCCTCTGCACTAGTTACGGGCACTGTGGCATGTAAGGAAGGCTGGAGGTTAAACTCGCTAATAAAACCGGGCGGCACCGGTCCCCTGGCACTGCCCTCAGTCCCCCACCACCGCCCCGCTGCAGGGGTTAGGGCGCAGGGAGCGGGGTCTGCTGGGGGGGGACGCCAAGGGGAGGCACGTGGACAAATGACCCCGACGCCCCCCGGCACCCGCCGACACCCCAGGGTGCTCCTCACCGCCCCACACCCCCTGCTCAGCATTGCGGCTGGGTGACAGCGGGTGACATTGCACAGCAGCAGCGGTGGCAGCGGGGATGCGGGCACCTCCCTGCTGGGCTGGGGGCACCGGGGGTCCCCGGGCACGCTGACCCACAGCCCTGCCCGCTGCGGGAGCGCCCGCCAGGCCGGCGGCAGACAGCTGGATGTGCCGGCGGGGTCAGCACAAATGTAATCAGATCAGAAATTCAGTCGGAGAGACGGCGGCTGGAAAGTGTAACGCTAATTGCGTTAGCGCCGGCAGTCGTGGCTCCTCGGCTCCCGCTGCTGCTCCTGGAGAGATGGGAGGGCACGGCCGGTGGGTGCGGGGCACGGCAGGATGGGGGTGGGGCACGGCCGGGGGGTGCTGGGCATGGCTGGGCGGGTGCAGAGGAACGGGGTCTCGGTGGGAGCGGGGAAAGGGCCAGGAGAGGGCGAGCAGAGCGCGAAGCCGGCGGCCAGATGGCTCAGGACAGGGCCGGGCGCCGCAGCAGAAGGTGTTTACGGTGGTGGCTGACAGCAAAGGTGAGCGGGGCACAGGGCTCCGGCAGGAGGTGAGGAGAGGAGGGGAAGGGAAGGCAAGGAGGCTGCTGCGCTCTGCAGATCGCTGCCATGCCTGGCCAGCGTGTGCGCGCTCATGCACACCCGCCCCAGCATGCACGGGCCTGTGCACACCCACTGCAGCATGCACACGCCCATGGACACCCACTCCAGCACGCAGGCACTCATGCTTGTCCACCCTAGCACGGGAGCACACATGCACACCCACCCCAGCATGCACACACCCTGTGCACCCGCCCTGCACGCTGCCGTGCCCCGCAGCCATACCCGAGCCCTGCGTGTCCCTGCTGCAGCCATGTGCCAGCCCGTGCACGAGGCCACGCGTGCTCATACGTGCTCAGGCTGCTCACGCTGAGCGCCCTAATTAACACGTCTGGCGCTGATAAGGGCAAGGGATGGGGGAGCTGCTGGGGGTTATCTGCCACAGGCAGCCGGGAACCCCCGCCGGACAAAGGCGCCCAATTGGGGGTGTCCAAATGGGTAAAGGACCCCGCCCCAGGCCGACCTCATTCATGCCATTGAGCCCCAGTGTTCACAATGGCACACTGGGGGCAGCAGTGCAGCCAGCACCTTCTCCAGCATCGGCACAGGAGCCATCCAACCACACAGGGGCTTCATCACCCTCTTGCTTACCCCCACCTCTGCGGCCCCACCCCTGCGCTCCCGGTGCCACCCCACTGTCCCTGGGGGTCATCAGCCGGGATCCAAACCCTGGTGACCCCATCAGGACGGTGCAGAGCTGTAATTCATCATCCTGGGCTCTGTCAGCTCCCTTTGACGGGGGCCGGGGGGAGCGAGCAATGCCTCTTGTCTGCCCAACAATTAATTCTTATTTCCTGGCTAATGATGAACCCTGACTTGTAAAGCAGGTTGCGGCTGTGTGCGGGAATGAGACCCGTGGGCTCCACCCCCCCCCCGCCCCACTGAGCCCTCCACGTTGCACCTGCACTGCTGGGGGGGGCACGGGAAGGGCGGGTTGTGCACCAGGCACCCATTCACCACACCCTGCTGCCCTGACTCTGAGCATGCTCACCCAAAAACAGCGCCTCAAGTTGGATTCCCAAACACTGCAAAGTGCACAAGCGTGCAAAGTGCATGGAGCACACCGGGTGCATGCAGTGTGCAAAGTGCAAGGAGCACAAAGGGTGCATGCAGTGTGCAAAGTGCATGGAGAACACTGGGTGCATGCAGCGTGCAAAGTGCATGGAGCACATTGGGTGCATGCAGTGTGCAAAGTGCACAGAGCACACTGAGTGCATGCAGTGTGCAAAGTGCATGGAGAACACTGGGTGCATGCAGCGTGCAAAGTGCATGGAGAACATTGGGTGCATGCAGTGTGCAAAGTGCACGGAGCACACTGAGTGCATGCAGTGTGCAAAGTGCACAGAGCACATTGAGTGAATGCAGTGTGCAAAGTGCACAAAGCATGCTGGGTGCATGCAGCGTGCAAAGCGCACAGAGCACACCGGGTGCATGCAGCAGAGCACACCGGGTGCATGCAGCGTGCAAAGCGCACGGAGCGTGCCCAGCGCCTGCAGCACAGCAGGGCTGGGTGCAGCTGCGTCCTTGCTGCGGCAGCAGGCGGCCGTGCCGGCGGAGAGCACGCTAAGTGCAGCCCGCTCCGACCGCAGACCCTGAGCGCTATGCGCCGAGGAGCTGATAACGGGATGATAGGGCTGTGTTAATGGAGAAAATCCATTTAGGTTCACTCGATACTCTCCCCACAGGCTTTCATTACACCTCAGGGGTCTGCGGAGCGCCGTGCCCTGAGACGGGCGGGCTGCGCTCCCGCGGCACATCAGCGCTCATCCGCCTCTGCAGAGGCTCTGGAGCAGCTGCAGCACGTTTGGGGCCGGGAGCGGCGGCCCCGTGGGGCTCCGGTGACAAAAGCACGTCCCCCCCCCGCACACACACGGGGCCGCCGCCCGACCCACGGCGGAGCGAGGAGGAAACCGCAGCGGAGCCACGGAGGAAAGCAAAATAATTACCGGGCGCTCCCAGGCCGGGCTGCCCGCCCCGCGCGCGCTGTTTAAGGCTAGTTAATAGCTAGTGTTCTCTGGTTAGGCCTGAATGACATTTCCAGAGTTATAATAACTGAGCTATTACTTGCCGTATTGATGCATTCCCCCTGCCGGCAGCCGGCTCATCCCGCGCCGCGCCGCGCGGCCGCCGAAAGCTCCTTTAGTCAATAGCACTTCTATTTTTCATTACTCCCTGGAAATGTGGCTCTTGGAAGCTCATCCGTCATTCAATTACGCCCTGGTTCAGTCCTATCATACACGTGTCATAAAGTTCCTCAGATCTGAACTGCTGTTAATTTTCTGCGCCGTCCCGAGGGGATGCCGGGACGTGCCTGGAAAGGCAGCCGCGCACCGAGGGCATGCCGGGACCGGGCGCTGCGGGGGGGTCCGTGCTGCAGCGGGGGCCGGGGGTCGGCAGCCCCCTCCCCAACACCACCTTCCCACGCAGGTCCGCTCCTCCGGCGGTGTTGGTTTAACGGGGCCGTCTCCCCCTCCTCCCCTTCCCCTTTAATCCGAGCGGTATCCGCGCTGGGCACGTCCGCGCCGGATAATCACCTGCCTGGCAGATTTGTCACTGCACCAGATGTAATCGGGGAACTGCTTTTTTTTTTTTTCCCCTTCCCTTTTTTTAACCCTCATTTTCTGTTTCTTGGAAGCCGCAGCTCCGGGCGGTGCCCGCTGCTCCCCCACCCCTGGGCTGCTCCCGGCTTTGTTCCCACCTGTGCTGACTTGCGGCGCATTTCGGACCCGGCCGCCGTGAACCCAACAAAGGGGATGGATGGGACACAGGTTGGTGCAGCCGTGGGTCCGGGGCAGAGCTCCCCATACATGCAGGGAAACCAAGGCAGCAATGTGACCCTACGGAACCGCAGCCGCACCCACGAGAACGGCCGCCCCTCCTCCCTGCTGCTCCCACCCATGGGTACCTCCTGGACAACCAAAGGGACTGAAAGGCCCCCGGGCTTTGCTCTCTGTGTGCTCCTCTCCCCAGGACCACATCCCCCATCCACCCCTGTCCCCGCTGCCATCCCGGCACTCACTGAGATCCATCTGCCATCCCAGCGGAGCCTGAGGTGCGCTACAACCATCACTGACCACCGGGTGCCACAGGGCTCATGCCAGGATCCCACTACCAGTGCCTCTGTCCTAATGGGAACAGCCTCCGCCCCAGCTGCCAGATGGGGAAACTGAGGCACGGGGGGACCCATTTGCACCTCAGCTATGGGGGCATCCCCATGCCAATGGATCTCAGTGACCACACTGCTGCCCCAACCCCACTGGGGTGACCCCTCCCCGGGCACAGCTCGGCTGCTGGGGGTGGGCTCCCCCCAGCCTTCATTCCTGCCCCCCTTCTGCCTCACACCAACACTCCTGCATGGCACAATACTGACCGCCCTCATTGATCCCTGAAAGGCACTGCTCCTCACCCAGAGATCAATGCTGGGAGCAGCTCGAGGCTCTGCAAGAAGCCACGGTCACCGCCTGCCGGCCAGCATCCTCCTGGCCACATGGCAGCACCCATCGATTGGGGCAGCACTGATGCTGCAGGGGGNCCCCCCCTCCCCGCAAGACAAATTACCCTTAATGATATGCTGAAGGCCATGACACCCATGTTGTCTCTTTGTCATCCTTCGCGGTGCAGTGTGAAAAGATAATACAAAATGCGGCACTTATCTACAATTGAGAGCCAAGACAACTTGCTAATCCCTTAATAACGCTCCGGCGAGGGCCCCATTGGCTGCGGCTCGGGGCTCCTGTGGCTGCATGCAAAATCACTGCCAAGGTCTGGGCTGCTCCGTGCAGCCTGCAGGGACTGCGCTGCTCCGGGCCCAGAGCACCGGGAGCACAGATGGGGGGGTGTGGGGTGTTATAAGGATGCACCCCTCTGGGCCTCGTCCTGAATGCAAAACTCCATCCCTGATGGGGCTGGGGGGTGGTTTTATTCCTTCCATGCTCAGGTTGCTGCTCTGGGCACCTCAGAGGGGTTTGCACCCAGTGCACATCCAGCTGCAATGAGCATCGCTGCGCCTGCAGCACTGCAACCCAGCATCCACAGAATTGCTGCACCTGCTGCATCCCTTCACCCATGCCATCCCTGCACCCATTGGATCCCTGCACCCATTGCATCTCAGCACCCACTGCATCCCTGCACCCATTGCATATCAGCACCCATTGCATCGCTGCTCCCATGGCCCGGCAGTGGGATGCTGGACGCGGCGATCCCGTTGTCCCCCCGCCCCGCACTGCTGTGACAGACAGAAATTGCCACTTAATTTCCGGCTTCCTTTCCCCTTCCCCACCCCCGCTGTGATTTACTTTTCCCCGGAGGAGCCCAAAAGCTGTAAACACACTTTTATTTGTCAGTTGTATCCCTGCAGCCTGCAAGGCTGTTGAAAAGGTAATATATGATTTCAGTCCTCTTTGCTTGATGATGTCGGGATTAGGAGCCCTACATATTTTATAGAAACCTCTACATGATCTTCCTTTATAAATCATTTAAATAGGAGTGTCTTTTCTTGGTGTGTGATATAAAATATTTACTGGAGTGGATGAAGGCTATTCATCCGTGTTTACCCTCCTGCCTACAGCCCGGCTCCATTTACCAACAGCCCGGCACAGCGCGGCCCTTCGTGCTGCCCACGAAGCCTGAAGCCCCNGGCCCGTCCCCGAGCACTGCGCCCCAAACCCCGACCCCCATCCCCGGCCCCCCCCCACCAGAGCTGCCGTCCTCCCACCACTTGGGTTTCCTTCCACGGAAGGGGAGCTGAGCAAACGCATCAATTATTGAGCCGGGGCGCCGCGAGCCCGACGCGTCCCCTTTGCTAATGCCGCTCAGGTAGAGCAGCGCGGAGCTGCAGTCAGACACCTCCTAACACGATTAGCTGCAGGGCTCTTCCAGTGCGCTTCAAGGTCAATTTTTCTGAGGCTGACAAAAGGCGCGGGCGGGCGGAGGCTCTCCCCAGCATGGCACGGGCAGCCCCGGGCACAGGGATGGGATGGGGACAGCGGGGATGCAGCAGTCCCGCCGCAGCACGGCGATGCCCGGAGGAGCGGTCCCGCACCGCCCCGCTTCGCATGGAGCAATTGGATCCATATGTTCCCCAGCAGCGGAAACCGCTTCCCCCTCCATCCCTCCCGGCCCGGAAACTGCTCGGCCCCTTCCAGTGCTCCGAGTGGGGCAGGAGATGGGATGGGGCCAGGAGCTCGGGCATGGGGATGTGTGGGATGGGGTCTGCGTGAGAATGGGGAGGCGGCGCTGCGTGTGCGCCATGGGGAGGTGGCGATGGCACAGCCCCACCGGCAGCACCAGCCCAATGCTTCCCAGGTACCAGCAGCACTCAGAGCATCCTCTGGGCACAGTGGGGCCGTGGGGCCCATGGGGTGAGGCTGCCCAGGGGATCAAACTCCATAGGGCACAACAAACACCACCACAAAGCCATTCTGTGCCCCTCCACCCCACAGCACCACACTTTGTCCCCAGGCGGGGATGGCACACGGCGTTCTGCTCCCACCAACTGCAGCGAGGACTCAGAAATGTGCCCGAAGAGGCACGGCCTGAGAGCCCCGCTCACGTAACCCAAAGCCCATCTCTGCTTCCAAACCCTGCCACGGCACGAGTGCCTCCATCGCCGCCAATGGAATGCATTTCTGCTCTTTGCATTATGGAGAAAAGCTGGAAAACAAAGCCCTGGAGAGCGAACAACCCTGGAAAGAGGAAAAATTAAAGAAAAAACAACCCACATGCAAATCATATTATTTCCAACCTGCCCCTCAGCAAACCAGTCTCTCAACTGGGGGAACTGGGGCCACCCACACCCGGAGGAGCGCAGGGAAGGAGCGGGGATGCAGCACCAACGCCACCCCACACCGCACACCCCGATGGCGGGATCGGGGTTAAATGGGTTTTTAAACACCTCTGAGCTGGTGGGATGCAGCGTGCTGCAGAAGGACGCCGTGTTATTTTTATCATTGCATTACTTCCAGCTTAATTGCCGGGATGCCATCAGCGGCGCAGAGCGGGGTGCGGGCGGTGGCAGCTCGCCGTGGCCCCGCACGCCGCGCTTTGTCCTCTCCAAAAGGAGCAGCAAACACACGGTGCAGGAGCGGGGCAGCAAAGCCCCATGAGCTCAGACCCCAATCCACGCGTGGACAGAGGGGTGGGGGCTGGGGACACCCCCTCCCATCCCCATCCCCCCCCCCCGTTGTGACCCCGGCGCTGCAGCGGGAGGGATGCGGGCGAGCAGAGCGGAGCAGCGCCGCTGCTGAGAAATCATCTCGGAAGAAACAAAAGTTGCCAGTCAGCGCTCTGACTAATGGCATACGGGAATTAAGACAGCAAAATGCCCCGCGCTGCCAGCAGCTAGCAGCCAGGTGTGCCTGCTACAACTTGTTTCACGGGGAAAGCAGCTCCGTGGCTGCGCTCCGCCGCTGGGAAACACCCAAACCCGGAGAGCAGAAGGGGCTGTGCCAACAGCCCTGGGGGTCCCGGGGGGCACAGCGGGATGTGGGATGCAGCGGGATGCAGTGGGACATGGGATGCAGTGGGACGCAACGGGCCGAGCATGGGGCGGCTCTGGGATGCATGCGGTGCAGAGCAGGAACCGAGCGGCACGGGGCGGTGGCAGCAGTGCACATCCCAGCAGTGGGAATGCTGCATGGCCAGGGCGGGGAGCAGCAATGTTCCCCAGCACCGGGCACGCTGCCCTCCAGCTCCCAGCACAGCACTGGGGCGTTGAGCCTGGCCCCGGCTGCCTTGGCTTTGTTATAGGGTCACACAGAACGGCAGCGGCGCGGAGATAGGGAAGTGGCGTTTTACCATCAGAAAAATTAGTCGCAATATTAATTAATCCTCAAAGCACTTTACGAACATTAACTAATTAAGCCTCCCAAGCCCTCTGCGAGGTGGGAAAGGTATCGCTGCCCTCGTTTTACAGCTGCGGGAAACGCAGCGCGCGGAGGTGACGTGATGCACCCAAGGTCACAGCGGGGTGGGCAGAGGTGGGGCCGGGACCCCAAAG
Source organism: Pavo muticus (assembly GCA_016647715.1). Classification (NCBI taxonomy): domain Eukaryota; kingdom Metazoa; phylum Chordata; class Aves; order Galliformes; family Phasianidae; genus Pavo; species Pavo muticus. The sequence continues at coordinate 224,922 of JACDJE010000396.1, forward strand.
TCCCTCCCGAGATCAGGACAGGGCCTGCAATCCCACTGGGTCCCTGGCTATGAATTTCTGTGTCCGTAAAGGGGAGCTGGGGCTCAGCCAGAGAGCGGACGGCTTCTGGTGCCCAACCTCACGTCGGGGCGCTGAGCCCAACCCCACTGCGGCACAGAGCCCTGAGAACACCCCCAGCAGCCCCATAGCACCCAACGCAGCACTGCCTTGGGCTGGCAGCCAGCACGGCCCCACGGTGCCCAGGTGCCCATGCAGGACAAGCAGTGTGGCACAGGGCACAGGACGGCCCACGGTGAGAGCCCATGGCTGCAGCACACAGCTCTGGGGGAGCGAAGCAGAAGGGCTGAGGGGCGTCACGGAGAGCAAAGCGACCCGGCGCGGTGTGAAAGCGGCTGGGTTATCAACCGGCGTCTCAATCACGCGGCATCGATCCAGATAATAGCAGGCAATTGTTCAGATACAATATCATAAAGTCTCCTTAACTACAGCCATAAAGCTTCCCCTGCCTGCAGCTCTCCCGGGCGCTCCCCACGCGGCGGCTTCGCTCCTCCGGCACCGAGAACGGCACAGAGCATCGTGGCAGTGCTGGAGGAGCACCACGAGCACGTGCCGGGCTCTGCTGCATCCCTGAGCCCTCGCATGCTCCGTGCATCAGCTCCTCGGCACCTCCTGCACGGCATGGGCCATCTATTACCATCCCTGTGCTGCAGGAGGAGGGGGCACCCAAGGGCCTGGCCCCCTCTGGCACACAGCAGCATAGTGACAGGGTGCCCCTAGCACTTCAAGCTGTAAGGCGTTGGATTTGGGGCAGCTGGGAGAAAACGCACCAGCCCTGAGCCCATCACCACTGCACCCCACAGCACCGGGGCTCTGCACGGGGCTACACCCAGCACAGGGTGGCCCCACGCCCTGGGACAGCCCCCGCCTGCCCCACTGTTTGGCCACAGTAGAGCCGCAGGGTTTGGGTCCCGGTGACCCCCGGGAGTCCCTGCCCGCGCCAGGGAACGCTGCTCCTTCGTGCGCCGCTTAATGAGCACAAAATATTTCCATGTTGCAATTACTTGGTTCGTTTGTGCTGCTGCGGGCTGCGCTGGCGCTGGGAAAATCCCTCCGGAGCCGCTGCAGCCGCCTGTGGGGCTGGGGGGGGGGGGGGCAGCTGAGCCCCACGGCTTCACCCCATAGATTGACACCAGCAGTGGGGATACACGGCTCTGGGGGGACCCGGTGTGTGCAGGAGGGGCGTGGGGTGTGATTCCCAGTCCTGCCCCCACGGGATGGGATTTACACCCCCACCTCCATTACAGCAGCAGTGGAGCAGGCCGGCCAGCAGCAGAGTTCATCGCGCCGCAGCCACACCTGGGCCCATAAATCTCCCTTTACAAGGCAGGCCGGTGCGGTGATTTATAAGGTGAAACCAATATTAAAATGTTTAAGGTAAAAAAAAAACCCAACAACCAAACACACAGAGCCCAGCTGGGCTCCATCCCGGGGGGGCAGGGACCGGACACGGAGCTTCCTGGGGACCCATCCCCACATCCCCTCCTCGCCCCGCAGATGGAGCGGCTCCACGCAGCCCCAGCAGCGCTCCTCACCTCAACACGAGAAACTGAGGCCGGGGGAGAGGCGATGTCTGCAGGCTGAGCCGGGAACTGGAGCTCATCCCACCCCCATGCATTGCCCGCACCATCCAAGGGTCCCCGCGCCCCACCCCAGTGGGACACCCAGCACAGAGAGGGGAGCAGGAATTGTGTCAGTGCAACAAAAGGCCACGGGGTGCTGGGCACAGGGGGACCCCACGGCCCCCCACCATCGGATGGAGCGGGGCGGCCGCGGCACTCCCCAGGACCCCGCACTGAGCTGAGCGCCGGGGTCCGCAGCGGCACAGGGATGGCGCCATGCGGGGATGCTGGCTCTGAGGCTCCGGGTAGGTGTGACCCCACAGCCAGCTCTCATGTGAGGACAGCGAGCAGTGATACGGGCACTCTGTGCTCTACACAGAGCAAAATGGTGGAAGAGCATTGGAAGAGGAGCGGGGATGCGAAGCGAAAGAGCGAGCGGTGAGCAATGGGACCCCGCAGGTCCCCGAGCACCCACGGGTGGGAATGGGTGTGGGAGCAGCAGAAATCCCCCCAGAGGGCTCCGAACACAGCAGCCAACAAAACACCACGACCAAAAAATGGAACGTGGAGGAGAAACGCGTCGGGAAAGAAGGATCTGCTGGAAACAGAGCGGGGTGCGGGGAGGGACCCTTTGTGCCACGGGCAGCGCTGGCGGAGAGAGGCTCTCAGAATGTGAGAGCAAAGCAAAAACAACTTTTTTTCTTATACATTTTTTTAAAAGCAAAGACGAAGGCGCCCCTTAGAAAACAATTAAAAAAAACCCTAATTACGATCGCTTCCATTTGACCCTTTGGCTGAAATAAGAGGTGGCCGCTCTGCAGGGAGAGCACTGCGGGCAGCGCCCGGGCGCAGCGGTGACGGCGTGGGGCACCGAGCACCCCCTGCACCCCCTGCCTTTTTCCACTCCATTTCCTCCCCCCGGCTCAGGGCGACGAATCCCAGCCCCGACACAGGCAAATCCAGCGGTGCCAAATGTAATAAGGAGCCTCGATCCGGCGAGCAGATAATAATTGGGATGATGGAGCTGATGGAGGCGGCTCCCCCTGCGTGGGGATGGCGCCGGAGCTGCAAAAATATCCCCAAAAGCTTTAAGAAAAGGCACAGTGAGAGGTAACTGCGGGCGCCGGGTGCAGCCCAGCCCCAGTAACAGCTCCTCTCAGTGCAAATGGGATTGGAAAAAAGGAAGAATTGGGATTTTCTGAGCTCTCTACGGGGTCGGGCTCGGCTGGTTTCGTTTCGCCGCACAGATAAACGCGGCTCGCTTTAAATAAGATGTGTGTGTTTATATTGAGGCCGAATTCCAGCCACTCGAAGGCACGGGGTGAAATCCTCCCCGAGGACGGCGGGGAGGTGTGTGCCTGCTGCTGGGACACACGGCCTGCACCGGGACACACGGCCTGTGCCGGGCTCATGGGGGGCTCCGTCCACACCCAGCGCCTCGGGAAAAAGAAACCGAGCCCGGCAAGGTGTCCTTTTCTGCAGTGAGAAATGAAAGAGAGAAGGGAAAACGCAACAGAAGTTGGGCTCAGACGGAGCGGGGAGCGCTGCGGCTGAGCATCGCGTTGATGAAAGGGACGCAGAGAACTCGGGTGCAGGGAGGAGCAGGCATGGTGCATGCAGGGCGCAGGCACGGTGCACACACGGTGCAGGCATGGTGCATGCACAGCACAGGCACGGTGCACACATGGTGCAGTCATGGTGCATGCAGGGTGCAGGCACGGTGCTCACACGGTGCAGGCATGGTGCATGCAAGGCACAGGCATGGTGCTCACATGGTGCAGTCATGGTGCATGCAGGGCGCAGGCACGGTGCACACATGGTGCAGTCGTGGTGCATGCACAGCACAGGCACGGTGCTCACACGGTGCAGGCATGGTGCAAGCAGGGCACAGTCGTGGTGCATGCAGGGCGCAGGCATGGTGCATGCACAGCACAGGCACAGTGCACACGGTGCAGTCGTGATGCAGGATGCAGCACGGTGCATGCAATCCGTGGGGCTCTCCTGCTGCAGGTGGAGCAGCACGGTGCCGCGCATCGGCGCCTGCTGGGTTCTGGCAGAGGGTCTGCAATGAGAAGGTCAATTCTTGGGGGGGGGGATTTTGGGGCAGCCCAGCTTAAATCAGGGCCTGCTCTGTGTCCGAATACAAAGCAGGCAGTCGGAGTTCTGCACTCAGCTGATCCCGGGGATGCCGTGGTGGAAATGCTGGTGGTGATCACCGGGAGCTCAGTGGGAGGCACTGTGCAACGACCCCACGAAGGCACAGCACCGAAGCAGCACAGCAGAGGCACCTGCAGCCGCACCGCCCGCCCTACAATCAGAGCTGGGCTTGGAAACGAGGAGGGGAACATTTCAAAAGGGACGGGAAAAAAATACATACACACACACACATAAAGCAGCCTCAACCTCCATCCTTCCCCACGACCAGCGCCCCACCTTTAATGGCCTTTGGGGCAGAGCAGGGCTGGGAGCAGGGCGCGATGCGATGGCTGCGCTCCGTGGCTGCGCTCTGCCCATCGCAGTGCTGGTAGGCGGTGAAGCTGGGGCAGAGCTCAGCTCCCTCCCACCACCACCACCCCGCAGCCCCTGCGGGTCGGTCCTGCCTGGGACAGCATCAGCCAAGGACACACATCGTATGGATGCAGCCCAACCGTGCTTTGGAACCACCGCCCAAACGCTGGATGCGCTGCAGATGGGGTCTGTGCACGTTTTGGTGCAGGATGGGGATGAGAGCTCAGCCATGGCTCAGCGCCGACCCCGCAGTGTCCCGTGAAGTGCACTGAGAACCCCAAACCTGGCACCATGCACAGAGCCATCCCTGCACCTTTTCCCTGTGGGCACCGTGCCCAAAGGCAGCACAGCACACCCACCACTCCTCTTGGCTTTTGAGTAAGGAGCCTCATTAAGAGGTAATTAGCTCTCGAACAATGGGAAGCTATTTAGCAGCCCAGCCACAGCAGCATCAACAAGCAGAGGGGGAGAGGAGGCAGAACTCCCACCAGCAGCGATCGGACCCACCTGCAGCCCCATACCAGCGCCTCCTGGGCAGCTCACACCGGGGCAGCTCGGCCCCACCACTGCTGCTTCACACCTCCAGAAGGCACCTGCTGAAGCTTTGGGGTCCCTGTGGCACCCACGGCTGTGGGGCTCAATCCCATGACTGTATGGGGACGGCCGGACCTGAGCTGGGGGCACATCGTGAGCAAGGGGAAAAACAAATCCTAAACTCCTCTTTGGGGCTGAAAGCAGCAATGCTGTGACCCCCATCCAACCCAACGGAGCAGAGCGAGGCCTGCGCCCCAGTGGGGAAAAACACAGAGGACGGAGAGCAAACCTCCAGCACACCATTAACGTCCAAACCAAGCACGCAAATAAACATTTCGCCATTGGAAATGAGTTATTTAAGGAAAAATTGCTGCAATTTTGCAGGCAGCCCAGCAGACGAACCTCACCAAACGCATGCACGGATGGAAACGGATGGCCCCAACCCCGGGTACGTGGGGCAGCTGCGTGGACAGACAGAAGGACACCCGGCTGCGGGACGGCGCTTGCAGCCCTGTAACCCACCTCCATCCCAGGCGCAGCGACGGCACCGGGTGTGCGGCTGCAGGGCTTGGTGACCGTTTGTGCATTAGAGATATACCTCCAAAACACCTCCGTTGGTGCTCGGTGACAGCTTTGCAGCCATACCTGGAGCCGTCCCTCCTTCACCCACCACCCGCCTGCTGCGGGGCTCCGGGAGCAGCACGGCTCTGGGTGCCGATGTGGACAAGCGGCCGCCCTGCAGCCCCCGGTGGTGTTTGGACCCCAAAAGTGCGAGCAATGGGAGAATGGCTGCAGCCCCTGGGAAGGGACAGGGAGAGAAAATCTCATCGCAGACGCCAGCCCTGCTTGGAGCTGCTCTCTATTAACCGTGCTGCTCCAGCCCTTGGCTGGTGGAGAATAGCTAACACGGCTTAGCGGGCTGGAAAAGAGGGGTGGGGAGGGCTGCAAATGATCTGAGCACAAAGCGAAAATGATCCAAATGGGAACTCCGAGGGAACCCGCTGCTGGTGTTGGGGCTGGGCAGCTCCGACCTCGGCATGGGGCACTGATGGGAGAGACCCCAACGGCCGGAGGGCCTTGGGAGCCAGAACATGGGAGAACCATGGCATGGACACCCCCATAGACCCCATAGAGCCCAAATGAAAGGGACCCACGGCGCAGCCAACACGCAGCTCCCAGTGCTGAGCCTTCTGCTCAGCCATCCCTTCCCAGCACCCATCTCCCACGGCAAAGCAACCAGCAGGTTACCATCGCTCCCTCCAAGGAGGGCCCAAAGCCATCGCACTCATGGCAGCCTGGGCTCCATGTGCAGGGCTGGGAACGGCACCGAGCTCAGGCACACGGCACAGCCGGGGCGCACGGCGGCTCCGAGCAGCACGGAGCCACGGACAAAAAGCCACGGCCGCCTTCAGAGGCAGCAACGGGGGGCGAAGAGCAGCTAAAAGCCGCAGCACCCCGACCCACATCCCCCTGCAACGCCCACCCGGAGCTGCTGCCGTGCAGCCCCGGCCCACGGAGAGCAGAACAGAAATCCCAGCTGTGCCCACAGCACCAAGGGGAAAAAAAAAAAGAAAAGGAAAAAAAAAAAAATAGAAGAAAAGAAGCAGAAAATGAGGCTTCCAAGGCACAGAAATGACTTCACAGTTAAATATAGGCCACGGGTAAAATCGAGACCATTTACAGCATTTGTATCCGCACCGTAAATAGAGAGAGGAAAATACCCCACACTTTGCACATCTCCACGGCTGCACGCACCGGGCTGCGGGAGAGCCGCTGCTCTGGAAGGATGGTGGTGCTGCCCAGGCCCTGTTGGGGCAGGCAATGGAACAACCCAGCGCCAACGCTTTGCGTCAGGGAGAGCTGAGAGCTGCCGGCACCGAGCCCTGAGATCCAATGGGTCGGGGCGTCCCGGCATGGAGGCAACAGCCGAACCCAAACGCTGCACCCAACCCTTCCCAGCGCAGCACTGCTGCTGGAGAGCCCAATGCTGCGGGATGCAGCTCCCCAGCCTCACCCTGCCAACCCCCCCAAGGGCCACGCACACCAGACTCCCCCTTGGGCCCCCTCACCTATTACAGGAAGGTCTCCAGCTCCCCCACGGAGCGGGCAGCTCCCGCCGTACCATTTGTTTACCATTTAGACCCAATTAGGAAATATAGAATAATTCTAATCTGGGCAAATCGTATCGATTCTGTGATTGGGAGATTTATGGCGGTCCTTGATGGAATATGGATGGCAACAGAAAACAGCAGGAAAACCTCCATCCCAGCCCAGGTGTGCGGGCCGGGCGCTCTGAGGGCATTTTCCTCTCTCTTTTTTTTGTCCTTTTGGATCCTTTTCGATTTCCCCCCTTCCCGAAGGGGAAAACGAGAGAGGAAAACCAGAGCCGAAGAGGCATACGAAGGCTGCTCCTCATCTAGAAGGATGAAATAATCTTCGAGTAACTCCAGACAGACACTGCTGGACCCAAGGAGCAGAACAAGGAGAGAACTCAATGGCGATGTCTGTATGGATGGCACTGCTGTGTCCCTGTGAGCCCCGGACCCGAAATGTGGGTCACAGCACAGCCCTGCAGCCATTGTCTGCTCATCCCACGCCGCTCCCCGCTTCCTTTGCTCTATTTTCCCCCCCCCTTGAAGGTGTTTTCCCTTCTGATATCGGGGCCCAAAGCCTCCAATGGGCCGCAGCATGGATGGATGCTGTGGGACGGCACTGGGACAGCATGGGGTGATGGCAGCAGGATGGGACACAGAGTGACGGCCAGTGGGCACCACAACCCCATCGCCTCACCTGCAGCACGGCCCCGGCTGGGAGAACAAAAGGCAAAAACCCAAAAGTGTGGCCGAAACGGAGCGGCCACCGTAACCAAAAAACTTTGCAACGGGGAAAAGAAAAACACGAAAAAAAAACCACACAACCCAAAAGCCCTCCCTCCTCTTCCAACCCCCCACAAAAATGCGAGGGGGATAATAAAACCCATATGCGGGGCAGCCGAGGCCCCAGCACGCAGCGCACAAAGGAGCCGGGCGTCCCATCCCGGAGTGCGGAGCCGCGGTGTCACCGCGCGTCCCCACGGCCGGAGGGCAGCGCACCGCCCCCAGCACAGCGCACAGCAAAGGGGAAGCGGGGGGGGGGGTCTGATGGGGTCTCTCTGAGCTGTGCGGATGGGGGGGAGCAGCGCGGGGACGGCAGCCGGCCCCGCATCGCCGCGATGTGCGGTCCGTCCGGGGGCTGCACCTGGGGGGAGATGGAGCGCCGGGGTCGGCGCCATCAGCGGGGAATTGAGGGGGGGGGGTTGGGGGGACCCGGAGCTCATCGCGGGGCGAATTCGGGCTTCACGGAATTGCGAACAAAGAAATCCGACGGGGAAAAAAAAGAAAAATGAAACTCTCCGAAATCATCATCATCGCAGCGCTGAATGATAAGAAAAATAATAATACAAAGCCGAGCAAAAAAATTAATAATCATAATAGTGACAGCAGTAATTTCTTCTCGCAAACACAGAGCGGGGAAACTACCGGAGCTGACGGAGCGGCTCTTTTTTTCCTTGCTTCTTCCAACGGGGAAATAACGCGGAGTTCGCCGCCGCCGCCGCTCGCAGCGCCCGCAGCCTTTTGTCCCAACCCCGGCGTGCGGGAACTCCGCGAGGGACCGGGATGGGGGGG
>JACDJE010000396.1:236888-248801 GCA_016647715.1 Pavo muticus
GCTGGTGGCAGGGAGGTATAATTTACACCCATCTTCTATAGCTTTAATTGCACCAGCCCAGAAATTAGGGAAAATATTTGCTACTGAAAGCCAAAAGAAAAACCAACAGAGAAACCAACCCAACAACAGCAAACTCGCAGCTTTAAAGGTATGGAAGTGAAGCAGAAAGGCTCGGGCACGGCGCAGCTCCAGCGCCGGCGCAGATGGAGAGGCCTTTCCTGCCCGTGGGGATGGCTGCAATTTGGCTGCAACAGGAAGAGGGGCCCCGGAGCGGAGATCCTGCAGCCCTCGAGCAGACGCAGCATTGAGGTCCTGGCAGCGCAGAGCTCTGCTCCGGGTCGGGGTCCTGCATGCGGGGTCCCCCCCGGCGCCCACCCTGGCAGAGCCCCCAAAGAGGCCACGGAGGGGGCGGCAGGGAACCGCTGCCAGCGGGTTTGCTGCTTAAGTAAAGCCACATGTGAGAAATTAAGGGCTAATTTACAACTGGTCCCAGGCAGCCACCGAAGGGGAGGGGGAGGATGCGGAGAGGGAAGGAAACAAATCCATTAACTGACCCAAATGTCAGAAACCCCAAAGTAATGAACAGCCACGAGTGCATTACTGCCGGCTCATTAGCGTCTGCTGTCAGCTCGGGCCTCTCTGCTCCCCTGAGCCGCGCCGGCGCTGACGGCGGTGCTCCCATGCAGGGCTGGGCTGGCACTGTGCCGCTGCCCTCTGCTCCAGCACATGGCACATGGCACACGGCACAAGGCACACGGCCACAGGGCACGGCACCTGCGTGGCACTGCTGGCCTTGAGCCGTCCCATGGCAATGCAAGGAGAGGGGCACCCGGCGCTCAGCCGTGCCCAGGGGCACCCAGTGGTGTGCGGGGAGCGCAGCTCTGGGTGTGTGGAACTGAAGGGTCAGCAGGAGTCAGATGTGGCTGCGTGAAGGGCCGAGCCTTGTGCAGGAGACCACCTGCAGGGAGGCAGATGCAGCAGTGCAGGACACGGCCTGTGCTTCTGTGCCCGGAGCTGCCACACAGATCCACCCTGGGAACGCTCCCTGCCCTGCAGAGAGCAGGGTGGGACGCCCCAGAGCTCAGCTCAGGCACGGGAACACAGAGCAGGGAACACCCACAGTTCTCACGCAGAGCTCATTAACGCTCCCAGCCCCCAAATCAGCTGCACGCAGAGCATCCCCAGCTCCAAGCCAGCGCCGTGCTGGCACAGCTGTGCACGGCTCCTTTTGGCTCCAGTGCAGGTTTGCACCCACCGTGGCACTGATGCAGCGAGTCTGAGCCCCAGCTGCCGGACACTGAGCAGCCTCACACAGCTGCTGCACCGCCCTGCAAGAGATCTGCTGACATTCACGAAGCACAGCAAAGCGGCCGTGCTGTCACCTGGCTGCTAACTCAGCCGGCACCTTTGGGGTGATGGATTTGGGGGTGTAAAGCCCTGCCCGACCCACCCTGCTGCAAGGGGAAACTGAGGCAGGCGGGGACATCCCTCCAGGTGCCACAAAAGGGGGGGGCAGCTGGGGGGCAGCAGAGCCAGGCAGTGGGTGCACAGCTCCGCATCGCTCAGGGCAGGGCTGTGCCTACAGTGGGCAGACAGACGGACAGACAGATGGACAGAGGGAGGGAGGAGCAGTGCGTGTGGCCCAGAGCTGCAGGCTGTGCCCCATGGCATGCAGGACACCTCCTGCCCGCTGACATTCTGCTGCCAAACCGGGGGGGGCTGCGTGTTGGGTTGGGCACCACTGCTGCCCCCATCCAGCACCAGAGCCACGGGTCTCACATCAACAGAGCTTTAGAGCTGCCCGAATCTCAGCCCTATTGCAGTCGTTATTGCTAAGCCCTGCTCGGAGCTGGGAGCTGTGGGGAGGGCACGGAGCCCAGCGGCCCCCCCCGGCTCTGCGCGGGGCAGTCGGGATGCCCTCGTGGGGCTGCAGCGGGGCCGTGCGTCGGGTAAAACCCCGAGAGACGCCCCCAAACCGTCGGCTCTTGGCCCCAAAGCCAGGCCGAGGCCGGAGCCGTGCCCGGGGCGCCGTGCCCAGCAGCATTGCTTGTCCAACACCCCCCCCTAGTGCCCAGCCCTCGGCTGCGGGCGGGGGCGGCCCGGGGACCCCCGGCCCCATTCCTTTGTTCGGGGGAAGATTTACCGCGTGGGGAAGCAAAGCAAAGAACCCCCCCGGCCCGGCCCAGGGGTGGGAGTGAGGTGGCGATGGCTCAGTGGGACGCCCGGGGGGGTCCATAGCCGCAGTGGGGGTGGGCAGCGCGTTGCCATCACCGCTCCACTCCCAGGAACACGCGGTGCCACAAGGACAGCGCAGTGCCACGGGGCACGGCGGTGGGCACAGAGCTCACCCACTCAGCCCCACATCCCCCCCAGCACCACAGCCATCCCGTGCAGCGGCATGGATCAGATCCGAGGCCGTGGGACGTCCCCGGGGACCTCACTGAGGGGGGGGAGCAATGACTCACAGCTGAAGCCATCTCCCCCTGCATCCCCACCGCATCCCAGCAGCCACGGCCAAGAGCACACGGCTGGGGGGGGGCTGAAGGAGGCTGCTCGGCCCAGTTCCCATCAGGGAGCACAGAGCAGCACCGCGGGCACCCAGCTGCACCTCGGGAGCTCGTGAATATGGAAAGCACAGGGGAGAAGCGTTTTCTGTTTGGCCTGAACCCACCCAAGTGGAATGGGAAGGGGAGGAGGGCAGGGCAGCCCAAAGAGTTAATCCACTTTGAATTGCAGCGCGGCTGCAGCCACTGCGCAGACACATCACGGCTGACAGCTTGACAGAGACGGATTGGCAGCTCCCGAGGTGAAACATCCCGGCCCAGACGCGGAGCCGTATTAAAGCCCGTCTTGGAGGGGGCAGCTTTCATTACTTCGTTGCCCACATAGGAAAAAATAAATAAAATAAATACAGAGGAGAGGGAAAGGAGAGCAGGGAGCTGGAACCGGCCTCGGGGGGGCACAGCGTGGGGGCTGCGTGCGGGTCGGGGCCACAGCTGCTCCCACAGCCCCCGGCATGCGCCCACCCAGCTGCCCCCAGAGCAGCCAGGCTGAGGCTGGCCGTGCCTCCAGGCCCCCAGCCCAGCACAGGAGGGGACTCTGCTCCCCCAGGCTGGGATTCCCGTGGAGCTGCTGAAATCCACGTCCGTAAATCAGTGACCAGGTTGGGGGGAGCGCGAGTGGCTGCGCAGAGAGGTGCGCAGCGCGGCGGTGGGCGCGCACTGCCCCGCTCAGAGCCCTCTGGCAGCAATCCCACCTCTCAGGAAGGAACGAGCCGGGATTCACGGCCAGCTCTGCCCCCCCAGGGCCGCCCGCCTGTCAGCAGCCCGGAATCACTGAGCTACAACTGATGTCTCTGAGGGATGATAGGGCAGCGACCCTAATATTTTCTGCAGCAAGCGCTCCTGTAAGCTACCTTTGTGCTGGAATGATCGGAATTCATTACAGACCACCCCCCGCGGCGCAGCTTGCTCTCCCCGGGGAGGAATCTGCAAGCTCTCTCCGAGCCTAAATGGGATTAGGTTATCTGCAGGCACTGAGACCGCAGCCGCACGCGGATGTGGGAACCCCGGCACAGGCACGGGGCTGCACCGGGGCTTCCCCTGCACCCACCGCAGAGCCAGCAGGGCCTGGGGCAGAGCAATGAGCTGACGGGGCCCAGAGGAGATGTGTGCCAGCAGTGCTGCTCCTGCATGCACCCGCATTGCCTTCACTTTTTGGGAGAGCATCACTTCCACGGTCACCTGAGACGTCCCCCCTGCCTGGTGCTCGCCATAGGACACGGATCGGCCCGCCACAGCTCTCCCATCACACCCCACAGAGCCCCCTCCCTCTGCTGTGGGCTCTGCTGGAAGCACTGCTGTTCCCAGCCACTTTTTCCTCTCCTGGATTCCCTCTCAATCGTGTCAAACAAACCCCAAGAAAAACATGTTTGACTGCATCAAAGTCCAAACCTCCACCTGTCCGCGTCCCCAAGCAGAGGCCCTTTAATGCTGCAGAGATGTAAACTCCCCCAGGTCTTCATTATGTCTTACAGGCCCGACATTATATCAGATTATGGAATCATTAAACACAAAATTGTACTCCTCTCTGTCCGGAGGGGCCTCTGGTTACCTCATCTAAATAGAACAGAGCCGTTTCTAACCGAGGTGTGGGGACTCTCCCTGGGGCCATCATTATTTCTGTGGGTCTGTGCTGGAGCGTTGGAGCCTGTGCTGGAATGCGTCCCGTGCTGAGAGGAGCATCAGATCCATGGGAGCCTCTCAGATGCATGGGAGCCTCTCAGATCCATGGGAGCCTCTCAGATCCATGGGAGCCTCTCAGATCCATGGGAGCCCAGCACGGTGTGGCCGGTGGGAGAAAAAAGGGAGGGCAGCAGCACAGGGGGCTGCAATCCGCCCGAGGCGTGCGCCCAATTCTTTTAATTGCGTGTAGATGCTGTTTAGGGCTCACTCACGCATCGCACATCATTGTTTACTGCTCGGAGCAGAACCAATTATGTCGGAACACAGAGGGGCTGAGAGACAGCAAATCCACACGTGGGCGGCTGAAGGCTCCGCTGTGCAGCCGTCCATCAGCGCCCAGTGAGGCATGGATGGGGTGCGAGCATCCAGGCTGTGTGGCCAGGATGGGATGGGGGGAGAGGGGCTGGAAGGAGAGGGGCGAAGGAGTGGGTCTGCGTGGGAAAGGAGGGGAAACAAATAAAGACATACAAACACAGTTTCTTGCGGGGTTTTGACATGAGTTGTCAGAGCTGGTGGTGCGTGTGCTCCTGTCTTTACAGTAAATAACTGTCAGCAATTAGGAAGTGGAGGTGTTGTGGAGGGAGCCGGGCGGCGCGGAGCGTCAATCACGGTGCGGCGGGGAGCCGGGATGGCGGCGGCGTGGGGATGCAGGGGAGCTGTGGAGGGGGGTGTGCACTGTGAGCAGTGCTGCCCGGGGGAGCAGCCAGGCCCTGGATGCCCACTGGGGCCATCGGCTGCATGCACAGTGCCCCACGTCCCTGCAGTGTTGGGTAGCACAGAGCCATGCGTGGTCAGGGAATGGCAGATTGAGGAGAGCTGCTGGGGGAGCCCTGGTATGGATGAGACCCCAGAAATCCCCGGACATGGGCAGAGCATACGGCCTGAGCAGAGCAGACAGGAGGGCTGAGGGGCAGCCCCAGCGAGCAGCCCCATCCTGCAGATGGGAATCACAGGGCTGCAGCAGAGCAACGTCAGCAGCAGTGCAGCAAAGCCCACCCCAAGCTCCAGCACTGATGCTGCAGGGTTTGTGTCTGCGGCCTCTCCCTCCTCCTCCTCCTCCTCCTCCCCTGCATCCAGCTCCAAACTCAGCTCTCCCCTCCCCTCCTCCCGGTTAAGGAAAGCGGAGCTCAGCTCAGCCCCGAGTTCTCTGACACCAATAACCTCTGCTTTGTGCTCCGCGGCTCAGACAAAAACTCCTCTCCTTTCGGGCAGGAGCAGCGCGCTGCCGTGGGGCCGCGTCCCGGCCTTGATGCGCAGCTTCAGAGGCGGCAGCGCATCCCGGCAGCGCGGCCGCGGGGGATGGGGGCACCGGGGAGCCCCGGCTGCCGTTCCTATGGCGACCGAGGATGCCGATGTCGCAGCCCGAGGCGCTACTTTTGGTGCTCGCAGATCAAACGCGCAGGGCAAGCGGTGCCGGGGAGAAGTACACGGAGTGCAGGCGGTGGAATGACTGGAATTAACAACGCGGGACCGGCGGTCCCCTTGGTGCGGGGCAGGAGGAGATGCAAACTTTGCCTTGTTAGGTTAAAACTTGCAATCTCTCCCTTCCCCNCCAGCACACCTTGAAGCAGCCCGGCACGCGGCTGTACCACGGCGGGCAGCGGCAGATCATGGTCACGATGTCCCGGCAGAACCGCTCAATGCCTGAGGGACACGGGGGGTCACAGCGGGCCCGCACTCACCGGAACGTCCTCAGCACAAAGTAGAGCGCGGCCAACACCGACAGAGCGCTGACCACAAACACCGCGCGCCGCAGCACCGGCAGCCCCGATGCGGGCAGCAGCCCCGCGCCCGCCCGCGTCCCGTTCCCCTCCGCCGCCCGCGGGGTCTCCGTGCCGTTGTTGGGGGACGCGGCGCGGCCGCCGTGCAGCAGCAGCAGCAGAACGCAGAGGGGCTGCGGGCGCAGCATGGCCGGCACGGAGCGGTCCCGGCGCAGGAAGGTGCGCGCAGAGCGGGGCCGGGCGCGGGCGGAGCCGAGCGCGGCGTTCCGGGGCTGCGCCGTTCCGCCGCTCCGCACCGGGCGCCCCTCCGGCCCCGCGCTGAGCTCAGCGCCTTCCGCTCCCCGTGGCCGCGCTGCCTCCCATCCCCTCTCGCGGTCCCATCCCCCGCCGCCCCCCGAAGCGTTCCCGTCGGGGAAACGACCGCCATTCCGACCCCGATGCGGGGCAGCCCCGCAGGGCTGACTGCCCGCTGAGCCCCCGGGGGGTGGGGGCTGCCGTGCCTTCAGCTGTGCCTCCCGCACCCAACAGCGGATCATTAACGCAGCGCCTCAAAGCGAGCCGCTGCTTTGGAGCCTGCGGTGATTCCCGTCGCATTTCAGCATCCCATGGAGGAACGTCGGGTCGTTCCGATAACGCTTTGTGACGCCGCGCGGTGTGAATGGCTCTCAGTGCCACGGGCTGCTGTCATTTAAATCAGCAAAGCTTTCTTCGCTCTCCCCGTCTGGCATTTAACATCGCCTCCAGGAACGCACGGAACCATCAGAGGTGCGAGGAAGGAATCGCTCCACACAGCCCCCCTCCCAAAGCCCCGGCAATTCCTTCTTTTGAACTCTGATCGTTCGGATAATTGGAAAAAGGTTTAAAAAAGAGAGAGAGGAAAAAGCAGAATGAAGCAATTAAACGCGTCCTTCCGACACGGGGAGAGCGCAGAGCAGCAGCGGAGCGCAAACCCTCCATTTGCCCCCTCCCCCCCCCATCCCTCTGCCAGTAATACCCTCCGTGCTCCAACCCCGGCGCTATTTCTCCCTGTTAAAACACAGCAGCTCTTCAAAAATAAAAGGCAACACCAGCTAACGAGACGGCAGCGTGCCTTCTATGGGCCATTCTATTCAAACGACAAAGAAAGTCACACAAAACCGCGCTCTCCCATTGGTGGGCCACGATTTTGTGATCCCAGGCCGTTTTCCGTTCGCTCCTACCAGCAGGGTTTGCCCCGAGCGTGNGAGGAGGACTGCAGTTGGATCCCGAACGCTTCGTGGTCTCCAGATGTACGGAGCAGTTTTGGAGCAGCTCTGGCACTGCAGACCCCACACCTGCACCACTCCTTACACACACACAGATCTGGGGCCTCTCTGTACCCCCCCGGGGTCACAGCTCCATGAGCATGGCTGTAAGGAGCCGTGCAGCAGCAGCAAATGGGAGAGCGAAATGAGAAGAGCTCACCGGCACCCGGCGCGGCCCCGCTCCCATTGCAAGGAGGGAAATTTGCATCCAAAGTGTCAAGAGCACTTTAACTCGAGTATGAAATAAATTCAGAGCAGATTCAGGCTGCCAGCTCGTGTCTGTGAGCGGAATCCCAGCAGCGCCAGCCCCAGCTGATTGCAGGGGACAGGAAGCAGTGCTGAGTGTGAACACATGTGCAGCAAATCCAGCACAGGTCACAGCCATTAGTGCTAATTGGGGCTACTCCCCCACAGCTGTGGAGATGAAGGGGGCACTGGGCTCGCGCACATCACATCTTGCTGCACACAGATCGGGGCTCAAAGCTATGCCAGGTCCTGCCCAAATCCATCAGTTGGTTAAGCACCACGCTTTGTTTTGCACAGCGTGCTCCCAGGGAAAGCCACGTGCACATCAAAGGGCGCAGCAGCAGCAGGGCTGGGCTGGCAGCGGGCTGAGCAGCACTGCAGGCACTGGGCTGGGAGTAGTGGTGGGAGCAGGCTGCGGTCCTGCTGGGGATGGGAGCAGGCTGCGGCCCNCTCAGCTCTCCCCTCCCCTCCTCCCGGTTAAGGAAAGCGGAGCTCAGCTCAGCCCCGAGTTCTCTGACACCAATAACCTCTGCTTTGTGCTCCGCGGCTCAGACAAAAACTCCTCTCCTTTCGGGCAGGAGCAGCGCGCTGCCGTGGGGCCGCGTCCCGGCCTTGATGCGCAGCTTCAGAGGCGGCAGCGCATCCCGGCAGCGCGGCCGCGGGGGATGGGGGCACCGGGGAGCCCCGGCTGCCGTTCCTATGGCGACCGAGGATGCCGATGTCGCAGCCCGAGGCGCTACTTTTGGTGCTCGCAGATCAAACGCGCAGGGCAAGCGGTGCCGGGGAGAAGTACACGGAGTGCAGGCGGTGGAATGACTGGAATTAACAACGCGGGACCGGCGGTCCCCTTGGTGCGGGGCAGGAGGAGATGCAAACTTTGCCTTGTTAGGTTAAAACTTGCAATCTCTCCCTTCCCCTTGCTCTTGTCCTCTCCATCACTTTGGGAGACGTTCAGCACGCCGAGCTCGGAGAGCCGGGACCCACAGCGAGGTGTGGGGGGGGTTCATCTCATACAGGAGGGGACGCTGCCATAACCCTCACCCAGGGGTTACAGCGGGGTTGGGAGCACCAGCGGCACCCAGCACCCAGCCCAGCACCCCGCCAGCTCCGTGGCTGCTCGTCTCTCCAGAGGCACGGGGAGCATCCGTCCCTGCAATGCATGCATCAGCCACAGTGTGCAACGCAAGAAGTGCGCTGACCGTGGGGCAGCGCGGGAGGGTGGGAGTGCCCAGCAGACCCGGCTCCCCTGGGGGTGCAGCAGGAGCCGGGGGGGCCCTCAGCACCCAGCTGCCGTTGCAGCAGTGCGGGTTGGGAATATGCAGCCAGGGAAAGGTAAAGGTGACTTCTCCCGTCTCGCCTCTCCTCGCGTCTCTCTTCCCTCTCCATCAGCTCCCTTCCCTCGCGTGCTCTTTCCGCTCTGCGGCGTTCTGTGCTTTACTGGGGCATTAAGAGGCAGCGTCTCAGACTGTTTAGTGAAGCATTAAAGGGGCATGAAAACGCTCACATTGCATCTGAGCGCTGAAAGCCCTGAAGCATCCTTAGGAAAAGGAAAAAAAAAAGAGAAAGAAGAAAAAAGAGAAGCGAGCTACCGATTGTGCCAAATAAGACACATCTCTGAGCACAGCGGCCGCCGCAGCACCAGCCCACGGCTCAGCGCTGCACACCGAGGGCTGCAGCGGCACCGCGGGGACGTCGGGGCCATCAGAGCGAGCAGCCGCCATCTGCCGTGCGCCCGCAGCCCCGCGCCGCACCGCATCACCGGGCACAGCCCGCGCCCGACCCCGCGTTCCAGGCTCACACGCGTCCCAGCCGCCGCAGCTCACGCGGACACAGCCCGCCCCTCGCTCTCCTCCCCCCCGAGAGATGACGAGAACCGAAAGCCCCGCGGGCCCTGGGAGGGGAATTCCCTCTGTGCCACCCCGAGGAGGGGTCAGAGGGGTCTGGGTTGGGAAGGTGGGACCCCCCCCGGCAATACATGCGGGCGTGCGAGTTCTGCCTTTAGAACCAATTATGTCGGAACACAGAGGGGCTGAGAGACAGCAAATCCACACGTGGGCGGCTGAAGGCTCCGCTGTGCAGCCGTCCATCAGCGCCCAGTGAGGCATGGATGGGGTGCGAGCATCCAGGCTGTGTGGCCAGGATGGGATGGGGGGAGAGGGGCTGGAAGGAGAGGGGCGAGGGAGTGGGTCTGCGTGGGAAAGGAGGGGAAACAAATAAAGACATACAAACACAGTTTCTTGCGGGGTTTTGACATGAGTTGTCAGAGCTGGTGGTGCGTGTGCTCCTGTCTTTACAGTAAATAACTGTCAGCAATTAGGAAGTGGAGGTGTTGTGGAGGGAGCCGGGCGGCGCGGAGCGTCAATCACGGTGCGGCGGGGAGCCGGGATGGCGGCGGCGTGGGGATGCAGGGGAGCTGTGGAGGGGGGTGTGCACTGTGAGCAGTGCTGCCCGGGGGAGCAGCCGGGCCCTGGATGCCCACTGGGGCCATCGGCTGCATGCACAGTGCCCCACGTCCCTGCAGTGTTGGGTAGCACAGAGCCATGCGTGGTCAGGGAATGGCAGATTGAGGAGAGCTGCTGGGGGAGCCCTGGTATGGATGAGACCCCAGAAATCCCCGGACATGGGCAGAGCATACGGCCTGAGCAGAGCAGACAGGAGGGCTGAGGGGCAGCCCCAGCGAGCAGCCCCATCCTGCGGGTGGGAAGCGCAGGGCTGCAGCAGAGCAACGTCAGCAGCAGTGCAGCAAAGCCCACCCCAAGCTCCAGCACTGATGCTGCAGGGTTTGTGTCTGCGGCCTCTCCCTCCTCCTCCTCCTCCTCCTCCCCTGCATCCAGCTCCAAACTCAGCTCTCCCCTCCCCTCCTCCCGGTTAAGGAAAGCGGAGCTCAGCTCAGCCCCGAGTTCTCTGACACCAATAACCTCTGCTTTGTGCTCCGCGGCTCAGACAAAAACTCCTCTCCTTTCGGGCAGGAGCAGCGCGCTGCCGTGGGGCCGCGTCCCGGCCTTGATGCGCAGCTTCAGAGGCGGCAGCGCATCCCGGCAGCGCGGCCGCGGGGGATGGGGGCACCGGGGAGCCCCGGCTGCCGTTCCTATGGCGACCGAGGATGCCGATGTCGCAGCCCGAGGCGCTACTTTTGGTGCTCGCAGATCAAACGCGCAGGGCAAGCGGTGCCGGGGAGAAGTACACGGAGTGCAGGCGGTGGAATGACTGGAATTAACAACGCGGGACCGGCGGTCCCCTTGGTGCGGGGCAGGAGGAGATGCAAACTTTGCCTTGTTAGGTTAAAACTTGCAATCTCTCCCTTCCCCTTGCTCTTGTCCTCTCCATCACTTTGGGAGACGTTCAGCACGCCGAGCTCGGAGAGCCGGGACCCACAGCGAGGTGTGGGGGGGGTTCCTCTCATACAGGAGGGGACGCTGCCATAACCCTCACCCAGGGGTTACAGCGGGGTTGGGAGCACCAGCGGCACCCAGCACCCAGCCCAGCACCCCGCCAGCTCCGTGGCTGCTCGTCTCTCCAGAGGCACGGGGAGCATCCGTCCCTGCAATGCATGCATCAGCCACAGTGTGCAACGCAAGATGTGCGCTGACCGTGGGGCAGCGCGGGAGGGTGGGAGTGCCCAGCAGACCCGGCTCCCCTGGGGGTGCAGCAGGAGCCGGGGGGGCCCTCAGCACCCAGCTGCCGTTGCAGCAGTGCGGGTTGGGAATCTGCAGCCAGGGAAAGGTAAAGGTGACTTCTCCCGTCTCGCCTCTCCTCGCGTCTCTCTTCCCTCTCCATCAGCTCCCTTCCCTCGCGTGCTCTTTCCGCTCTGCGGCGTTCTGTGCTTTACTGGGGCATTAAGAGGCAGCGTCTCAGACTGTTTAGTGAAGCATTAAAGGGGCATGAAAACGCTCACATTGCATCTGAGCGCTGAAAGCCCTGAAGCATCCTTAGGAAAAGGAAAAAAAAAAAGAAGAAAAAAGAGAAGCGAGCTACCGATTGTGCCAAATAAGACACATCTCTGAGCACAGCGGCCGCCGCAGCACCAGCCCACGGCTCAGCGCTGCACACCGAGGGCTGCAGCGGCACCGCGGGGACGTCGGGGCCATCAGAGCGAGCAGCCGCCATCTGCCGTGCGCCCGCAGCCCCGCGCCGCACCGCATCACCGGGCACAGCCCGCGCCCGACCCCGCGTTCCAGGCTCACACGCGTCCCAGCCGCCGCAGCTCACGCGGACACAGCCCGCCCCTCGCTCTCCTCCCCCCCGAGAGATGACGAGAACCGAAAGCCCCGCGGGCCCTGGGAGGGGAATTCCCTCTGTGCCACCCCGAGGAGGGGTCAGAGGGTCCGGGGCTGGGGCTGTGTGACCCCCCCGGCAATACATGCGGGCGTGCGAGTTCTGCCTTTATTAAAATATAGATATTTATTCCTCCCTCCCCCC
>JACDJE010000396.1:252543-265041 GCA_016647715.1 Pavo muticus
TGGGAGCAGGCTGCGGCCCTGCTGGGTGATGGGAGCAGGCTGCGGCCCTGCTGGGTGATGGGAGCAGGCTGCGGTCCTGCTGGGGATGGGAGCAGGCTGCGGTCCTGCTGGGTGATGGGAGCAGGCTGCGGTCCTGCTGGGGATGGGAGCAGGCTGCGGTCCTGCTGGGGATGGGAGCAGGCTGCGGTCCTGCTGGGTAGTGGGAGCAGGCTGCGGTCCTGCTGGGGATGGGAGCAGGCTGCGGTCCTGCTGGGTGATGCCAGGCCCAGCCCAGGACGCGCTGCTCTGCACAGACGTGCCCTCACCCCGCGGCGTGGTTCCCATGCAGCTGGAGCCCGCGGGTGAGTTCAACCCAATGAGGGCGTCTTTCAAGTTGGGCTGTGCCAGAAACATCAAGGGCACTGCAAACAAGTGCTGACAGGGCTGGGTGAAACGCGGCCGAGACAAAGCTGGGCGCTCCCCAGGTCACAGCACAGCCCCAGAGCACCGCTCCTACAGCTGCAGCTCCACGAGGCACGCCCCAGCCCCGGGCAGCTGCTTGGGAAGGCGTTTGCTCCTCAAGGCATTGGGATGCACCTTCAGCCTCCCACGGCCTGCCGGTACCCACCAGCAGCATGCTCGGTCTGTGAGTGCCATCTACAGGGATCCCCAGCGCTGCCCTCCAGCACAGCACCCAACCCTGGAGCAAAGCCAAGCCCTCTGCTCCATCCACTGCCGTGCCACGCAGCGCGATGCTGCGGCCATCAGTGCCGCCGTGGTGGGGAGGAGGATGCGGGGACACGACCGGGAGCACAAAACCCACAATGCAGCCATGGAGAGGATGGGGTCACCCCTGCAGGGATGCGCTGGACAAGCAAAGGGAAGAAGGTGAGGACAGGGAGGAGACCTCAGCAAGTTGGAACAAAGCCTGAGACCTCCAGTGGGGGCGAGCGCTCGGTATGGAGAGAAGTGCAACAACAGGGAAACAACACACGTTGGTCTCGGGATACAACAGAGGGGGGATGCTGTAAACACAAGGCAAGTAAAACAGCCGATCGATACGGGACTGGTTGCCATTTAAAAGTAAATCAACAACTAGAGCAGGAGGGTGGAAGCCCAGCTCCTCGTTCCTGAGAGCACAGCCGACACAATGCACTCGAGCGCTGTTTTATTGACTTCTTGGCAATCTGCTCAGACCACAGGTCCATCTCCAGCACTCTAATGCTGCGGATCCCATTCCAGTCACATGTGCAAACGAAACAAAACAGAGGGACGTTATTAACAGCGGAGCCCCGATGCTCATCTCGCTCTCAGTCGATCTCATTAACATCTGCAGACACCCAGTCGATTTGCCCAGCAGCTCGATATCCACAGCAGAGGACTCGATACGGCCCTCCAAGAGGATCAGAGAGGCAATTATGTAAACTTCTGAAATCGGGCTTTGGCTTAAACAACTGTGATTGTTTCCAGCAAACTCTGCAGCAGCTGCTTGTGGTGCACAGGAGCCCATGGCTGTGCAGCACCGCAGGGCACCGCGCTCCCAGCACCACCACCCCACTCCCACCATCACCCCACGCCATTGGTCCCAACAGCCCTGGGCCCATGGGATTAGTGGGCTCAGAGCACGCGTGCATCTGTGTATTTACATCCATTCTGAACGACTGTCGGCAGTTCTGAGCTCTGCTAAGAGTCCTGCTCTGGGCTACTGGTGTGTTGGCCTGCAGTGACTGAGGCTGCAGCAGAAGTAACTGCTGGATCGCTCCGTGCTGCGGGGACACAGCACAGGGATGAGAAGATGCTGTTCCAATGGGACCCCCGGAGCCCCATGATGACTGCCCCGGGTTTTGCACTTCCCCTGCAACACTCCCATTTATTTTCCCAGGAGAAACGGTGATCAGACAGAGCAGAGAGCAGCTCTGTCCTCGGAGCAGCTCTGATCTGTACCATGCACTGCAGCAGCCCCGGGGCTGCAGCAAAGTGTGTCACTGCTGCTCCATGGAGGCACCCCTCTGCCCCACTCCTTTTGGCAAGCATGGCTTCCTCCCTTATCCACAGAGGAGACCCGACCCGGCGCTAGGAGCCACTACTCCAAAGGCATTCTCTATCCTCACCATGAAGGCAAAGCCTTACAGCTGTGCTGGAGGAACTCCTGCAGGCAATTCTCCCAGCAAAGGCACTACAGTGTGGGGCTGCGGGGTCCGGCTGAGCACCGCCCGGCCCGCTGCCATCCCATCCCCTCGGGGCTGAAAGCTGCAAACAGAAGCACTTGGAAAGTGCTGCGATCCCCCCAACCACGACCCTCTAACAGCCACATCAAGCCCTACAAGGAACCCAAGCACCACACAAGTGCTGAACCGAATGTTCCTTCTGCTGAGCTGATGGGACACAGCTGGAGCACAGCAGCATCTCCAAAGGGAGGCGATGTCTGAGCAGACCCAGAACCACAGCAGAGAGGCCCTGGCTCTCCCATCCCTTACACAGCAGCTCAGCTTCTCAGCCCAACGCCGGCAGCTCGGGGAGGACGTGTGTTTCTCCTGCCCCTCGGGGTGCAGAACACCTGTGCAGCCCCACAGACCACCCCATACATTTTGTTTGCAAACACCTCTTTGTTCCGTAAACCCACGCAGGGATTTATACCACCACCCGCTCGCTGCTAACCCCGCTGCTCCCAGAACGCCTTCAGCTCGCTGCTCCCTCCCTAAGCTCCTCTGTCTGACCCGAGGCAATGCTGCTGCCCCAACTCCACCACGGGGCGCAGCCGATGGCACGCAGCTCTCCAGAGAAGGGATTGGACATCGTGGAAGGGAAAGCTGAGCCTGCCAAGCTCCGGGCTGCTGCCACAGTCAGAGGAGCACCCAAAAGCCCCAAGCAGGCAGTGGGCACGCAGTCCTGCAGCACTCAATGCCAAATGCAGAGCGTTCACCCCAGAGTCACTTCTGTCACACCTTCCTGAGCATCGCCCCACGCAGCACTCAGCGCAGAGTCCTTTGCAGCTCCACCTCTCCCCAAAAAAGACGTGTGAAGGAAACAGGTTTGGTCCCCCTTTGCCCTCCCCAGCGACCAAAGAGTTTGTGCTGTTAATTGGCAGTCATTATAAGCAATTATCAAAACTAAAACTGGAGCGTCGGTGATTCCAGTGGAGGACTCGCACCCCTCGCTCGGTCTGCACAGTCGTGCCACTGGTCCCAAATCATCTGAAAAGCAAGAAGAAGCACAAGGTGAGCACAGCCATCAGCACCGGTTGCGCTGCTGTGCTCAGACAGCTGGGGGACAGCAAGCTGTGCCCACGGGACACCAATCCTCGGCTGTGAGGGGGGATCCTCCGGAGAAGCAAAGCTGTGTGATGAGGGGAAAGAGGGCACGCAGCTCTGCAGGCAGCAATGTGTGTCCAGCTGGGAGCTGCAGCAGCTCCTCCTGCCCTGCAGGGCCATGCGGGTCTGTCCCCAGAGCACGTGGCAAGAGCGACACGGGGCCCTCGGAGTCCGACAGTGAAGGGAGGTGACGTCAAGCTGAGGTTCACTCCGTGCCCCTCTGGTGGCAGTGTGGGCGCTTCCCTGGAGGACACGAGGAGCAGGGGATGCTGCTTACCGCCTCAGGTTGTGCGTCTCAAACACGGTGTCCTCATCGCTGTCCAGCGATGCCATCTCCACGCGTTCATCGGAGCTGCTCAGCAGACCGTACTTCTTCCGCTGCGGTTTCTTCCACCTGAAAGCGGCGCTGGGTTCGCGTCTGCGTCCCTCGGGCCGAGAGCTGCTGGGGGGACGCAGCACAGCGGACGGGTTAATTGTTAGCGTTCATTAACAGCGGCACGGACGCGCGGGGCGGTTCTGCTGGGACNTGCTGAGCCCCCCCCAGCCCCGACCCCAGGGCCGTGCGCTCCCCTCCCCGCATTTCATCCCTCTTTTTAGGCAGCTCCCGTTTCCAGCGCAGAAAGGGCTCTCTGTTCAGGTCTCCCCCCTCCTCTCGCAGCGATTGTTATGTTAAAATCCCCAGGACATGTTTCTGCAAAGAATTAAAGGAGGGTGAGGAAGAGATTGTTTTCGTCGGTGTCTCACTAAGTCTCTGACCTTGAGCGTGAATGGAAAACAAGAAAAAAGGGACTTTATGCTAATATCACTCACTAAGCACAAGGGGGAAAAATAATAACGGCAAATGAAGATTATGAATGCAAATCAACTTAATAAAGAGACGGGGTCTGTGCAGGAGCCTTGTTTTGCTCTTGTACAGAAGGCTCGCATTGTCTGGTTGCGCTGCACCCCAGGTCTAATCACTACAAATTATATCAAGATAGGAAAAGAAAAGAACAGGAAGGCTTTAATTTCCCAATTATGACATTGCTCGTTTCCTGTGCCCGCGGTTCTGCTTTCCCCCTCCTGCACCAGCCCTGTGCCAACACGCAGCCCCCAGCCCCGCTCCCACCGCCCCTCTGCCTGCTGCACATCCACTCTTTCCCCTCTTTTCCATCATTTTTCCCTCTCTTTCCCATTCTGTTTCCCCCTTCCCACCCTCCTGCTTTCCGGATGACGCTTGGTGCAGCAGAACCCCGTGGAGACCTCACCCCATGGAGACCTCACCCCATGGAGACCTCACCCCATGGAGACACCATGGAGACCTCACCCCATGGAGACCTCACCCCATGGAGACCTCACCTCGTGGAGACACCATGGAGACCTCACCCCATGGAGACCTCACCCCATGGAGACCTCACCTCGTGGAGACCTCACCTCGTGGAGACACCATGGAGACCTCACCTCGTGGAGACCTCACCTCGTGGAGACCTCACCCCATGGAGACCTCACCTCGTGGAGACCTCACCTCGTGGAGACACCATGGAGACCTCACCCCATGGAGACCTCACCCCGTGGAGACCTCACCCCATGGAGACCTCACCCCAACGCCGCCATCACAGCCACACAGCAGTGCAGGCAGAGCGCAGCCCTCAGCTGAAGCATGGGATGCTTCTACCCACACTGCAGCGGGGGTGGCCGGGGCTGCTCCTGGCACAGCACCTCCAGCACTGCGGGCACTCAGACCTGGATGCCTTTGCTGCGGGTGAGGTGTGGAGCTGTGCTTTGCTGGGCTCAGCCCTGTGCCAGGAGGTGGCACGAGGCCCACAGAGCTGCTCGGTGCCTCATATCGAGCCATGGCGCCGGGGGCACTGCCCCATGGGGAGGTAGGAGCAGGTGGTGCCTCCACAACCAAGGACAGCACTGTTTAAATGGAGAAGAAATCGGGTCCCAGCTCAGCGTAAGGCAGCGCTCTGCTCCGACCACATCCCACGGTGTCAGAGCCTGGCAGGGCAGCAGCCCCAGCGCCCACTGCTGCACATCCCCAACCCACCAACCCGGGACCAGCCCTCATGTGGGCTCCGGGCTCTGCTCAGGGTTCTGTGGCCAATCCGGATGGGAGCAAAGCCTGCACCCGAGCTGCACATCATCGCCAGGCCGTGCTCCTGGCGGTGCCATGGCAGCACAGAGCGCAGCGCTGTTATCTCCCTCCCACAAACAGCCCCGGCCCCCCCTCCCAAACAACATCCACCGAGAGCTGAGGCTCTGAGCGCAGCTCTTTAATCTCCAGCAAGCCTTTGACAACCTGTCTCGTCCCGGCTTTTAGCTGTGCGAGAGCTGCTCGCTAATGGAGCATTAACCTTGGAGAGCTTCTGCAATTACTCCAACACTAATTCTGACAGTTTTTGGTGTATCTGTTTGTTCTTTTGACAGGCAAAAGGAATTTCTTTTTAAAAGCTGTTTGATACGTTTGAGACCTTCTGTCCACATCTCCCTTTTTTTCTGCTGGATGTGAAGGTGGGGGAGAGGAGCGGAGGTGGGAGAGGCTGTTTTCCTCCTCGCACATCAGCGGAGGTGCGAGCCGAGATCTCTCCTCCCTCCCAGCCCCCTCCGCCCCGCGTTAAGTCACAGAAGCGTTTGGTCTCTCCTGACCTCATTAGGGTAATTAGTAAACCTTTTGAAGCTGGGAGAATGGCTGCGAGCTGTGGGAAAGTGAGGAGAGCAAAGAGCTCTGAAAGGAGCGAGTGGGGGCAGAAAGGGGGAGAGGAGCGCCTGCGGAGCGCAGGGATGACCTGGGGGGGGACCCCAAAGCTCCCTTAGCTGCCACTGGAAGGGGGGGGAGGGGAGAGCCCATCCCGTGGGGTCCCAGCCTCACACTGCGGCACCCACCGAGCAGACAGCAGCAGCCGTGGGCCCAGAGATTGCACTTTGGCTGTGCTGTGACGTGGGAGGGGTGGGAGCAGACACGCAGTCCTCCCCCAGCTGACACAGCACACACCCCCAGTGCTGCACGGAGCCCCGGCAGTGAAGGCTGTGAAAAGGCAAAGTTGTAGTGTGGGTAAAACACAATTTTGGGTGCCCAGTGGGTTTGTCACAACCAGAGATGGCAGCGGTGCCACCCGTTGGCAGTGAGAAGGGCGGCACGTGCTGAGATGGGGCCGAGCAATGAACCATTAAGGGCTATTTTATGTACACCAGGTTTTTCCCTTTAGAAGAGCAGGAGTAAGGAACCAGCAGAGCACAGGAGGGGTGCAGCAGGGATGCTCCACCCGTCGGTGAAGGTTGGCACCGCTTCCAGCAGAGCCGCCCCGGGTACGGATGGGTACCCTGACTGCAAAGGGAGCAAAGGACCCCCACAGCTGTGGGTCACAGCAAGGGGACGTGCAGGAAACAGGAGTGCATTGCAGCCACACTCAGTGCTGGGTTCACAGCCACCACCCAAATCACACGCAGGAGCCAAAAGGGTTCCTGGGAATCGGGCGCTGTGCCCCAGCAATCAGCCCCGACGTGTTCCGGATGCTAATTAACACCGCCGGTAATTCCTGCCAGGCAGGGGTGTCCCGGCCCTGCTGGGATCCCACAGGCCCCAACCTGCAGCTTCACACAGGTGGGCACCGCAGCCCCGTCCTCCCCCCGGCCCCCCCAGCACCCCGCTTTGATCTGATGATGCAAAGAGAAGAACACCAAAGCGCCTCCTGTGTGACACCAGGGACAGCTTTGCGTGGCCACACATCAGCACCACGAGAACCGAGCCCCTTTAACGCCCGCTCAGCCTCGGATGGCAAAGAAAGCTGCGTGGGTTCCTCCTCCAATTAGCGCCGGCTCGCCTAAATTAATAAATAAGGAAACAAAGGATCGTTTTGTTGCTGCCGCCGTTGCGATCATCGCTTTCCTTTATACTTTTATCCCCTGGTGTAACTTGAAAAGCAGGCGCTCCTCCATCCCCCCCTCTGCAAACCTCCNCACCAGCTGCTGGGACTCAGTTACGAGCACCCATCACTGTGCCCCATTCCCAGCAGTGCACCTCCCAGCATTGTCACACCCAGCTCCCATTTGGTTATCTCCCCACCTTATAAGTGCCATCATGCTCCAAAAACCCTCCGCCATGTGCTTCCTATGGCTGCCAAAAGCTGACTCAGATCAGAGCTCTGCACAGCACACGCTGCCCTCAGTTGCTGCTTTATCTCACCAGCACCCCAAGCACAGCTGCCAGCCCGCAGCAGCATCTCCTCCTGCTGAGAGCCCACCACCCACACGCAGCTCCTATCAGCAGCACAGCTCAGCCCAGCACGTCCCTTATTCCACCCCTCCCATCTCACCTCCAACTGCACTAACAGCAGGGAGATCTGCAAACCCATCACAACCATCTCTCCCTTCAGACACAGCTGCTCCACTGCTCTGAGCTCACAGATGGGCGACCCCAACCACCTCCCCCCTCAGAACAGCCCTTCTCTGTAGCTGTGCTGCACACACAGGTAACTAACCTAGCCAGAATTCAGCACTGTCTGCCCACAGAAGCACTACAGAGATTCTTTTTTCACACTGCAGTATTTTATTCTAGCTTAGTTGGCCTTTCCTGCTCGTTCCATTTACTTCTGAACATCAGCAACAGCTCTGCTCAAAGCTCTTCATTCAATGCTGTCCTTCCTTCCTCCTTGGGTCTTCTCCACAGCAGTTCAGTGCTGAAATAAAACGAAAGCAGTGATTTTAAAGGCTGAGTTACATCCATTTTCACCCAACAGCTTCTGAAGCTTCACCACCACAGCACAGTGCTCATAAATCAACAACAGAGCCTTGTTTTCTGGTTCAGAAGTGCCACCCCACGGAGGGCTGGGGGCTGCAATGGGACGTTACCTGGTTTGCAAACTCAGGCCTGAGTTCTGCTTCCCTGGCAGCACCACTCCCCTTCCTCAGAACCCCCAGTCAGCTTCCAAGCCCAGTGTCCATCTTCTCTTCAGCCTGCCAAAGCAGAAGCGCATTAATAATGGTATCGAGCAGAGAGTTTCACATCGCCACCCCCCTCCCCCAACACAGGTCACATCAGATACGAGGGTCTCACAAGCCATTCGCTGAACCCATCACATCACAGAAGCACAGTCTGGGAAAACTGTTCCAGGGCTGGCTGATGCCTTTGATATGCCAGCCAATGTATCATTGGATCCCTAAGCAGAGAGTTAACCACTTTGATATGGCTGCTTAGGAAGTGTGGGCTATGGGAAAAAGTTAATGGCAACAAGTAGGATGGCAAAGAAAGCTACAATTAAAGTGAGCAACTTAATGAAGTCTAGAAAGATTCTCAATAGATGAACACATATCGAGTCAGGGAATTCGGTTTCCCATCTTGCTTCCGTACCTACTGGCAAGACATGACTGCATGCCCAACTCTGATCTGTGGAACTGAAGTTGTGCCACAAGCCAAAGGTTGCATACGGCATGGGTTACAATTTGTCCATCGGCCGACCAGAATTGCCAAAGGAATATTTCACAGGTACATTAGACTTTCAAATGAGCTCTCAACAAGAGGAAGGATGCGGACATGAGCAAAAGGAGTTACCTCGAATTACAGGACTATTTCCACATATGAACTAGCCAAGAGAGCAGCTTTCGTCTCAGAGGTTTCTGTTGGAGGCACAACACTTCTTTTCTCCAAGGACACTGCAGTTTCCATATGCTAGCAAAGAATTCTTAGAACTTGTAAGGCAATGACAAAGCTAGCTAATTACGGCAATTTACCTACCATTAACACTCCAGTAACTAGTCCAGTCACCAAAGGACTAATTCTTCACTACAGCTTTGAAGGCAGGATATTCAGTATTTAAGGAAACATCACTTCTCCTCACTAACACTGGCGTTCCCTCAGCTGTCACCGAGCATTCCAACACCCAAAGGCACACGCGGTGCTGCCAGTGCTCTGCCTCTAGAGACAAGCTGCACTGGTGTGTGAAAGCACACTGTAAATTCACGTGTCAAGAGCGAGGTTAAGATTAAGGGCTATCGGCTGTTCAGCACATCTGCTGGGCTCTTACACTACTGCTAGTCTTCTCCTCTCCTCTGGCATCTTCTACACACACTGTTCATCTTCAAGGACTGTGTTGTGCAATGAAATGTCAATGTCAGGAGCAGAGTTCATTTCAGACGGTCTTTTAATAGGCTTCGTAAAGCCAAAGAAAACTGTATACAAGAATCCTTTACCACTTCAAATACAATATCAATGGAATATGCATATTTCTTCCAGTAAAAAAGGACAATATAAATAAACATTTTCAAGAACCTCTTTTATGGTAAGTTTGCAAGTCTATTTCTGGGTAATTTACATCATTACAACAGTAAAAATACCGTTATGCAGGTTGAACATACAAGCAAGTTTCTCTTTAGATATATCAAGGTGGTTTGCCTTCCAATTTGTACCCAGGCTGCATTCCTACCTTGCTACACTAAAGGAATGTTACAAAAGACGAAGGTAATGCACTTAAAAAAAAGTCCACAGCTTGTTCAGCTTCTAGTGAACGTTGAATTAAAGGTCCTTTCTATCTCATAAGAAACTGAATTGGGGCCCCAACTCCACGGCTTTAAAAAAGAAAAAACACCTCGGCTCATCATGGAGTGTGAAACAAAATCTGAAGTGCTTTCAAAAAAGGTTAAAAACACTCGAAAGCAGAGCTTTCCTAAAGAAAAAGTCTCATCAGACCATCTGGTATCAGAAGCTGTCAGGCTGTGTTTGACAGGATTAGAACTGATAATACTACAAAAGTGAGAATACAAGTAGATGTACTACACAATAACCATTTCAGCGAAGCTCCAAAAATCTTTATAAATACAGCCATTGGAAGGACGATCTTGAGTCAGGAAGGATTTTTACTCGTTGTGTGTAGCTGAGGACAAGAAGCAGGCACAATTGTAAAGGCACTGAAGCATAGACAAGTTCCAGCATTTTACTCCCTTGCATTATTCCAGAAGCTACTGCGCTACCGTGTCAGAGAACTCCCCCACCCTTGGATGCAGTTTGTTAGGGCTTCCGAGTTTTGGCTTAGTCTCAAGCTCCAAGAACGTATTTAACAACTTGCTTTGCCTTTAGATCCAAGCAACTCCTACACATGCATTACAAATTAGAAATTTTAAACGGCACAACCACATCCAAAGCCTGACGGATTGGTTCTTACGGGCAAGAACAGAAAGGGGCACAGGCCAAAGCTGAGCCTCAGAGCATTTCCAGACTTCACAACAGGGTCAGAAGGTTTAGAGAGCTCCTACAGCAACGTACGCATGGCTCCCATTTGAACCAGGGCTTACCGTAACTGTCGTAGCTGTCTCTGTAGGAGCCTCCTGAAGACCTGTCTCCATAGCCACCTTGACTCCTGCTGTTGGAAACATTCATCCGCTTTATATTTGCTCAGCAGCTCCTGCAGCCTGCTGGCATTGCAGCCTGCCAGGCAACAGACAGAGAGCTCTGTAACAAGCTAGGCTAGCAGTTGCGACAGCGTTACCTGCTATTATAGTAGTCTCTGGAGCCATTATATCCTCCACTTCTGGAGTCAAATCTGCTCCCGCCGTAGCCTCTTTCTCCACCTCCTACAACAGACACCACGTTATGCTTTCTCCTCCGGCACCCTGACAGACACCACCCCCACCCCACGCAGCGCAATCCCAACGTCTGCTCACCTCTGGAGAAGCCACGGCCCCGACCTCTGCCCCCTCGGAAGAAGCCCCTGCCCCCGGCGGATCCCCCTCTGTAGCCTCGGGATCTGTTCTCTGATGATTTTCCAGCTTGATCAACTCTGATCTGACGGCCATCTACAGACTGACAACCAGAAAGATGAATCAGCTCATGGACGTTGCACAGCGAGGTGCACAACTCTGCTCCCAGTGAAGCAACACCGGAGTTTCAATACCAGTGTGTGCTGGTTTGCTTCAATGTTGCAACTGAGCTGACGACACACAGATGGATTCTCAAGCATTACAAAGCCACTCCTGAAAAGGAGGCTGCGGGGTGAGCTAACTGCAGCCTTTCAGCACCTAAAGGGAGCCTATAAACAGCAGAAGAGCCAAGTCTTTGAAAGGGTAGCAGGACAAGGGGAGATGGTTTGAAGTTGAAGGAGGGAGGATTTAGGCTGGATGTCAGGGCGACGTTCTTAACTACAAGAGTGGTGAGGCGCTGGAACAGCTGCAAAGAGAGGCTGAGGATGCCCAGTCCATCCCTGGAGGTGTTCAAGGCCAGGCTGGATGGGGCCCTGGGCAGCCTGGGCTGTTATGAAATGTGGAGGTTGGTGGCCCTGCCTGCAGCAGAGCTTCAAGATCCTTGAGGTCTCTTCCAACCCAAACCATTCTATGATGCTGTGATTATAGCTTCAGCCTTTTTCAGAATGCAACAACACAACAGGACTTCAGTAAGCCACGCTGCTCTGTATCCTTTTCTGCTTTTTCTTTGGGAGGACTCCAATATTTATCTTTTTCCTCGAGGCTTCAAACAGAAGCACACCTACCAAGCTTATCTCACTGCTTCTTGGTTGCCCAAGGAGGCTGTGGATGCCCCATCCCTGGAGGCACTCAAGGCCAGGCTGGATGTGGCTCTGGGCAGCCTGGTCTGGTGGTTGCCGACCCTGCACATAGCAGGGGGTTGTGGTCCTTTTCAACCCAGGCCATTCTACGATTCTATGATTCTTAAGGGGAAAAAAACAGCTGCTGCAGAACCCGCTTACCTTCCCATTCATGGCCATCATTGCATCCTTCGCATCGTCTATGTTTTCAAACGTCACAAAGCCGAAGCCTCTGGACCTCTGTGTTTCTCTGTCTTTCACCACCACCACTGGAGGAGAGAACAGCCGCCGTCAGCCGCTGCAGCACAGCCCTGCACAGCCCCGCAGCCCCGCGCCGTGCCCTCACCTTCGGAGATCTGCCCGTACTTGGAGAAGACCTGTTCCAGCGACTGCTCGTTGGTATCAAAGCTCAGCCCTCCGACGAACAGCTTGCCCTCATCTGATGCCATCGTCACCTGCGAAGTCAACCAACCATCGGTCAGCAGCTCCGCCGAGCGTTCCCCAACGCCTGAACCGACGCTCCCGGCGCTGCCCGCGGCGGCCGAACGCGCTCCGATCCCCGCGGCCACCACTGTGCGACGCCGGCCCGAGTCCTCCGGCCCGGCAGAGGGCGATCTGCACCGCCCGCGGAGCCGCGCCGCCAGCAGCGCGCATGCGCGCCCCCAGAGGGGGGCCCCCGCCACGCCGACCCCCGCCCG
>JACDJE010000396.1:315637-327137 GCA_016647715.1 Pavo muticus
CCCGACCCCCCCCCGTGCAGCAGAGGGAACCTGAAATCCCCGCTGGAGGCGTGGGGAGGACGGCAGTGAGCTCACAGCCTCACAGCAGATGGTGCCGTTGGCAAAATGCGTCCTCAGGCGTCTGGTGTGGGGATGGGGGCCCCTCACTGCGCCGTGCTGTGCCAGGAAGCAGCTCCTGCCCGGCGCAGGGGACACCAGGGCTGCCCCTTAGGCTGTGCTGGGTGATGCACAGCCCCAAAGTGAGGGCAGCTTTGGTGGAGCACCACCAACACCCCCACACTGCACTGACTGAGAGGCTCCCACCACCCACAGCAGCTGCTTCCCTCTCGCACCGAGCCTGTCTCCAAGGAGCAGAGGGAGATTTCCCCCTGCTCTGCATGCCACACACGCAGGGGAAGTGGTGACAGCCTGCAGCAGCAGGGAGAAGGGTCAGAGCTGGGCAGCTGCTGTCCAGCTGCAGGAAGGACTGTGCAGAAACAACAGAGTCAATGTGGTTCCTGCAGCAAAGGAGTCTGGAGGCTGAGCAAAGCTGGGGGAGGGCGGGGGAGCCTCCAGTACAGACCTGCACTGCCCTACAGATTCCTCCTCCTGTGCTGCCACAATCCTGGAGGCAGCACAGGGAGGAGAGAGCCATCAAATCTGCCCGATGAGCCTGGGGTGAACCTCCCACAGGAACCCCCACCAGCACCCCAGAACAGATCTGGAGGTAACACTGCACCCTGCAGCCCCTGCCCCATACCCAGCTGCGTGCGCTGCCTCAGAAGAAGGTGACACGCCACAAGACAGGACTGCATTTCCTTTTAATTGATCAGAGCAGTTTCTCCGCCTCCATTTGTCCCACACCATCTGTACAAACGGGGAAGCCAGAACAAGTAGGACAGTCTGGGGTTTTTCTAGAGCGTCAGTGGGATTCCTGCAACACACAGAGGCGGAGCCGGTTTGAATGCGGGGTGGGCTCAGCAGAGCAGTGGATCCTGATCTGAGGGCTCAGCCTCGCTGCGAGGAAACGAGAGCCACCGGGTGCCCCCTCAGACCTGACCTCAAGGGCCAAAGAGCAGCGAGACCAGAGATCAGGAGATAGCGGGGGAGCGCTGCCCTGCTGTACCTGCTCCGGGGAGAGGCCAGCTGAGCTGCAGTGACTCACCTGCCAGGCACAGCGCAGCACTGCACAGAGAGCCTCCCAACTGCCAGCACGTGAGAAGAAAAGGGATGAGGCACAGTCTTAGCGGGGCACAGAGAAAATGGGCCACGAGGTAAGCAGCCTCGCCTCGCCTCCCCCGAGACAGAAGCTATTTGTTTGCAGTGGAAGGGAGTGGACACGGAGCAGAGGCCGCACAGCTCCCTGCGGGGCCCCAGGAACGCAGCCTGCTGCATGGCCAGCCTAGGGCTGCCCGTCCCAGCAGGGCCCCACTCGTGACCGTGGGCTGTGCCTGGCCCGGTCCTGGGCTGCTAATGCTGCGGCTGCCACCTAGCGGCCCCGGGACAGCCCCGTGCTCCCCAGTTGGGATGCGGTGACACTTACCTCCGTTACTCCAAGGCTTTGACGAGGGCCTCGTTGGCTTCCACTTTAATCTGGGCTTCGGCTTTAGCAGCCTCATCGGAGGCTGCAGCCACCTCTGAAACGGCCTTCTCCAGGTTTGATTTTGCAGTCTGAACACGAGAGCACAAGAAATGTGTCACTGGGAGACCAGAGCGGGACAGGGGCCCTCAATTCCCCCCTCTCCTCCACTGCAGTCAGCCCCACACAGGCTGTGTGTTCACATGCTGGGCTGGCCCCTTGCAGGCAGGCCCTGCTGTGGGAATGCTGCTGCTGAGGTGAAGAAGGGTGGGGAGGGGAAGGACCACATCTACCCAAGGGGAGGGATGCAGGCTGGGGAAGGGGTGGTGATCACAGGGCTTCCTCTCCGTGCAGTTAGTGCAGAGGAGCAGCCTTTGACCCCGAACAGTGGGTGATGGTGGGGAGTTGGGTCCTGGCAGGCACTGTGCAGCCACAAGAAGGCCCCGAGACAGCAACCCCACATGAGAGGAGTGGGGCACAGAGCCCTCCATGCAGGAGCCTGGCTGCCAGGCTGGCCCAGGCTGCTGTGCAGTACTCACAGCCAGATCCAGCATGTCCATCGTCACCGCCTCCTCCGCCAGCACCTGCACTGTGGAGTCTGCATTGACTGTGACGGAGCCGCTGCTCACTGAAAAGGAATGGCAGCGGGTCAGGGACTGCTGTGGGGGTCAGCACGGGATCAGCACCGCTGCCCGATGGCTCCTCAGACAAAACCAGACCTCAAAGTTTACCCACAACATTAACCATGCCCCACAGCAGCGTTCAGCCTCACGTTAAATAAAGCAAAGGTGCAGCAGAGGAATGTCTGTATCCTCTAAGCAGAATAAAACCTCGTCCCCAAACACACACCCCACGGTGCATCCCCCCTCCCACAGGGGATGCAGCACTCAGCTGGGAGGAGGGCAGCAGCCCCTGGAGCTGCAGCAGAGTGCACCCATGGCTGAGCTCCCCCTGAGGGTCCCAGGAATGCCCTCCCCACACCGCCCTCCTCTCACACCGAAGTATTTGGTGGCCGTGCCGTCCTCGCCGTACACCGTCACCACTCCTGGCTTCAGGACCTGCAGCGTGGGGACGTGGGAGGCCAGGATGCCGAAGGAGCCGGTCAGCGTGGGCACGTCCACCTGCTTCACGTTGGCACCGTTGTAGAACACCTGGGAGGGGGGGGGAGAGGGGGAAGGGAAGGCATCAGCAGCCGCGGGGCGGTGTGAGCAGAGCACGGGGTCATGGAACGGAGCGGGGGGGAATGGAAGGTCGTGGATTCACAGCACGGATGGGTGGGAGGGGCCCGCGGGGTCACAGAGGGGTTTGGGTCTGAAGGGACCACCGGGACCGCCCGCGGGAAGCGTAACGCCGGGCTGAGCCAAGGGCGTGGACGGGCCTCGGTGCGGTCCCGCCGGGTCAGCGGAGCCGCACGGCTCTGTCCCGCACGGCGGCCTCCAATGGCGGACGGCGCGTACCTGTGTGGGAGAAGCGAAAGTGAAGGCCATGGCCGCGGGCCCGGCCGCAGCATCGGCGTAGGAGCGGGCGCGGGGCGGCGGCAGCGCCGCGAGGCGGAGGAGTTGGCGGGCGCGGATCATGGCGGCGGCGGCGGCGGCGAAGGGCGAGCGGACGGCGCGGGGCGGGCGGCGGGACTGCAACTCCCGGCGTGCTGTGCGCCAAGGACTACGCGGCCCAAGGGGCAGCGCGCGGAGGCGGAAGTGACGTCATCGCAGCCGCGGGGGCGCCTGGGAGCTGTAGTTCCGCGCCCCGCCCTGTTGTTTACCCGCGGTGTTTACTGTAGGGTCGGCTCCGTGCCCGGAGCAGGGGGTGGCAGAGGAGGGGGGCTTCACCGGGACNAGCCCGAGTGACGCGGGGCGGAAAGGGCGGAGGGGGAACGGCACGGCCGCCGCACCCGGTGCCCCTCCCCGCACCGCCCGGTACCGCCGCTGGGAAGGGCTCCTCCCGCCCGCGGCGCCCCGGCCCGGGGGGAGCGGCCACGGCGGCACCGGGGGGGGCCATGAGTCAGCACAGCGCGCGCGCCCTCTGCCGGCCCCGCCGCGCCCGGGGGGGGTCACAGCGCCCGGAGCCCCCGCACCGCCGTTCCGCCCCGCGGTTCGATGGGGCTGGAGGGGGGGGATGGGGGTGACAGAGCGGCGCAGCCCCTCCCGTCGATGAGGGCAAAGCCCCGACAACGTCCACGCATCCCGGAGCGGGGCTGCACCGCGATTCTCCCCGGGAACCGCCGCTCGTGGGACCCCCCCCAACCCCTCCATAAATAAAAAACCACACATCCGCGCTGAAACCCCTCCACGGAACCGCCCCGCGCCGCTCAGCCCCGCTCCCCGTCCGGCACTCACCGAGCCCGGAGCGCTGCCCCGCGGATCCCGTTGCAATCAGAGCTCGGCTGCCTCCGGCGGCACCGGGGGAAGGAACGGCGAAAAAGAGCCCCTAAAAGTTCCGGGAGGGCGCGGGAGGAGCGGTGCCCCCGAAGCGCTGCCCCGTGCGAGCGGTCGGAGCGCAGCCTGACGCGGAACCGCCGGGGAGGTGCCCCAAGTTTTATCCCGCACCGCCCAGGGTGGAGCCTGCCGGGGGCAGGGACCGGCCTGGCCCCGCACCGGCCCCGCCAGCGGCCTCGGCGCGGCCGCACCTGCTCCCGGAGGGAGGGAAGGAGGGAGGTGTCCCGGCGGTGCCCCCCCGGCTCCTGGTGCACCGGGGAAGATCGCTCCCTCCTGGGGTCCGGCTCTGCCCCACCTCGGGGTGGGGGAGTGTGTGGAGGGGTCCGGTCCCAGCGCTGCCCCCGGTGCCGCCGCAGCTCCGCCTCGCGGGGGGGGCCGCCTCCGCCCGGCGCTGGGGAGGGGACGGCCTGAGGTCGGGTCGGTGGGAGCCCCTCGAGCGGTCCCGGAGGGGTTGCGGGGCTCGGGGCGGGGGTAGCAATGGCGGTGCTCACGAATCCGTGCCGCTCTCCCCACGGAGAATGGGGCGCGGGTGGGGGTCGGCGCCGGCAGCCCCCCAGGAGCAGTGCACCGGGACTGCGGGGTTCTGCCTGACCCCGCGCTGCCCCCGCCGGGCTCCCGCCCGCAGACAATGCCCCGGAACACGCGGAGGGACACAAAGAGGCTGCGGGAGGAGGTGGCCGCGCACCCCCGTCCCCTCGAGGCAGCAGCGCACGGAGCCCCGGGGGGATCCCGGTACCCCGCGGCTGTCGGGGCCGTTCTGTGCCGGGTGGGAGCGGGGCCTCGGGCAGAGGGAGAGCCCTTGTGGCACAGACCGTGCCCCCCGCCCGCCCCGGCCCCGTGGGCTCTCGGGGGGCGATGAGCTCAGGCTCCGCTGTGCCATTGTCCCCGGGAGAGGGCCGGGCCGGGACGCGCCATTGTTCTCCCCGGGCCGCTCGGCCGCCCCTCCGGCGGTCACAGCGCTGCGTGGGTGAAAAACCCCCACGGGGACCCGGCTGTGGGGGCCCCCGGAGCCACATCCTCACGGAGCGGGGCCTCTCCCGACCCCACGGTTGGGGTCTGCGGGGGGACAAAGGGACGTGGCAGCCGAGGGGCAGCGCTCGGTGATGGCGCGGGGTGTGTTGGAGCACCCGATGCCCCGTGGCAGTGCCTGCCCCGCAGCCCCCATCCCCGCTCTGCCCCCTCCCGGAGCACCCACAGTACGCAGCCCCAGGCGGTGCGTGTGGCTGCGGGTTCAGGTGAAGGTATCCGGGGCCTCCAGAGACGGTGCCGGGAGATCCCAGGGCTCCCAGCAGCCCCGATTTTGTGTGTTTAGTTTATTGGGTTGCCCTGGGAATAAATCGTTAAAGATGACGCTCAGACTCGGGCATAATCGCTGCGCTGCATCGGAGCTCTCCAGAGGGAACGTTCCCCAAACCCCACGCCGGAGCTGCTCGGGGAGAGACGACGCAATGAGCAAACAGCAACGCGAGTCCCACTGCTCTGCTGCGCTCCCCAGCTGCGCCCCACACTCCGCACCCCACCCGTGAGCCGTGGCAGAGGGGATGTGGGGTCCCAGGGGACGCCGCCGCAGGGCCCATCCCCTCTGCAGGGGCTGAGCTGGGGCAGCGATGGCACCTCTGCATCTCCCAGGAGCCCAAACCTCACGGGGTTCTTGGAAGTGCTGTCCCTCGAAGGAAGGGAGTTCCCAGGGCTCCTTCTTCGGGGAAATCCCCCACCAGCCCCAGGCTGCAGCTTTGCTCTTTGCTCTTTTCTCCCTTCTCTCTCTCCTCTTTCTGTTTTGTTTCTTTTTTTTTTTCCTTTGGACCAAATTCCTGTCTGATTTTGCAGCTTTGGCAAACGCGGGTTTTATCGCAAGTCTGCATTCCCCTCGCAGGCGCGGGGTCATGGGATTAGGGCAGAGGCAGGGAGCGAGGGAAGGGGGAAGGAGGGGAGCGGGGGCTGCTGCTGCTGCAGAGCAAAGCAGGGATGGAGCCCGGGGGACCCAGGGGGGACGGGGGCCCTTTTCCCAGTGCCGCCGTGGAGCCCCCAACCCGGAGCAGAGCGGTGCCACCCCCATAGGGTGCAGAGCTGCTGTGGGGCACGCGGTGCTGAGTTCCAGCAGTGAGTGGGAGCGTTCCCACGGGCGCAGGGCCAGCGTAGGGCTCACAGACACACCCCAGCAGTGCGGAGCAGTTGAGCCGCTTCACCCCTGCCCACCCCAGCCCCGTGTGGGGGGAGGAGTGGGGTTTGCAGTGGGGTCGCAGCCCCCAGAGCCCCCCCCAGGATGAGCAGCTCTGCCTGAGTCACGGCAGTGATGGTGATTTGTGTCACCGCGGTGAGCTCAGGTGAGCTGCGCGGTGAGGAAGGACTGGCAGCTCCCCCCTCCCCCAGCTCTGGGCATGATCCCAAGCAGACCCCCCCTGCCCAGGGGGGCTGGGGGTGTTGTGGGGTGGGTGGGGTGTCCTTGGGCAGCGCTGTGTGCCGGTGACGCTGACGGGCTGTAAACAGCCAGGTGTGTCCTTAGAAACGCACAATCGGCTCCGCGTGTTTCCCGGCCCTTGGGAACGTGTCCTGGTGGCCCCTGGCAGCGTGTCCGGGTGTCACTCCCGGGGACACCTTGGCAGCCGGACCTGCTTGCACAACCCAGCCTCACCTCTGGGCTGTGGGGCACCCCACAGTGCTCCATGGGCTCAGCCAGCACCCGGAGGTGATATATCCCACAGGAGAGGTCTTGGGGAGCAGCCCCGAGCGCAGGAGCCGGTGCCCAGGGCAGGGCTGACCCCCATGCAGCCACACGGCCTGGCCCTGCCCCAGGAGGGATGGCAAATCCCCCGGATATAGCAGCATGGGCAGCCCAGGTGTGGGGCCATACTTGGCCGTGCTGCAGCCCTGCTGCCCGCGCTGAGGCCAGGACTATTCTGGGCACCCTGAGCTCACGGCCCCTCGGAACGCCACGCTCCATCCGCGGTGACGCAGGAGAGCAGCTCCATGCCAGCCCTGGCACGCGGCCGACCCCGGGCAGCACCACCCCTCGGCCCCAAGCGCTGGGGCTGCGATTTGGCTGCTTCCCTCAGTTGGCATGGGTGCAGCCCGGCTCTGCTCAGCCTCAGTGCTAGAAACGTGGGCTCCCAGCCCTGCAAGGCTGGAGGGGCTGCAGGAACCCCTCCTGCTGTGGGGTGCGGAGCCCCCGATCCCAACAGCCCCTTTGCAGCTCTGCAGCACCCGATGTTGGGATCTCGCTGTCCAATCCACTCCACATGGCTGTTCTTCAGCCACTGCCACATCAGTTAAATCACCTTAAATCACCGTCTCCAGCAGCTAGACGACACCCAGCCTGGTGGTGGTGCTGCTATTATTATTATTATCATTATTATTATTATTATTACCTCAAATGCTTAAGCAAGTCGCCAGCCCTGGGCAGGGGAAGGACCTGTGCCTTCAGCCTCCATGGCTGTGTGCTGAGCCCAACTCCTCAGCTGACCCTGGCTCATAGACTGGAAGGATTCGCCCCCCGGTGCCCATCACTCAGTCCGTGTGGGGTCAGCCCAAGCCAGAGTGGGGCAGCCCAGTACCAACCCATTGGGGCCCAGCCACCCCAACCTGCCCCGTGCACCCCACAGTGGGTGGGGACGGTGGCTTCCCACAGTGCACTGTGAGGGATGAAGTCTTCTGCCCCACTTTGGGGCACAACATCCTCTGTGCCCACCCCACAGCTTCAGGAGAGCTCAGTGCACACATGTGGGGGCCCACGGGGTGGGTGGGGGGCACCTGCAGGCAGTGCACGCACCCCCAGGCACCCACCCCGCCGTGGCTGCACAACACGCGGGCACGGTGCCAGCTCTGCGTTGGGATCCTGCGGGGCCCAAATCTGTGCCAAGAGCCGGAGGCAACGCCTGGTGTGGGACGGAGGGTGCCCGGGGTGGGGGTGGAGCTCCGTCCCACGGGTGCCCCACGCGCTGACACACAGCACACACTCAGAACAGTGGCATTCCCACCCCTGCGCCTGCCGGTGCCCCACTTGGAGCCGCACCAGGAATGCGGGCAGCTCACCCACGCGGGGGGCACCGCGCCCGCATCCCCCCCGGCTCTTATCAAGAGGGGCCCCATGGCTGCCCCATGCACTGCAGGGTGGGGTGCGGATGGGTGCAGGCACTGTGCTGCTGCCCAGCCCCCCCCTGGCACCGCAGAGACCGCTGCACCGTCTGGCTCTGCTTGTGGGATGCCAGCACTGCTGTTGTGCCCCACACCAGATCCCGTCTCTTGGCGTGCTCAGGGCTGCCTCCGGCCGTTTCCCAGCTGCCATACGGATGTGGGGCCACGGCTTTATTCTGGGAATGGAGGAAGGAAGTCCTGCACTGATCCAGGCCCCGCGTGGTGCCGGCACTGCGTAGGGAGCATCACCCCAATGATGCATCTGCGGGACTGCGCTGTGCCCATATCCCAGCTCAGGGAACCGAGGCTGATGGGGAAGTGACGTGCAGGTCAGTGAGTCAGTGCGGAGCTGAGAAGAGGTGGAGGAATCCAACCCTGGGCCGGACCCACTGCACCGCATTCCCCAACGCCGCGACGCTGCGGGGCGACGGCTCAGCACAGCCCGGCATCACCTGCAGGGAACTGAGGCAGCGCTGGGAAGTGACTCACACACACCATTGGGCTGTTCCACACGGCTCTGATTAGATAATGGGCGGAAGGATCAGAGGGAGCCCGGCAACCCGCGTTAAACCTTTGTCTCCCCATAGCGCCCGTAGCTCCCAGTTGGGGACCTTGGCCCTGAAATGCACCGCGGGCAGTCCGGGCTGCCATGGGCTGTGGGTGGGACACAGCACTGCCTGCAGGTTGGTCGGGGGGAGATACGATGTGGGTCGGGCTGAGAGATCAAACTGTATCTCTCCGGGAGCAGCGCAGCCCCGCAGAGCCCATCGCATCACCCCTCGGTGCAGGAGGGGCTCAGGGAGGTGCACGGCAGGGGATGTTTGGCCCAACAGACAAACAAAAGCAAAAGAGAAACCCAAAGCTGTGCAGGAAACCTCTGCAGAGCGGGGACTGAGCAGCACCCATTGCTGGATGTGCTCAGAGAGAGTCAGCTCCTGGATGGGACAGGATGGGATGGGATGGGATGGGCACCCAAAGGAGCACGGCCACGTGGAGCCCCCCACCCCCACAGCCTGGCCCTGGGGGGGGCTGTCCCCACGGTGCAGCTGGGAGATGGGATGTGGCTCTGGGGCGCAGCGGTGCTGGGGGCAGTGGGCTGTGACAGTGCTGCCCGGGGGCCACTCGGGGTCCCTCATCCCACACTGCTGTGTGCACGGATGGCCCCGCAGCACGAGGGGGGAGCGGATGGGGTCAGGCTGAGCAGCTGCCGGGGACGTGCCCGAAGGGGCCGTGGGTGCACAATGCCCCCATTGAGGTGCTGCGGGGGGGGGGCACCCAAGGTGGCGGTGGCAGAAGGGACTCCAGTGTCACGCCAGGCCTCAATCCCCGCTATTTATACCCGGCTCTCCTGC
The DNA here is from genome assembly GCA_016647715.1 of Pavo muticus. NCBI lineage: Eukaryota > Metazoa > Chordata > Aves > Galliformes > Phasianidae > Pavo > Pavo muticus. Next base: position 325,114 of record JACDJE010000396.1, read on the forward strand.
ACACAGGCGCCCTTTGAGGCAGCGCGGATGAAAGCGCGGAGCGGGGGCATTCCTGAGGGCAGCTCCCCGGCCCCCCGGCTCCCCTCCCCAACCCGGCCCCTGGCAGGCGCCAACCCGCCAGGAAAGGCCCCACCAGCACCGGCAGCTGCGGCCGCTTCCTCCCCATGAGTGGGGGGTGCGGGGCTGGATATGGGGCTGGATGCAGGGCTGGATGTGGGGCTGGTGTGGGGCTGGTTGTGGGGCTGGATGCAGGGCTGGTGTGGGGCTGGTTGTTGGGCTGGATGTGGGGCTGGTGTGGGGCTGGTTGTTGGGCTGGATGTGGGGCTGGTGTGGGGCTGGTTGTTGGGCTGGATGTGGGGCTGGTGTGGGGCTGGTGTGGGGCTGGATGCGGGGCTGGTGTGGGGCTGGTTGTTGGGCTGGATGTGGGACTGGATGTGGGGCTGCACTCACGGGAACCTCTTGGCTTTACCCATGGTGAAGCTGCTGGGGGCAGCGGAAACAGCAGCCCGGGGGCCCGGTTCCATCACCAGCCCTGGCCCCACACAGGGGTCCCACCGTGCACACCTGGGCCCGGCTGAGCCCCCCCGCATTGCAGCACCCTGTTGGTCGCTGCAGCAACCACTGCCAGCTCCAGGCCTATTTTCTGAACCGGGGCCTCCGTGGGAACCTGGCTGGCCGCCACCTCATTCCGCTCGGGCTCTCTGGGCCGCCTTTGTGGCCGGCATGGAGCCCAGCTGGCAGCCGCTTCCTCCCGGCCCCCCCTGCCCTGTGTGGGTCCTGGTCCTGAGCAGGGGGTGGCAGAGGAGGGGGGCTTCACAGGGACCCCCATTACAGCACTGCACATCCCAGCCGAGCCGGTGACCCCTGCGTGTGCCACAGCGTTGGGTTGGCTCTGCCAAAGCTGTGTGCCAGCAGCCACCCTGAGCAAGGACACTGCCCCGCTGATCCCCTGCACCTGGCCGGGCGTCCACAGAGCACAAAGAGCATCCATCCCCACCCGGGGCTCCTGCACCCATCGCAGCTTTCTCCCTCCATGCCTCAGTTTCCCCCACGTCAACCCCCAGCTGCCCCCCCCTCCCATTGCATGCGTCCGGATGGGACTTTCCCTGTGCGCGGGGACAGGGCAGTGTGTGGGTGGCGGGCGGGGGAAGAGCATTTTCCAGCGTTGGAAACCAAGAGGAAAACAGGCTGCAGGACAGAACGGCGCAGGTTAATCATTACAGCAGCGCTCCCCCCGGAGAAGGAAGTTGCGAGGACGCGGCCTTCAGCCACCCAAGGGCGGCATGGCGCAAGGACACACCGCGCTCTGCTGCCCTTCCCACACCGCGGTGCCCTCTGGTGCCACGAAGCCCTGATACGGGGGGAGGAGCTCCGCCCCCACCCCACAGAAACCCCCAGCCCGGGGCTGCTCCCCCCGGGTGGCCCCACGCTGCAACGTGAGGACAGGCCCTGTGGGTTTGGGTTAGCGTTCGGGCAGGGCTGGGGGTGGCTCTGCCCCATGACTCAGTGCCACGGGGGGAATCCTGGGGCTGCCGCAGGGTTGGGGTGATTTTTTTTCCCGTGGGGAGCTCAGGCTGTTCCCCTGCATTCAGGATCCGGGTGGGACCGTGGAAACACAGCATAGCTGAGCGTCGTGGGAGGATGGCAGTGCTGGGACCTGACAGCAGCGCCGGCCCCTCCTGGAAGGCGCTCCCCCAGGAGCAGAGGCACCGGCAGGGACGCGATGCTCCGTTCCCCACCCTCCATCTGGCAGCAGGAGATGTAAAGTCACAGCAGAAGCGCTGGGTGGAAAGGAAGGACACGGCTCCGCTCACAGCTTTCCAGGCAGCCCATCCCTCCAGCACGCATCACTGCCCGCCGGGGGGGGACCTGAGGCAGGCTGTGCCCAGGCCTTGGCAGCCTGCTGCCGAGCTTCCCTTGGAGCACAGCATCCTGTACTGCTGCAGGGCCCCACTGCCTGCACCCCCTACGCAGCAGGGAAGGGGCTCTCACCCCACCTGCATGGATGGATGCTGCGGGGATGC
>JACDJE010000396.1:338114-449351 GCA_016647715.1 Pavo muticus
CCCCCCCCCCCCCCCCGGCCGGGGTCCTCCATCCCAGGTGGGCTTTGGGGGCTCCCCGCAGCGCTGGGCTCCGGGCGCTGTCCGTAGCGAGGGGCTGTGGGGGGGCAGGGAGGGTTCCTTGGTGGGGGTCCTCGGGTGGTGGCTGCGAGCACAGGCTGCCCCCAGGAGACGCTGAGCGGGAGGAGGATGCTGGGACACTGTAGGAGAATGGGAGAGAGGAGTCAGGATGGCCCGGTGTGCCCCACAGCCTGCTGAACCCAAAGGGAAAACGCAGCCCACAGACCTCATTCATAGCCAGCAGCCACAGCTGCTTTCTGCTCTCAGAGGTTTGATGGCACTGACTGGAGGGCGGCGTTGGAAGAGGGCAGCCTCTGGCATGGCAGCCCCCACCCCATAGAAACAGGAGCCCCAGCCACACTGGGACCCCCCCAGGCAGAGGGCTGAGCCCTGAGCAAAGGGCAGTGAGCAGCCGGGGGGCAGCCAGCAGCTATGGGGCAGCCAGCAGCTATGGGGCAGCCAGCAGCTACGGGGCAGCAGAGCAGCAGCTCCCCGGGGAGCCCCGAGCAGAGGCATCCATCCGCTGGCAGCGCAGTGCCTCCCCACACAGGTGACTCACTCCTATCCATGAATTAAAGATTAAAGCCGAGTGCGGGTCTGACAGCTGCAGGGGGAGGAATGGGCTTTTATTTCTGGCTTTTTTTCACACCACAAAGCTGGTCGTGATCCAAACAGATAACACAGCCTCAGCCCCACGGAGCGCCGGTGACGAGAGTGAGCGTGAGGCCGGGGGTGGATGAGCAGTGAGCGTTGACTCATCGCTGCCTCATTTATGAATGAGGGGTGGGAAGGAAGGGATGGGGCTGCGGAGGGAGCCGGAAGGATGAGGGGGGAGCGGGGAGGGCTCAGCATCCCTGAGCATCAGAGCAAGGTGCGTGGGGGGGTCTGGGCACAGCCGTGGCCAGCACAGTCCTGCAGCTGCCCCCAGAGCAGGGGAGACCCCTGGAGCCTCCCCAGGAGAGGCCCGGTGCTCTGCTGCAGCCTCCACGCACCACAGCTCTGCTCCCTGCCTGCAGGAGGGTGGCAATACTGGGAGCAGCGTGGTGGAGAATGGGGGTCCCGGTGCCAGGGGAGGGGGTGGCACGGCACAGCCAGAGCGGGGCTCAGGAGAAGGGGGTCTGCCAGCAGCACGGGGGGCGAGGACGGAGCAGAGCCACGTGAAGGAGCACTGCAGGACCCCCATTGGCACAGGGGGGGGTTCCGCACCTCCCCACACCGCAGAGCACCAGGCAGTGATGCTGGCAGCACAGAGGGGGCTCAGCCCAACCCCCCCAAACCCGACCCATACCTGTGCAGGGCGCGGCGCTCCCGGCTCACTGCTGCTTGCAGGTGGAGAGCTTGCGGATCTTGCTGCTGGCCGAGCAGGCCTTGCGCGAGGGGTTGGAGGAGGCGCTGGCCCGGCGCTCCGCCTTGGATTTGGTGCTCAGCTGTCCCGGCTCCGTCCCGTTCATGCAGATGGCCTTGGGCAGCCCCCGGCCGCGGCTCTGCCCGTTCTGCCCTGCCTCCTCCTCAGGCACCTGTCCTGCAAGGGAAGGCAGCGTGAGGCCGTGGCAGCGCCCGCCCCGCGTGGAGCACCGTGGCCGCCCTGCAATCTCCATCGCTCAGAACAGAGAAGAAGGAAACTGAAGGCAGAGAGCGAGCAGGTTTCACACTGCTCCACCTGCAGAAGGGCGCTGTCCTGCTGTAGGGATCAGGCACAGCCCTGCGCCCTGCAAGGGACACGCAGATGGGGTCGGTTTGCTCCACCCGCCCCACAGCAGCCCCCTCCACCTGCCCAGCTCATTGCAGTGACTCAGCACCGGGGGCGCACAGCCCCCAGGAGGGGTGTCCCTGTGCTGTGCAGCCAGTGCAGGCCCCGGTCGTGTCCCTGTGCCTGGGGAGTGACAGAGGGTCTCTGCCCGGGGCAGGAGGGGCACTGCTGCACTCCCATCGCACCGCAGCCCCGTGGGGCTGACAGAAGGGGTCGTCAGGTCCCCCTGCTCCCCCACACCGGATCCGGCCACGGCAATTTCCTTCCACCAGGAACGTCACGCTCCAGGGCCCTTCAGTTATGACTCAGAGGTTTGAGTGGAAGCGAGAGCTGTAAGATGATTATGTATAATTTTCTTTAAAGGATGCTCCATCCTTTCTCCTCCAAGGCCGAGCACAGCGTCAGCTCCACGCGCCAGCGCTCACCCCACAGCATGGGGCAGAGGGCTGGGGGTCCCCTCTGGGGGGCACTGGGAGGGGCTGGGGGTCCCCTCTGCCTGCTGTGAGCCCCCAGGCTCTGCTCCTTCCTGCTCCCCATGGGGCAGCGCGTCCCGCAGCGCATCCTCCTCCTCCTCCTCCTCCTCCTCTGTTGGTGGAAGTCATTCAGAGACAAGAGGGGACAACGCTGAGGTCTCTTGGTTCAGAGTCATCTTCAGCACTCACCTCAGCCCCAAAAAGCTGCAGGGATCCAAAGCCCCAGCCCAGCACCCACAAGAAGCAGTGCTGGCACAGCCCCACAGTGCCAGGTGGGGGCTGCAACAGAGACCCCAGCACCCACCCTCAGAGCACAGCACAGCACTTATCCTTCCCCTCCCTGGGCCGGGCTCTGAATGAGCAATGAAGATTTGTGACTGGGGAGGTGGTGACCTTCCCAGGTGATCTCCCACTGCCAGAAGCACCCAAGCGGGGGAACATCAGACCAGCACAGCCATGGGCACCACGCTCCTGCACAGCAGGCACTGCTGCATGGGGCTCCCTGAGGAGCAGGAGCAGCAGCAGGGAGGTGGAGATCAACAACAACGTGCAATGCCCAGCTGCAGGGCTGCGGGGCACAGACTGGGGAGGGGGGAAACCTCCCCATTTCTCTTTCGTGTGCCCATCCCCTCCTCCCAGCGAGAAGAACAATCCCAGGAGGCCGTTATGGATGCCGAGGAGGGAGGGCGAGCTGCAGGCTAATTTTACCTCCCTCACCACTGACAGTTGCTGACGTTCAAATTAATGAAAATAACAATTCAGCATAGGATGAAATCTTGGCAACTGCCTGCCCCCGCGGAAGCCGTGGCCAGCGCTGCGTGCGCGAGCAGCCACATCCTACCGACCATCATCAGCCCAGGGCTAAAAATAAGAGAGAGGAGGGCCGAGGGGTGGTGAGCAGGCGCATCCCTGCTGCCTCTCACGGCTCTTAATGGCTCCATCCCGCTCGTTCAGCCACAGAAAAGGTTCCAAAATAAAACCGTGGAGAGCTTTCGAATCCTTCGTCAGACACGCAGACAGCTCCCCAGCACCAGGGGGTGTTTGCCAGCCTCAGAGCCGCTGCTGTGGGAGGGGACACAAAGCTCAGACCCCCCAGACGGGGGGAGCAGAGCAGAGCAGAGCACCTGAACACAAACACGACAGCAGCGAGTCGCTGCCAGCCCTGCTAAGCAGCACACGCTGCTCTCCCCTGTGCTGTTTAACACCGATTGAACCAGTAACGTTTGAGGCTCTGCAGAGCCACATTAATCTTTAAAGAGCCCTTTAAGAATAACGGCGCGTTCTCAGAGCCCCTTCTTCCCCTGAATGTAAGATTTAATGAGGTTTCCTCACCCCCCCCCCCCGCACCTGAACACCCACTCCTGTGAGTCAGGCGTGCTCCAGCGCTGCCTGCCCGGCAGAACTGAACTCACCCAGCACTTACAAGGCGGTTGGCTTCTTCATTTTGACTTTAATATGGCGTTGCTGTTGGAAATGTGACGCTGGGACAGAGCTGAGCAACGTCAAAGGATCCTGGGAGAAGCCTTAGGAAAGACACTGACAAGGTATCCTCTGTGCGAGCTGCCCCTGCTGTACCAACTGCACAGAGCATCCTGCTGGGCTCCTCCTCTCCCCACTGCTCCCACAGGCAGCCTACACCAGCCCCATTGTCCTTTCGTGGTGTTTTGGCCAAGATTCCTTTAAAATAAGGCTGCTAAGCAGCTCTGCAAGCAGCCTTGGGTGACCTGTCTGCAGGAGGAGGCTGCTTCCCATGCTCAATACTGCCCGTGGTTTGGGAACATGAATTCACACATGTTCATGCTGCCAAAGGCCCCATGTGACAGCTGCTGAGAGCAGCACTGCAGCATGCAGCCCAGAGAGAGCCTCCTCCTGCTGCACAGGGAGCCCTGGGGCTGCAGCCAGACCGCAGGGTTTGCTGTCCCCCAGGAGCCCAGCTGTCAGGGAGCATCCAGCTCAGTCCACCATCGCTACGAGGGCGGGACATGCAAGTGCTGGATGAGGGCCTGGAGGCTGGCTGGTGGGGGATGCTTTCTTTCAATGCCTCCCAGTGCAAAATAGCTCTTGAAATAACTGGAGGGCTCAAACCCATCACCACGCTGCAGTTAAGTGAAACAAAACAGTGTTCAGCCCACCCGGCCACTGTACAGTATGGGAAGGATTGGTCTATGGGGACACTGCTGAACTTGAGCAGTCTGACCCCTCTGAAACAGCACGAGCTCCACAGAGAACTTCAAACACCTTCCAGTAATTTGCCTGTCACCTTCTGATGTGACAGCCCTTATTTGGGTTTAAATAGCACTGTTTGCACGAGGAGCATGTAACAGCTGGTGTGACTGTTCCACAGGTGATCTCCCACTGTCAGCAGCACCCAGGCAGGGGAAAGTCAGCCCAGCACAGCCATGGGCACCGGGCTCCTGCACAGCAGGCACTGCTGCATGGGGCACAGCTCCCTGAGCAGGAGGAGCAGCAGGGAGGTGGAAATCAACAACAACGTGCAATGCCCAGCTGCAGGGCTGTGGGTCAGACACTCAGCAGCAACCAGAACACTCAGATCTGGCCTGAGCCTGCAGGACGTACAATCACTCTAATTTTCCAAGTCTTCCTAAGTTTCCACTTTTTAATCACAAAGAAGAGTACAGACCAAGCAGCAACACGAGCTACTCAGCACTGCAGAAGTTAAAGAGAAACCAAACACTTCAGCTAGAGTGAGAAGAGGCAGGAATCCATGGGGCAGGTCAGCAGGAGCAGCCTGGGGTGCACAGGCAGAGTAACCACCGTTAACGCAGGTCACGTAGAGCTTTCCTTCTCAGCTAGCCTTTGGTTAAAGGCACCAGCCATTAGCTCAGGCCACTGGAAGCCCGAGAGGGCAGTGCTCTGGGGCCTAGGCTAACCTTCACTCCTCTTCTGTGCCTTTTTCCAATGGGAGCACAGCTTCCTCCTGCACACAGCTTGTCACGGCTTCCCAGCGCTCCGCTCTCTCCTCTACGCCCTGCCTCAGCTTCCTCCTCTGCAGCTGGGAATGCACAGGGAAGCAACAGGGCACTGTTAGAGACATGCACAAGCTTATTTCTCTATGCTGATGCCAATGAAGCAGTAACAGACTATCCTGTGGGCTCTTGGCTGTAACAGAGCTGCTCTTGCAGCTTCTCAGCCAGGAAGCCCGGCCCTCCAAGGGAGGTTATGGGCAGGCCGACCAACCGCACCTTTCTTCCTTTCTGAACCAGCTTCAAGAGGTGGAAAAAGTCAAGTTTAAAATATCAAACGGGGCTGTGAGTGATACTGGTTATTGTTACGGCATCTTTTCACACCTTCGGCACTTGCACATGGGCTGTTGCTGGCATGAGCCCTTGCAGAGGGAAATGGGTCACCTCTGACAACACAGAGGCACCTGGCAAGTCCTATTTTGCACTTAGCAATCAACTGCGTGCTTCTGAGAGCCTATCATACTTTTAAAAGGATGCCTCCTTCCATAAAGCCCCCACTGGGCTAAGAGGGAAGGTCCAGCTCTGGTCAAACTCTAGTAGGAAAGTCTGTGGGATGTAAGAGAGCAAAGGACAGAGCTCTGCAGGTCACCCAGCTGGCAGCGGGACATCAGCTCGATTAGAAAAGGTTGTAAATCACCCAGCTGTCACCAGTGAATCAGCACTTGGAAACGGATCTGCTTCACTTTGATGTGGCTCCCTTCATCTTGGGAGGCTCCACCTACGACCCACATAGGTACCCATGTGGCTGCACTGCTGAGCAGAGCCCTGGGCTGGCACCCAGGGGTGGCACCCAGCACAGGGCCCAGCGAGCCTGGCTCTAAGCTAAGCTGTCTCAGCTCTTCTCCCCTTGGAAAGCTCTGCCAGGAGGGGCAATCTGGGTTCTCTCAAAGAAGTTTCAGGTATTCCCAAAGGAGTTTTGGGCACAATGAGGTTTACTGCTATTCAAGGCCTAACACTATTCAAGGCCTAACACTTTATTCTTCTGTGCTCGTGCTTCAAAAAGTTTTCACCTAACCAGAAAACCAAGAGAAAAAGCAAGGCCTGCAGGTATGAGACTCCTGCACAGGTAAAATCAGACCTTGAGGAAGAAACCAAAGCAGTGTGGCTAGCCTTGAGCTACAGAAACCAGGGCTTTCCCTATGACATGGAAAGCTCAGCCAGATAACTCCTGTCACGCCGTCATGAAGTGAATCAGCACCGCTGCTATGAGAGCTGCAAAGCTGAGCAGGCTTTGCCTTCAGTGCTAACACAGAAATGATTTCAGTCTGCTGCTCACAAGTGCAGAGGGGGCAGAGGAAGAATACAGCTCGATCACCACCACATGGCTGAACCCACACCCCCCTCTACTTACTTGGTTGGCTTACCTTAAAACAACAGGAAGTCCCCCATAAGGAAAGGGGCAATTCTGACACTGAGTTACCAAGGCTAGAGCAGGAAAAAAAAGGCCCAGCACAAGGCTCCAAGCACCCTACTCTCCCAGATGTGCCATCTATTCTGAACACTGAGTCATTTCAGGGCTGTACTCCAAAATAACTCAGTGAGCCTAGCAAAGCCAACCAAGAGAATTAAGTGTGCTTGAACAACAGTTCAGCAGGAGCAAGCTATTACTGGATGAAGGAAGGAAATCAGCAGATGGGCAGCACACAGGAAGGGACATCCTGGCTGATCAAATAAAGGACCAAAGCATCCAGAGCATCATGGCTCACTCACCGTGAGTCACTCACATCACTTAATAATCAATAGTCTCTTCCACTGCCAAGAGGATGCATTCAGACCCCAAGGCCTTACCTAAAAACCTTTAAATGGACAAGGGAAGAGTCACCTCTGCCCTCCTCATCCCAGCATCGCTCTCTCCTACCTGGTACTGTGAAGTCCTGAGTGTAGATGATATCATCTTCAATGTCATACAAGTCATCATCTTCGTCCTCATTGTAGCCATGCAGATCTTCCAGATAAGGCACCGCCGTCATACTTCTCCACTTGTCCTTTGTTTCTGGGCTGGGAGGTATGGGCACCAGAGTCTCTGCCTGAGCGTGTTTCTTACGAAACCAACTGCAAAGAGCCCAAGAGCAAAATGTCATCAGCACAGCTTCGCTCTTCAGAAGGCAAAAAGAAACCCTCAGCTCTATGGGATGATCCCATTCCACCCCAATTCAAAGGTACGTGGAGTGAAAGAGAGCTTCCCAGGCGACGTTACGCCACTGCAGGCAGCACACATCCACAGCTCCACATTCAGAACCACCTTCTGAACACAGCCCAGTTTCCTGGTGGGCACTGCCATCAGCCCCCTCACCCTGCACTGTGGGCTGGGTGTCATTTGAGCACTGGGACCCATTCTTCCTGGTCTTGCACAGCAAGAAAAGGAACAAACTCGTCATAGCAACTGCACTCTAGCTAAGCATTACGTGGACACCACTGATCTGCACAGAGGGACACTCAGAGTCTTCCACAGCAGGAGGCAGCCTGGAAGGTCTAAGATCCTTTTTCTCACATCCTACTGTAGGCCACCAAAGCGTGCTGCCTTGGAACCAACTGGAAACACCCCTCAAAAGCAGAGAGAACTAAAAATATCCCTTTGCTGCCTGCTCACCTCCTGTAGAAGTGGCATTCTAACAAAGCCACTCAGCAGAAGGAAGGAGGGAGGAGGTGAATGAAAGCATAACTATTGGGACGAACCAGCTGGGACTGAAAGGAGGGATGGAGCTGTGCTCAAAGCCCTGCTTCACAGCTGGGACCCTCCAGCATTCCTCTGCAGTAAGACTGAGTTGTGGAGGAAGGAGCACCTTGCCTTTGCAGTACCAAAGAGCGAGGCAGCCCCTACTTCAGCAGGTGAAGCTCCAACAGGAGATCTGCTGTGGTTTGTCACTGAGCACGTCGGTGTCGTGCACAGAACCACACCTGGCCCTTCCCTGCTCAGCATGCATGGAGGGATGAGCCCAGCTGGCGGCAGGTCAGCACATCCCAGCCAGGCACTGACAGGATCCACTGGAGCTCCTACAGCAGCAGCATCGTTTGGGAAGGTGGCAGAATGCGTTCAGTCGGACCTCTGGTTCACAGGGCAGCACTGCAAGAGTGAAGGAAAGTTCAGGAAGCCAACAGGACCGGCATAACTAGATTTGGGCCAATGGTTTTAGCAAATCCTTCCTCAGTGACGAGCATGGCACACAGTGCTCCTAATTTGATCATCTGATTTCCTTTCCTTGGGAGACTGCTTTCATCAAGGAAGTGACTGCCAAGATAGCACACGCTGCCTGGGCTGACCCAGCCTGGCAGGAGCACCCAGCACAGCCATCAGCTGCTCCTGCCAGGGGAGCTGGAGCTAAAGAGAGCCAAACTAAATGGAACATACAGGAGAAATGGGATCAGAATGAAAGGAATGTTTGAAAGGGAGAAAGCCTACAAACCTCCAGCAGCTACTGTTTTTATTTTGCTGCATTTCAGCTCTGCCTCTTCTTTCTTTCCTTCTGTCCTACTTACCAGGAGAGTAAAAATAGGTTTTTATTAACAGCTGAAACCTGAATCACTGTACTCCAGTCATAATGATCCCATCCTCTGGGAGGTGATTTCAAATACTTGCATATGCATACATGGTAATGAGGCTACAGAGTGAGCAGAGAAATTCATTGAAGTTCTAAGAAAATCAAAGATCTCTTGGAAGGAGCCCCAAGCAATTCTTTATGGAGTAGCAGAGTATTTCCTGGCAAGCAATTCTCCAGCAGGGACAGAGATGCTGCTCTCTACACCAGCACTAAATGTGATTAGTGGAGATTTGCTGCTCAGCTGAGGACCACAGGATCCCACAAACGCCCAGCTCTGGCTCAGGGTGCTGCTGACCACTGGCTGAGCCGCAGAGCAGCTCAATCAGTGCTGTGATGTGGATGGAACTGAGCTCTCCCTCACACAGCCCGGGTCAGAGCACTGCTGACAGAGCACCTATTTCATCACTTATTCCCAAACAATTTTACCAGTGATTTCCCAGTCAATCGCACCAGCACACAGAGCAGCTCACCCAGTGTTACAGCACGCTGCTGTTTAATCAGCTAAGGGAAAATGAGCTTCTGCAGATCTCAGAAGCACTGCCTGCACAGAGCATCCTCTGGAAGAGGCAGGCTCCTCTGCAGCCTGTGAGGCCGTTTTTAGCCACTCCCAGGCCTTAAAACTGAGCAAAGGGAGCAGCAGCACAGAGATCACCCCTCACCACTTTGCAAGCTCGTTGAGAACGCCTGCAAAGCAGGGGCTCTGAGCAGCAGCACAGCATTAATTGTGAACCTGCCAGATCAGAAGCAGCGTCCAGACAGAGCTGCTATGATCTACAGGGAGCTAAGATAACAAGGGTCAAGGGCTGAAGGAAAAAAGGGATCCGGGTCAACCAGTGCTTATTGAGTCTGTCTGCAGCTTCCCAGCTCGAATTTTATATCAGAAGTCATCACTCTGCTCTTCTCAAGTTCTGGTATAAGCAAGGTTAAAATAAGAATCAGTAAGCACAGCTGCCTCTTCCAAACACTTACAGCTAATTCACTTCCCATCCTAGGCCACAAATATTTCAGTTTGCTTGTTTTGGATATGGACAGTCTTCCCTGCAAGCAGATGTCGGGCTGCACATCGCTGTCCTGCCAGTGAGGAGCAGCTATGAAAGCTTTGCCACCTCCCGTGGTGCTGCCTGAGGGCTCCAAGCTCACACAAAGGTCACCACGAGAAGCAGCCAACTGCACGCCTGCCCCCTCAGCAGGCACACAGCACAGCCCCTGCAGCAGGAGGAGGTGCTCTGCTCCTCAGATCAGCTTCATGGAAAACCAAGCAGGTAGGAGCAGCAGCTCTCCCCTTGCTGATGCAAGACCCAAAGGTCACAGTTCAGACTCCTATGGAGAGAGGAGAGGTGTTCTGCGCACAGATGGAGACTCACGTTGCTCTCACGCAGCAGACAGCCACATTATGAAACTGATCTGCAAAACGTGGGCAGAAGAACCAAAGCCTCCCTGCCTGCCACAGGGAAGCAAGGCAGACCCAGGTGCCTCTGCAGGAAAGGAAGAGGGCTCATGTTGCCAACACAAGGAGAGATCCCTGCATGGCACCACAGCAAAGAGGGGAAGAGTCCAGCAGTAACCACACCACAGGGCAGGTTAAGGAACACCCCTCCAAGTCAGGCACGGCACACCCAGCACCTGAGAAGGAGCTCAGAGAGACAGAGGGGGTCCCCAGGGCTGCAGTGCACAGGCATGCAGCACAGCCCAGCACCCGGCAGCTCCGTGCTGCCAACCTTTGGGGGTGATCCTGCAGTCGGGAGCAGCACAGCATGTCAGCAAGCAGCCCTGCTAACAAGAGTTGGAAGTGCCTTCCCTTCCTTGCTATGAACTCTTGCAAACGTATCTATGACTGAACAAATTAAGTGTGACACTTCTGGAGAAGGAAGGCAAGATGGTTGCCTTGGAAACAGGGGACAGAGGTAGAATTCTGCATCCACTTCATCACTTTAAGTGCTGCAGCAGGGTCAGTGAATTAGTTACAAACTGCAGTGTACAAGCATTAAGCCCTTCAGCAAAAGCACGAGGTGGAGAGGAGACCATGAATGATCTGCAGGGAGAGGCTGCTTGCTCCCTGGCTCTCAGCAGCACATCCTCACTGCTCCACACCCCACCCAGGAGTACACAGCAGTCACGGAGGTGAACTAAAAGTGTCAGTTTTCATTGAGCATCACCCTCCCCAGCTCCTTCTGGGAAGAGCAGCTTTCAAGGCTCGCTCATTGTTATGCAGGGGTCAGCTTCTGGTGGTTCAGAAACTTGGATGACAGGCTGGGAGAGTTTTAATTCATTTCTGTTTACAAACCCTGGGTCTGCACTGCATGCGTTGCTTTGGAATGCTTCTCAAACCTCCAAGAAATGGGCTGAGGGAAGTTGCTCGGTCCTGCTGAATCACAAGAAAATGCTGAAACGTGAATTTGATGTGAGAATTCAGCTGCAAAAACGAGGAGAGGAGGAAGGCAGCTGGCAGATGCAACACTGGGCAGATTCTTCCTACAGAATTCCTCAGACAGGGCTGCCAATGCAGGGGAAAAGCATTCAGAATAGCTCTGAGAACAAAGGGAGGACCTGATGTGCTCTGCCCCATCAAGCTGCCTCACCAAGCAGCACTCAACTCCTGCTCAGCATTCCCCACATCCAGTGATAAAGCCTTGCACCCTCAGTGCTGCACCAGAAGAGAGGCATCACTGTGCAGGAGGAGAAACACGGCTGTCCATGCAGCTCAGGAGGGCTGAGAGGAGTGCAGAAACCCAAACCCTTGCGGACCATCACTGCTCCCTCCACCCCAACCAGACACCTACGAATGCTATAGAAATCAAGGCACTTCCTACCAAAATGCTTTCCCAAAACCCTCTGACAGTATCTGAATGACTACCTGCTGTCCTTCCCATTGCTTTGTTCAGTTTGAAATAAGGCAGGCTCTGGATAAGCTAAGGGCAAAGCTTGCTTCTATTTAAGGAAAGAAAAAGGAGAGAACCGAGCTGGATTCTTTAACACAGTGCTGCCCCACAAAAAGGAGATGGGCAGCCACATCCAAAGCCCAGGGCTGCAGCTCTGCTGTGTGATGTAATTATCAGGATGCCACAGCAGGAGGAAGGAGGCAATTACTAATAAGGGGAGAAAAGCCTGTTAAGAAGCACTGGCTAAGCTCACAGAAAGCTAATAAGAGACTAAACCTTGGAAATGCTCCTGTGCTCACAGGTACAGCCTCTCTTCAGCCTCTATCGGTGCTATGAGATTAAAGCCTCCCCAGCAGCAGCTGTGCCCAATTAGAGGGCAGGCTGTGCCCACACAGCACAGAGATGCTGCTGCCCCCTGTGCCAGGAGCACGCTCTACTTCCTCCTGCTTGCTACCTCCAGGCAGGGTCTCTAGAGAAACCTCTTGGCTTCAGAGCTGATGCAAAAGCTCCCTGCTAAAACCAGGTATATAAGGAGCTGGGTAAGTAGCTCAAATCCTGGCAGACTGTGACACATGAGAACCACCTACACTGCCCCAAGCCTGGGGGCAGCTCAGTGCAACACCTGGGCCCACAGCACGGCTAAGGAAGTGCTTTTGGTATTCCACTGTTTTCACTGAATACCTGCTCATCTGCTCCACAGAGCTAATTCCTGCCCTGCTTCCTCGCTGTGCTACTGACAAGGCATCAGTTGGACCTCGTGCAGCTGCTCACTGCTCAGCATCACTGCAAGGAGCAAAACCACTTCATTACAAAGCACCACGAAGGGATAAGGCTGTCAAGCTTGAAGCCATACAGCCCTCAGAGGAAGATGGGAGAAGGGCTGTCACTAACAGCAAGAGCTGCTGTTTCCAAGATCAGCTCTATATGGAGTTTTAAATGCTGTGCAGCATTTTAGGGGCCAGCCCCAAGCAGAGCCTTTTGTAGCCCACTATCTTACTGGGAAGCCTGTGCATGGGGAAAGGCACTCCTGAAAAGCAAATGCCTGCTCCTATCATCTCCCAGACCCAGTGAAACAACCAATGCACAGAGCTTGGAGACCATTAAAAGCCTGACTGCTTAATTAATTACCCAGGCAGCTACATGAGACTTGCCCCCCCCCCCAGCCCCTTTGATCTTTGCAGGGGCAGTTGCAGCTGCTCCTCTGCAGAACACCAGTGCAGTTCAAGCCTGCCTGCTTCTGTCCTACAGCTCCTGCAGACATCTCCCATGCCATAACATCTACCAGGGACCGCCATCTGACAGCACACTGCTGCCCACTGCCACTTTTTTTTTTTCCCCTCAGAGAAACAAACAAAAGAAATAAAAATAGTGCTCTTCCTGCCTGCAGGCAGCACAAAGCAGGCCCGTTGCCTTACAGGATCAGAGCCTTGTTTTTACAAGGCTCCCAGAAGCTTTCTGGGCAAGCTTGTAGGCAGGACCTCTGCTGAGCATCTGCGGTCCAGCAGGCAGCTCTGCATGTCCTCAGAAGCACTTCCTATTCAAACAGGAGATAAGCTAATGCAGCCTCCGCGCTGAGGCATCCTTATGAAGCCTTTTTGTTCTTGTACTTTTATCCGCCCAGGAAATCTCTGCTCAGAAGCAGCGTGTTCAAACAGATCCCTGAAAAAAGGGGGAAAAAGCCTCAGAGATAACGACCTCTCCCCCCATCCCCCCCCCCAGACAAAGGGGAGGATAAAGCAGAGGATATGGGGGAGGGAGGAGGATGACATGAAAGAGAGAAAGAAAAAAATCCCATTGTCCTGGAACACACTGATTCCATATGGAGCAAACAGGGGATATTGCTGTCACCAGGCTGTCCAGAAAACCAACACATCATTGAAACCAGCTTCAGGGAACCCCTGCTCCATCAGTGCTAGCTGGCCTCTGAAACAAATTACCCAGAACCCTTAATTATCAAGAACCAGTCACACTAGGAACGTATTTTGAGCATATTCATTATTTACTGGTTAGCAATTCAAATGCTTTAACCGGATGCTCTAATAGGAGGGAGAAAAAAAGCCAAGTGGATGTTGCCAGAGCTCCAGCAGAGCTGGAGGAAGGTTATCTATTGACTTCCATGTGTCTGCTGTCAAAAGGAAAAATGAGTTGAGAGCAATAGCACAGGTACATTAGCATAAGAAGCAGAAAGAGAATGACTAATAGGAAGAAGCTGAACACTCACTTGTGCTGCCTTATCTGCTGTATTGAAAATCTCTTGGCTGGGTCGTATTCAAGCATCCCTGAAAAGAAGGAGAAAAAGTCCAGGTGTGATCACAGAGGCTCTCAGCCAAGCTGAAGACGAAGCACAAAGTGCTGCCCTTCCCTCCCACCGCCCTGCCCTGTGCCTGCCCCTCCTGGCAGCTCCGGGCACTTTTACCTACAGAAAAGCTTGCTGCATCAGCCCGGCACAAACCCCAACCCCAGTGCTGACTCCTGATCACCTGGCAGGTGGATCCGACCTTCCCCTCCTTCACCCTGCAGGGACAGACAGCACAGCCCTGGATCACAAGCCCCAGCGTGTCTCCAGGCAAGGAGCAGCAAGACTTTGCATTTCACAGGTAACACCACTGAACTTTCTCTGTTGAAGAGCCCAGGCCTGAGGCGTGACACATCCAGCTGCTCAGCAGCCCAGAAACTCTACAGTCCAGTGATGTTCTGTTCTGGAAGTACAGCTGGGGAGAACTGAAACAAGTGACCCCAATGCCCATCCCGGCATCCAGCATTCTGCCTGAGCCAGCTCTGATTCCTGGCACCTGCTGCTAGGATCACTGGGATTAGGGTGAGGAGAGGGGAACGTGGAGAAAATAGCTTATCTGTATTCTCCCTGGAAAAGAAGGAGGTGGATTCCTTATAAAGCAGACTTATGAGATGCCCACTCTGCTCCACGATCTCAAAAAAAGCTTCACAACTCCACAGAAGTGAAAAACACAGCAAAATTTCCTATCTCAGAGCCTGCTCATTAGGTCCCATTGAACATCATCCAGCAGAACCCAAAATCCCTCCAACCGAGCTGCCAAGAATACATTCATCTAACTGGTGTTAAACTCTCACTGCTCTGCATCGCAAGCAGCTTTGCTTCTGCTGGATAAAAGCCTCTTGCTGCTCTTGAAGCACCAGCAGTTGTGAGCACAAGGAGGAGGGCTCTGGGAAGAGGGGAGAGAACAAGAGCTGCAGTGAGCTGGGGGGAATGGAGACCAGGAGCAGAACTGACCTCTCAACAGGAGAGAAAGAGGATGGGGCAACCTACAGGGGAGGGCACCGTAAGGACACGGCAGACACAGGGACAGGAGGTACCTTCAGATGAGCACCTGGGAACAGAGGGCTAGAATGAGAAACTGCCACTGAAGTGAGAAGGGCCTTGCAGATGAGATCCTGCAGTGCTGCTGAACCGAGGTATTAGAAGAGAGAAATCAGTAGTGTGATCAGAGCTGATCAGTGATACCTTCCTTTCAGTTCAGTCTGCATCGCACTGCTAACAGCAACGGCCCAGGGGTGGCTGCGATAACACAAAGCAACCAAAACAAAACCCAAAACAGGAAGCCACCACTGTGCATACCTACGTTTTTGCAAGGCTTGCACACTCCAAACAAGTGCATGCTTAAGGAAACAAGCTTTGGGTAGCCATTTTTGTCCTTACAGTGAGATTTTTCTCCCCCCAGCAGATGAAGGGTTTCCTTCGGATCAGTTTCAGCCTGTATCCCACGTGCCCAACAAGGATGCAGAAATCCACCACCTGCTCCTGAAAGCACTGAGCTGAGCCTCATTCCAAACCTGACAGCAGGTTCCTTACGGTGCTCTTGGAGCAGCCACTTCTGGAGACAACATGAAAAGGCTGGGAAGAGACACTGTGAAAGCCTGGTCCACTACACCATACCAAACCAAAGGGATTTTAGGAAACCCACAGCTGGGGAGCCAGCCCACCGCCATGACTGCTTGCTTAAGAGGTGTTCAAGACTAGAGAATATGGCAAGGAAAGGTACACTGTGAAAGGACTGGTGTTATTTTCCCCTCAGAAACCAACATGCTGTTTCCCGTGGCAATCTGAAAAGGTTTATCAGTGCTGATGACAGCAGGAGTAGCTTTAAGCAGATGGCATCGCTATTGATCCACATTATATCACCGTGATGGGAAAACTTCTGTTGGATGCACCACAAGCATCTGGCTACCCGAACTCAAGGCACCAGAGCCTTCAGCATTCAAGGCTTTAGACAGAGCTCAGCAGAAATGCACTCTTGCCTTGCTGAGACCACAAAACCCACCACAAGGCTACATCACACAGCTGAGCTGACGGGAGCCACAGCAACAGCTCCTTGCTCAAGAGCCCTCGGCCTTGAGAGCACTTCCTTACGTTGGGTGTTCTCTTCCTACAAGCAGAACAAAGCCTTGCAGACAAGGAACCAGCAGACCAGACTGCAACTGGAGCAGAACTGGGAGCACGTGGCAGGAGGGGATTGGTGACAGTGCCAAGAGCTGGACAGCTCAGGGATGTCTGCTGTGAGCACCACCACCAAGAGCGTATTTTGAGATGGACTCAAGGGAAGAGGCAGGGAAGAGACATTCGAAGCATCCACAGCAGAGAAAGCACTGATCCTGAATCCCGCTAGCCTGCAGAGTGCTGCAGCACTCATAATACAACAGCAGTGTGGTTCCATAGGGCTAATTCCAAGTTGTTTCCTCAGCTAAGCCAGCGTTAGTACAGCAACACTTGAGGAACTCCCCCAGCCCCGGTTAAAGTGAGGCTGGAAGGGACCCCAGGGATCCCCCACTGCTCACAGCAGGCCCCATCTGAGCACATCATCCAGGTCTGCATCCAGTGGGGCTTCTAGTTTCTTCCTCTAAGGATGTCAGCCCCACAGCCCCCCCAGCAACCTGCTCCAGCACTCAAACACCCTCACAGTAAAGGAGTTCTCACATTCAAGTGAGATTTTCCCTCCTTGTTATTCAATTTCTTTCTTTCCTTGCAAAGTGAGGAGAAAGTGGTTCAGAAATAAAACCAACTCCTCTTAAACAGCCTATCAATAAGATTATTAGACAGTAACTTCACAGCTGAGCTCCCAAGGGTTGTTGTTCGTCTAGGGGACACTAGAACTGGTATTGACAAGGTTATCTTATCAGTGTAACCGGGCCAGGACTGCTCCCCACACCGACTCTTCAGACCATACTTCAGGAAGGTGTTTTTGGAATCCAGTTTATGAAGTCTGGGATAAAATCCTGCACACCCCAGCAGATACAGCTACAAACTCTTCATAGAAGCACCGTGTGCAGTGGTGCTACCCCAAGGCTCTTCTGCTTCCAGCCTGTGCACTCTGAGGAATGACTTCTCTACAGGAGCTGGAACAGCCCTGCAAGCTGCTTGCTTTGGGTGGAGGAAAAGACTGTTGTTCTTTAGTACTTGAAGGAATGCACAAGGCTAAGAGAAATGTAAGGCACTGACTAGATGGGACTGGTGCAAGCAGGATAAGGTTCTAGAGTAAGTTATTAGCAGGGGTCTGGCAGCACCAGTCACAAAGTGCCATGGCGTAGAGCTGTATTGTTCCCTTACAATCAATTAAAAAGGCATAAATAAGGTAAACGAGCAACAAGAAAGCTTCCTTTAAGGAAAAGGGCTGTATTTTGGGCAACGTTAGAAAGAAAACAGAACACCCAATCATCGAAGACATACCCTGATGTGCTCAGCTGTGACTCACTTGCGGCAGGGCTGCGGCCGAAGCCCTGCGATTTCATCACAAAACATCATGCACTGCTCACCAGGCACAGCATCACGAGTCTGCCCACAGCAGCCACACACACACTCTGCCATTTACGGTAAAGATCTCCATGCAGATTATCTGCGAGTGGAGAAAAGAGGCTGCAATGGGGAGAACCCTCAGGAAGATGCCTGGCTTGCCAACCTCCACCCCACGGGACTCCAGCAGGACCCGCTGTGCCCATACATGGGATGCCAAGCTTGTTCCAGCAGTCTCAAACCCCTTCCAAGCTGTGCCACGGGGCAATGTAACACCAGAGACCACAGTCCTGCTGGAGCTCCTTGTCACAGACCACAGCTCACACATCTGAATGATCCTGAACAAGCATGATGCTACCTTTTGTAGAATGGCTGCTTAGAAAGCAGGCAGCACAATCTGAAGTGCTTGCTCAGAGGCAGGAAGAAATCTAACAGCTCGAGTTTATTGAATTCAACCTGGGTTTTACTTCGGTCTTTAACTCAGCAACCACTTTGAGCCACCAAGAGAAAGCAGAAAAAGCCCAATTTGTGAGGTGAGATGGATTTGTCTCCTCTCCTTCATCCTCCACCAGCACAACCAGGTGTTCTGACCAGACAAACCTTGACAAATGCAGGACACTTCATGCTGGATGGTTACAGGCCCAGCTCAGGGGACTCCCTGTTATTACTGCATTAAAGCATCCTACTGCCATCAGAGAACGCATCCCTGGTTAAGGTCACAGCAGTTGTACAGAAGTAAGAAAACAGAATGCTGAGAAGCCAACCAACTCATCCCCAGTCACAAAACCAGCCAGCAGCAGAGCCTGGACACAAACCCAGGTGTCCAATGCAGAGTGCAGTCTCAAAGCTTCAGAGAAAGCACAAAGTAGATCAGAAGAAGAGGGGAAAAAAGCTCACCCTCTGCATTTCTCCTGCTCAGAAGTGAACTGCACAGGAGTCAATAAGCCACGTGCAGATGCTGACAGATGAACCTTAAGGCTATTTGCAGATGCTTCCATTCTGGCACGTCCTTTCTGACTGCAGAACAGTACCAACTCCTTTCCCATCAGCAAAGGGCACAGCTAAAGCTTTGTTTCTGATTAAGGGACAAGAAGGGGGGCAGCATCCCAGCTGGTTGAGGTACACTGCCACAAGTCAAACACCACAGAAGTTTTAGGCCCTCTGAATTCTGCTTTTCCTGCAAAGTGGAACATAGAAGTGAAAACAAGGGAGAAAAGTAAAAACATTGCTTCAAAAGTGGTCAACTAAAGGACAGAAAGCCTTAAGAAGTAAATTTAAGCACTTGTTTCATGGGCAAACTGCCACAACGGTCAACATAGCTCTTACAGCCAGAGAGGAAACAAGCACTTTGCAGCATGCTGAGTTCTCCTCACATTAAGGAGGGAACGAATGCCTGCAGCACTGCAGAGTGCTCTAAAAGTTGTTTAGAAACAACACAAAGGCAAAATATAATCTACAGTAAGACAGAGCTGAGCTCAGGGTGTCTGTGCTGCTGTATGAAAGCACCAGCCTGCCACTGATCTGCAGCCTTGGATTCCATTTCAGCCTGCTGCAGCAGCAGGCACCTACCAGGAAATGCAGATGTTCTGGAGGAAAAGCATGAACCAAATCAAGCACTCCAGTTCTGCCACCACAGCTATGCAAAACCACCCCGCAGGCTCAGCCCTGGCGCTCAGTGCACATGTTGCCATCAGGTTCTGTTGGGAGCTGGCTGATGTGGATGCTGAGCTGCCCTCCATCGTATTGGAAAAGCCATGGCTGTCAGATGAAGTCCCCATGGGCTGGGAAAAGGGGAATGTCACTCCCATTTACATGAAAGGGAGGAAGGAGGACCCGGAGAGCTCCAGGCTGGTGAGCCTCACCTCTGCGCCTGGGAAGATCATGGAGCAGATCCTCCTGGAGGACATGTTAAGGCACATGCAAAGTGTGATTTGAGCCAGGCAGCACGGCTTCAGCAAGGGAAGGTCGTGCCTGACCCATCTGGTGGCCTTCTGTGATGGAGTGACGGCATCAGTGGCCAAAGGAAGGGCACCTGATGGCATCTACCTGGACATAAAGGCAGGTAATCAGAAGACAAATCAACTTGTTTACATGGGTAGATAGTGAAAGGACAAGGGAGAACGGCCTTAAATTAAAAGAGGGAAAATTTAGATTAGATGCTGGGGCAAGTTTTACACTGAGAGGAGGGCAAGATGCTGGAACAGCTGCCCAGAGAGGCAGTGGACGCTTCCCATCCCTGGAGGTGCTGAAGGCCAGGCTGGATGGGGCCATGAGCAGCCTGATCTAGTACTTGATCCAGCAGTTAGCAACCCTGCCTGTGGCAGTGGGGCTGGAACATGATGATCCTTGAGGTCCCTTCCAGCCCAAGCCATTCTGTGATCCTAGACAGAGGAAAGTGTATCACACCAAGCAAGGAGAACAACAGCTTTTGTCACTCCAGAGGAGTGGGAGAATGTTCTGAGGTGGACTGAAGGGAGGACAGCAAAAGGAATCTTATTTCCTACTGTCCTGGAAGAGCCAAACTAATAGAGACAGATGGCCACGTGCCCCAAGCAAGCTCCTCTGCTACCAGGTGCACCCAGTGTGCATCTCTGCAGCATCCAGAGGCAGAAGAGATGAAGGCAGTCAGCAGCTGGATGGAAGAAGGGACTCAAGCACGTTTTGGACAGCAGCACCGGCTGCAAGGCTCCTTGTTTGAAGTGAGGAAGAAGGAAAAGTGAGAGAGTCTGACTGTGGGCCTCAACCAGGGGATGGAAAAGCAACAAAAGGGAGTTATGCTGCTAATGGAGCATAAAGGCTTGAAGCTATCGATATCCCGAGGACAAGAAAAGAAAACACAACCACCCTTCCTCTGGGGATGATGCTAAGTGCAACTGTGAGGCTTACCACAAACTTCATCTATTTCTGCTGGATGCTTTAGAAGGCTGCTACCAGGCTAGATGAGCCTCTGGATTTACTTCATTTGGGCAGAACCTGAGCTCATAAAGAGCTGCTGCACTTTGAGCCAGCATCCTCAAAGCAAACAGCACACGTAGATTGGGACACTGCTGCCTGGGGCACAGAGCACAGCAGTGCTGGGCCTTCAGTTGTAGCCATATCTGTAGCTACGCCCAATGCAATGGCTTCCAAAAGCTGTTCAGGCCAGTCAATGCTTACTGAAACATGTGCAGATCACTTATTTCATCATCAGTATAGGACCAGAGGAGCTAAATCAGCCCCAAACAAGGAGGCTCGCAGCGAGTCTGCGCTGCAGAGGTAGAGAAGCCAGCCATTTGTAGGGTAAATAAGGGCTGTGAATGCTCTGAAACTCTTAACGTTACGGCAAGCCACAACCTGCAGCAGCACTGTGTCCTCAGTATGATTGCAGCAGACAGCCCCCTGTTTAGCAATAACACCCATATCAGGAGCAGACCTGATGACACCGCGGACAGCAGGAAGCGAAGCTGACTCAGCTTCCTCAGCACCCATAGCCACTCACCCACACTCGTCCCCAACTGCTCGCAAGAATGAAACAAAGAAAACCTTGAAACAACTCAGCTTCATTTCATATTTGAGGCCAGACCCTTCTTGAATGGCTGAAGACAAAGGGAAGTGAGTAAACCTGTGCTGAGGAATGGGGAGCATGCTGCACCTATTGCTCTGGTGAGGCAGCAGGAACTCTGAGCAGGATCTCCCACAAGCCAGAAGCACATCCCACCTGCTGCCACACAACCAGAGACTGGGAGAAGAGCACACAACCAACCAACCCTCTCCTCCTACCCAAAAGGTGCTGCTCCTATCTCTACCACAGGTACCAGCCACCCTGCACCAGTATCTGCAACTGAAATTTTAGGGGAAGGGAGAAGACAACCGGGATTAGAGCACTCTGAGAGCAGAGGCTGATGAGGAAGGACAGCAGAAGCTGAGTACTCATAATTTCACAGTACAGAAAGCCTGGGCAAGGAATTTAATCAAGTGTCCTCACCTGACATTTTAAATTTAACCTCATGAGCTTTGTCTTCAGATTTAAAAGCTGCTTAGAGCACAAGAATCCATGTAAGAACCAACCTTACAAAGCACGTTCAACCAAGGGTTCGGTGCATCTCAGGAGAACACCAGCATTCAAGGTCTTTGTCTTACCCCAAGATAAATAAGCCTACCTCCCTTCCTAATAGGACCCTATACCATCACAGGATACTCAGATGAAAATCTCCCCAGCCTGTACAAGCAGAGCACGTGCTGCACCTCTCCATTTACCCATTCCCACCTGGGAGACTCACCTCTCAATAAGTCTGAGAGTGGAGGACCACAATCCTCTGGAATTGTGAAGTCACCTTTCCCGATGTTTTCAAATAACTTATATATATTATCCCCTTCAAAGGGGTACAGACCCGTTGTGATGTTGTATCTGTAAAGGCAGAAGGAGAAGCTGCATGAGATGGAGCACACAGAACAGGTGCTCAGCTCTTACAAAAGGAGGTAAACCAAAAGAAGGTAAGAGGAAACTAAAAGACGAGTATCTGGCAGCATTTGGAACGCCTCTAACTCTGTCTTCCTATATCACAGCCTCTTCATTCACACGAGTCAATACCACATAGACATCTCCCTGACAGGCTGGGATGGAAGAAACTTTTAAAAACAAATACTAGAGATACAAGCACTTTGTGGTTTCTATTATTACAGCAGCTGTGTATCTCAGATGCTGAGAAATGGCTGGCAGACACTTACTCACTAAGAGTGGAGATGACTTTATTCAGAACTGCAAGCATGTCAGGGAACACAAACACCCCCCCCCAAGGGTAGGCCAAGCTGCATAAGCCCTCCCCAACCCCACACACAAGAGCAGTGATGACAGCAGATTGCACAAGACTGAGCTATTTGGGGACGTGTCATTTGTCACTGCAATTCCTGGATGCTGCATGGGCACTTACAGTGTGACCCCTGCGGACCAGATGTCTACTTTAAAGCCTGAAAAGGTATCGAGGCCATTGGCAATTTCTGGTGGCTGGAATGCTGGCGACCCTTGGCTCGTCCTGCACGTGTCATCCTCTGCAAATGGATGCAATGCCTGCAAAGAGACCCATTAGTTTCAAACTTCCAAGGCATGCAAGCTGTAACTGGTCAGGACTCCCACAAAAGGGGAAAACTCTGCTACTGAATGTCTACTTAGGTATCATGAGAACATGCAACTGTAATTAAATGCCATCAGTGGCGTTTCCTGCACCAATCCTACCTAGCTAAGGCAGTCCCCATGTATTAGGAAGTACAAGGTTATGTTGCTTAGCAATTTCACCATACTTCTGGGTTTATCTGAGATTAACATCCTCCTCTAAAAGCTTCCTGGATGGAAGCTGGGTGCTGTTATCAACAGTGAGATAGAAGTGTTTAGCCAGCTACAATAAATATTCAGCAGAGCCACTCCAGAGCATTCTGCAAGTTCAGCAGAACAATCAATAAGCCAATGGAGCCCACAGAGGTGGTGTGAATGCAGAAAGCCACACTTCCCACCTCACTGCAGCCCCCACGTACCTCTGCTACGCCTAAATCAGAGATTTTCAGCGTCCCATTGGTGGTCAGCAGGAGGTTCCCAGGTTTTATATCCTTGTGGACAATCCCTTGGCTGTGCAAGTATTCTAAGCCATCTATAAGCTGACAAAAGTACCTAGAGGAAGAGGGAAAGAAAACAAGAGTCAGGCACTTCCAAAGATTAAAAGCATGAACCACCACCAATACACAAAGCACTGTACAGTGGCAGCATGGTAACAGCTGCTCATGCACTTATTTTTAATCTCATGGCATGCAGAAATATTACCCATCTTAATGCACCTGTGTTTCACTGAGGCCACCTATAACCTCAGACACCCATCTCCAGAACTTGCACAGAGCAATGGGCTTCAGATCAGCCTGCCCACCAACCAGCTAACAGATCATGCTGGATACTGACAGTTCTTCATCCATTAGAGAGCTTTCATCTTTTCTTTGACACTGAGCTGCCTGCATCACCCCATTTAGAACAGGCAAGCCCTCACAGATTCCCCCACTGCACACATCCTAGTGGGATGACACAGGAAGGGTTGTCATGCATCTCTTACAGCAAAACTCAACAGAAAGATGCTTTTCTTCCCAGAACCAAAGGGTTCTCTCTGCCATGACCTCATTAGGCTTTCATTTCCTCCCCCCATGGGTGTAACAAATGGGCTCATGACACCAAGTTAGTTTTACTCAAAAGGCAGCCAGCAGTGTACCCTTGAATTTGAGAGAGCAGCGATGAGAAGCTGATGCAGCCTAAGGAACAAACCTGTACTTACCCATGAGCCTGAAAAACTGGAAACCTCTTTTCTGGGACACTGTCCAGCATCTCCTGCATCCCACACACACAGTACTCCATCACCATATACGTGAAGGCAGCGTTAAGGAAGCTTCAGGGTGAGCTGCTTTCCAGGCAGAGGCTGCACGAGGACTGCAGCCCAGTTCCCAGCTGCCTGCAGGAGGTGCCATATGCCCTCCCATACCTGGGACGTTAAGTGAGCTCCTGTGCCCTCCCTGAGGTTGTGTTATTCTTCATTTCCCATCCCAAAAAAGGTGTGCACACACTGCTTAAAGCTGCTGCTCATCCCATCCTCACAGCAGCATTTCTCTGGTAGGAAAGGATCCCTGGAGAGTTGGGAAGCTTTTTGGAAAACACACAGACTAAGAAAATCTCCAGGAGCGCCAAGAGCTGGTGGCACTTCTCAGTATTTGTTCTCTTCCAGCATGTTCCAGTTTTCATCTCCATGCTGGGGACAAACAATGGAAGAGACAGAAGTGCCCCGAGCAGTCATTGCTCTGCTCCCCTCTCCCAGGGCTTGGAAAGGCACAGTGCACACCGAGGGGCTGCGACAGACCCTGAGACATCTGGTGGGTTGGCAAGGCAGTGCAGCTCTGAGATGCAGACACAGGCATGCAGGCAGCCCGTGTTCTCCAGTAACAACACATTTCTTCAGTCACTAATTAATCCTGGCAGATGCCTTCTTAACCTAAGCCCAAAATAAGTTGTTTATCTCCCAGGATGCTCTCGAGGCAAGAGAAGCTAAGGAGATGACCTGCATTTGAAGTGGGATCCAAGCTAGAGACTGCTGCCCTTTCGTAGAACATCCCACCCAGCTCCAGCCCCTGGGCAAACACTGCATCAACACTCGTGCCCCCACGTGAGCTGCTCTTCAGAGAGATGCTGAAGTGCTGTAGGTTTTGTGATGGGCACAATGCCACCTGATAGATCAGCAGAAGCAAAAACAGCAGCAAGAGCCCAAATTCCACTCCTGTAAATTCTTACCCCAGCAGAAGGATAGGGACTGCATGTATCACAGTGATGTGGAAGGCAGCAACTCTCCCACCTTCAAGAAAACAACACTAACAATGGATTATACAGGCTAGCAGCTGGGAAACAAAACTCAGCTCTCACTCCTTCTAGAAAGAACCACCTGATTTTAGTTTCATCAGCTGCTTCTCACCCCCTCCTCTGCAGCTGCCCATTCCTGGCCGGTCAGCCAGATCCCAGCACAAACCTCCATGCAGAGCAGATCCAGCACGGGTGCCCCAAGACAAGCAAAGCTCCCATTTCTGCTCATCAGTTGGGTTCTGCTCCCACGCACAGCTGCACACACTGCTAACAGAAGCTGTCAAGTCAGGGTGCCAGCTGCAATGCTGCTTGTTCAACAGGGGTTATTTTCTGCCTGGATCAGTTCTCCATTCATCACCAGCTCTGCATTCCCAGCATCAGCAGGTCAGCAGAGCAACCCATTAAATACTAAAGGTGCTTGATGTTTTTAATCCAGTCATCACAGCTTTCCTATTACTAAGGAAATCTTTGAAAGCTTTGACTAGACAGGCGAGCTGTTAAAACACCACCTTCCTGAGAATAAGCACAGCACTTCCATCAGCAGCACAACGCTCAGGCAGGAACAGAATCCTCCCTTATTTAAGGACCAGTCTCCAATGCCACATTGCTCATTCTGGAAATAAGGATTTTTTTTTCCCAAATAAGTACCAAGGAAGGAAGCAAAACCACCCCTACCAGCTTCGAGAGGTCAGAACTTCTCTGAATGACCACCCTGGGCTGTCATCACCTCCTACCAACACACGAGGTCTCTCTCGGGCTCTTTTTCGACACACTTCTCCGTGAGCATCCCAGCTTCTTCTTAATTAAATGGTATCTTCCTGCAGACAGTAATTGAATTACAGCCCCTTCAGTCTGTTAAGGCTACAAAACACAAGTGAAAGTTGTCGTGCTTTTTATATCAATGATTTGGTGGCAGGGTATTCGATCTAATTAAAGCACAAAATTAAATTACCCGTTTTCTGAAGTACTGTAATTGCAAGACAGTATTTGGAAAACACTGTCAAAATAAGAGCAGCTATTTGTAACACAGACGACAGCAGATCAGCTCAGTAAGCTTACAGACTGGTCCAAGGGCACTCACTACAAGCTCTCCAGCCACCCACCTGCATTTCACTCGTGTGTGAAGGCACAGCAGCACATCAGTTGTGTCCGGGCATGTCTGTCAGACACCGTGCACTGGAACAGCACACTGAAGTCTGAAAGAAGTGCTGAGATCACAAGCCACAGCTCAGCTTCCAGAGCTGCACGTCTCACAGGAGCAATTCACTCTGTATCTCATGGCCACTACAAGCTGTAGGTCACTGAAAGCACTTCACAAGGGACGCTCACACAAACAGCAGAGCACAGCAGACCGGGGCAGGAGCCCGGCTCATCTCATGCCAGACCACACGACACGGCTGTCCCTGTGGAAGGCAGCACTGCTGGTGTCCAGATGCCACAATGCATGGATTTTTATTTATTTCTCACTTTTTTTCCAAGGGTTTTTTACCCACTGAATCATTGCCAAGGGCATAAAGGAGAAAACAGACCAAAAAAAAATGACTTTTTGCAAAGCATAAACAGTAACAGGTCCTTCTCTAAGGAAGAAAGCCGTGACACCACCAGCTAGGAGCAGCAGCTCACAGTGACAGATCTGCAGCTGCTTTTGTGCCCGAGTGGGGAAGGTCACACAATAAAACAGCCCTGGAGGGGCCGTTCTCTACTGCAGTCCTGTATGTGTAACCTGGGGACAATATTTTACACTGAAGTTGGGGAACTTTAAGAAAGCATTAAGAGTGGAAGCACCTCAGGCAGGCAATAGGTTTAACGCTAGTGAAAGCAATTGTAAGTTTAAGGAACATTCAGGAGAGCCTCAACAAAAGCAGAACTGCAGTGATTCAGCACTGGAAAATAACAAGAATTCCAACCTTCAACCGCTGTGTTAAAAAGGATATATTTTCTGCTTCTCTTCATTGTATAACACGTCTACCAACTGGATCACGTTCTTGTGCCGCAGCCGTCGCAGGAGCTGAATTTCCCTGCAGGAAAAGAAGAGGAAAAACATTACATTTTCAAAGCCTATTTCCTTACTGTGGAATGAAGCTGATGTTTCTAAATCACATGGATCGTTACACTTCAGACTGTATTAGTCCCAGCTGCTTCACTGAAGGTTACCTCTGTACGCTCTGACAGGAGGCCTCGTGTGCTCCTGAGCTCCAGCTCAGCCCATCACAATGTTCTCTGGGTGCTGGATACAAGGAGAACCCTCCCCACTAACACCATGCAGCCCCAGGTTCCCCAGCCAGGGATCCTGCTCAGCAGAAGGCAGAAGATAAACTACAGAACCCAGGGAAGGTGCCTTGCTGCCCAGGCGCCTTCCCTTGGCAATGGACCCCTGGGTGCCATCTCACATCCACTGCTTTGATCTTTGTCTCCTGGGATTTTGTACTCTGCCCCAAACCACCAAATTTCAGTATCTTTTACATTAAAGTCAGCCTGCAGAACCCCACTGCTGCCAGCTGTAAGGAGGAGAAACAGGAGGATCAGGCCAGGCAGGTCGGAGTGCTCTGGCTGGCAGTGCAGGCACTCAGCTCCGCTCTGCTGCTCTGCTCCAGGCAGCTGCTGAACCACACACCTACCATTGCTAAGTCCCTTAGAAAAGCAGGGCCACGTTTACCAGCCTGCACTGCTGGAAGCAGCACTGCAAGGAACTCAGAGCACAGCACATGGAGCTCAGGAAGCTCTCACAATTAGAACGTCTCCAGTAACGAGCTGTGACCAGCACAATGACTTGGTGCTGCACCGTGTCTGCTCAGCAAACCAGCCACAGCTCCTCCAAAGGGCTCATAAGATGCAGGACACAAGCTGGCTTTAAGAATTAGGATAGCTGAACAGAAACCTGGAATAAGAAGGCAAAGCTCAGAAGAGTGTTTAGTTTAAATGGCAGACAGATTTGCAAAGTGATGCAGCCGCTCTAATTATAGTAATGACCAAAAGGCCGAAGTGGATTAAATTAGCATAGAACTGCAGCCAGCATTAGCAGAGCTCTAAGAAGTTCCTGCATAATGAAGGGAGATGGCTGAGCTCAGACAGAGCCAAGGAGGGACGGAGCAGACACACGTTTAAGTAGGGCTGCTTTCTGCGACAGCAGAGAGCTTCCAGTATTAGGAACGCATTTAAACCCCGATCCTAGCAGCTCACCCCCTGTAACACTGCCTGAAAGCACCAGCACCAATCCCTCCCACCTTTAAGAGCCTGGTAAATATTTCATCTTTCTGCCATTTCTTCCCCCCAGAAGGGCGCTGTGAGCCACCAATCCCAGGCAGCAGCGAAGCACACCCAGCTCCGGGCAGGGGCCAAGCAGCCCATTTCCCAGAGGAAAGATTATCTCTATTTTTAGCTCCTCTTGCATGCTGAAAGGGCTGAGGAATGGAGGCAGCCCGGCCACAGCCACCTCCAATCCCATTTGCTTTTCACTTAAATGGAGCTCAGTGCTTACTTTGTTACCTGTGTTTACCTCCACCCCCCCCAAGCTACCCACACAGAACGCCCCACCCCGCTGCTCTCTGCCCTGGGATGCTGCAGTGACACTGCTGGGAAGGAGACCCGTGGGCCTGCAGCTCATCCACGTTCCCAGGACCTCTCCAGCTGCTGCAACTCCACCTCCTTGTTCCTTCTGAAAAGCAAGATGAAATTCAGATTGTAATCCTTGTTTCTGCAGCCAGATCTCTCCCAGCAGAGGGAAGGGCAGAGCCGGGTGTTTGGGTGCTGCACAGAGCCAGGAGGATGGCAGAGGGAGCTGACACCTAACACAGCTGAAGGACTTTGTCAGACCACTGTATCTTTACTAAAAGGAATGAGAAATAAACCCACTTCCCTAGCAGCTGCTATTAGATTGATATTACAATGAGGACTGCAACCTTTCCTACATTTTCATTATGTTTTAATGGATCTACCAGAAAGATTGTACAAGAGAGATGGTGAAGTGAGCACAGCAGTGCTCCCACTGCTACCTCCACTAACAAAAAGGAGCCAGCCCACCTCCTAGTGGGCTCTGCATGTGGCCATCACAGCTGTACCCACCCACCTCACGCTTCCACGTGGCTGCAGCAATCTGCACCACGGAACTTTGTTCTACTTCACCAGAGCATGAAGCCCTCAGGTGTGCAGAAGGACAGGCTGCTGGAATGCAGACCCTGATTAAACCACAAGCATCCTGGAGCAGGGAGGAGATCCCCTACACGGGAGGCTCCAGAGCTCCACGGCCCACTGAGCTCACCCAGATGACTGAGCCTCATCTCCTTGCTTTGGCAAACAGCAGGGTCTGCTGCTGCTGCTGCCAGAACGAAGCTACTGCTCATCCTGCATGCCTGGAAGGTGCTGAGAACCCAGCAGTGCTCCTGCATGGAGCGCTGAAGCATCAGATTCAGCCTCCATTCTGTAGAAGATTCCTTACAACTCACAAACTCTTCAACAAATCCTTATCCACAAAGGCAAGACACTGTTCACACCCTTTCAAACTATGTTACCTGCTCCCCAGTGCAAGGTTTTCAGAGCTGCCTTCCAGAGGAGAGATCCAGCACAGCCGATCGAGCTGACGGCCTGCCTGAAGGTGCATTCATCCCCTTCCTTTGGCTCACAGGGCTCCTCCACAGGTGCAAGCTGCTTGGATTTTACTGCAGGTAACTGCTGGTGGATCTTCTCCAGGCAAAGTGAGCTTCTCAGAAGCAAAGGCTCGCAGCAGGTCTGAGCCAGGCAGCTCTCGCTGCCCACCTCAAGGCTCCACACCAAGCACGGCACTCCTGAGCTGTGGCTGAGCCCAGCATTGTGCCACCCGCCCCACTCCACACCAGACCTCCCCTATTGGATGGGCAGGCTGGGATGAGCCAGCCTCGGGCCATCCTGGCCTCCAGCACACAGCCTGCAGCTCACAGCAGGCCCTTCCTCCAGCAGCACTCTGGATTCGCAGGCCTACTGCACATTTTCAGCCTCAGAAGAATTCTAATGAGCATATATTCAAATCCAAGTAATCAGCGAGCGTGGTAAGTACAGTACAAAACACTTGGGATGTGCACAGAAAGTCCCAAACACTTAATTAAAATGGGAGGCTATTAGCACAGTTTTATTAAACTTGTGCTGCTAGAGACAAACACTCCTCCAAATTGCCTTTCATCTTTCTGGCAGTCCTACTGAGCTCCTCCTTGGCATGAAGTGGAAGCAGCAATTAGCCACAGCACCAGCTGGTTGACCAAAGCACCCCAGCCTCCCTCTGCAGGGACTGAGAGCACACAGAGATCCCCACGCCGAGTGAGGAGACGTGTCTCAGAGTTTGAACTCCAGTGTGAGCACTGAGGGCTCACAGAGCTCTTACAGGCTCACCTTCCAGGAGCAGAACTGGATTCTTTGTGGGGATAGAGAAGAATCATCCCATCTGCTAACATAACCCCACAGTGCATTTCAGCCCCGAGGTCCCAGAACTGTCACTGCACAATGAGACCAGCATCCCCAGCCCTGCAATGCCTGCCCTGTGTGCCCAGTCTGCAGTATGGGCACAGGCCTGTTCCACCCCCCAGGCTGCTCATTACTCCCTGCTCCCTGTGCATCACTTGCTCATGTAATTAGCCAAGAGCTGACAGTCTAGGAACTGTTTTCTAGGGAATTTCTTGGACAACACACTATTAATAGGAGCTTCATCTTCACCACTGCAGCAGCAATGCTGAGGTATCCTGTGATAACTGCAGGGCACGAGGCTGTTAATGTAACTCAATTACATCTCGGCCATACAAACCAAGCAACCATGCAGCAAAGAGCTGCATCTGTTAGAAACCAAGATGGGAGATCAGACTGCTGCAGGAACAAGCTCCATCTTCACAGCTAAGGAAGGAGAAAAGTACAACGAGGTATTCTGAGACTGAAATAGCACAGCCATGCAGCCCCGCTGCCAGGGCAGTTAGCAGCACGATGTGAAGTTCAGCCCAGAGAGGAGGCTCTGCTTCAGATGTGACTCGGTGACCTGCAGCAAAGCAAACAACTAGCTGGGGGCTCAGGAGTCCCACTCTCATCCACCTCATGTACCCCGAGAGCAGCTGCCTGCATCCTGCCCTGGGAGAGCCCTATGTGCTGCTGAGGGTGCTGGCAAGGCAGCGAGCACGGAGCACTGCTTCCATGCCAGGGATGGGAGAGGAGACTTTTCATCTCAAAGGGCACCAGCTGAAGTCAGGGTGTTTGGGAAGATTACACAGCTCATCACAATCACATCTGCCACACACCGTGCTGCAGACAGCCTCCTGCAGATAAGGACTGCAAGTATCACCCACTAACAGGCATTACATATTTACTAATGGGTGAAGTAATGAGTAACTTTCAACAAAGAACGTGAACCAAACTGTGCTGTTTGGTTCTACGATCTGGTTTTTTATTGCATGCCAACAGCTTGCAGGGTAGAAAGCAGTCAGGAAAGCTGTTAAGAAAGCGAAACGCCAATGGAGCGTGGCCAAGCAGCGTGACATTAAAAAGGGATCACACAGTGCTTTCCAGCACTACCTGGAAATAAAGCCTTAAACTGGTCACACGTGTTGTTAAATGCCACCATGTGCTCCCCCCACCCAACTGACAGGGCAGACTGTAAGGGTTTGATGCCCCATCAGCAGCTTCATTCAAAGAGGAGGTGGTTCCGAGCGCCCATCGTGGCGCTGATGAGCTCAGCTGTGTGGCAGTGGGGTAAGGCAAAAACACAGCATTTGGTCTTTAAAAATCACCACTGATATGTAGATAAAGGACATGAATGGGTGGCCTAAGAGAAGGACAAGGGGACAAAAATAGGAACCTGAGCCCAAGTAAGCCCTCATTAGGAGGCAACATTTAAACCTACCAGGAGGCAACATTTAAACCTACCTCTGTCTTTGGAAGCAAGGCTGAGACAGGAAAACATCCATGGCCAAACAAAGCAGAACTCAGGTAGTCTGCTTCACTAACCCTACTGAAGGCAAATCAGACACTCTCAGACATGCACTGTGCATGGATAAAACTTCTACAGGGTTCACTCTGGGACTCGGGACCATCCCCACAGTTCTGACACCAACACCTCCCCTGGTATTCAGGGGTCTTTCTTCACTACCAGGGAGAAAAAGCTAAAGTTCCAGTAAAAAAGAAACAACCTCCCTCTTCTCAGCAGAGCCCTTGATAGAAGGGAAGGGGCAGGGATGGAACAGGGCGCTCATGCCTCTACCAGAAAAACAAGAAACATTTTATTACACATTAACCAGCAGTTCACTCTTATCCTGAACTCGAGCCAGCACAGGGAGGTCCCAGCGCCGAGCCCTGCGCCTGTCCTGTCACCATGCCTGTCGCTGAAGGTTAGAAGGCAAACCCCAGGAGCTGACACAAGGTACAGGACGTGAAGTATCTCACAGCTGAGCTCACGAACTCAAACCAAACTGAGCAACAGAAACAAGACCCTGCTGGGTCAGGGCCCTGCGCTCAGCACGTCGCAACACACGAGTCCTCTAAACACCCCCCGTCCTCCCTCCTGCTAGGAGATAAGCCCCGTGCAAACTGTGTGGCTGCGGGAGGCTCTCCCCTCCCAGCAGATAAACAGGCATCTCTCAGGGCTGTAACAAACAGCTTGCTGTGGGAAACAGGCTGCGAGGTCTTCGTGTGCAGGGCACAACGCTGCTGAAAGGGAAAGTTCCACCTAACGAGTCCTGCAAATGAAGCATAACACTAGGCTTCTCCCCGCAGAATGTTTTAATTAGTTACTTGTGCCCTGACTAATCAGTATGTAACTGGCACTTGGAAAACCTTCCAAGCACAGATCTTGAGTCACTGAAAAGAGGTTGACAACCCTTGTCTGTATTTTACAGCTGCAGAAATGAACTGAAAAGAGCACTGAATTGCTTCCTAAACTCATTAGCCAGGAGAGAATCCAAGAATAAAACCAAGGCTTGGTATGCCCACAACGCATGGGATCACATCCCAGCACTGACATGGGTGGCAGCAATCACTGTCCAAAGAGTTTGAGAGCACAGCCCCTCCTGGGCACACAGACACGGCCCAGTGCTGCTGCACTCCCATTCAGCTGAAGGAGCTGCCCCTTGCCCTTGAAGCCGAGCTCCCTGCCTCTGTCCCCAGCCAGGACAAGGTTAGAAGCCCTCAGCCACGCAGCTGAGGACAGAGGACATTCCTTAATACCTTATGAAGCATTTCCAAAACACAAAGCTACATGGTTAGTGAAAACAATGCAGAACTTCAGCTGGAAAACAAGGACAGAAGTTTAACCCCCCCAGTTCCCACCTACCAGAAACATTTACTCACTTTTTCACATTTGCCTCCCCGTTGGGAATTCTGCGTAGCTTCTTCTTCTTCAGAATTTTCACAGCTCTCCTACAGAGGGTTTCAGAGTCCAGCATCTCCTTGACCTTGCCATAAGATCCTTCCCCAAGCAAGTCTCCCATCAAGTACTTGCCGATGAGCTTGGCCCTTTTCCGCCGTGGCTGGTAGATGACCTCAGTAGAGTCAATGCGATGGATAAAAGTGTCCATCCCCACAGACATCAGCTCGCTCTCTCCAAACATACCCAGCTGCTGAGGCTCCTGCATATCCATCCTGGATTAAGTTCCTTAACCTGTTCTTCCTTAAGCGCTCAGGGTTTTAATCCTGTTTGTTTGTTTCCAACACTCCCTTTTACTCCTTCTTGAAAAAAAAACATCCAGAAGATTGTAAAAACATTAATTAAAAAAAAAAAAGACAACAAAATAAAACGAACTATGAGCTGCTTCCAGCTCAAGTGGATGCTAAAAGATCCAGGTCTGCTCCAGTAGCGCGTCTCTTAAGAAGAATATATAGCTCTGACCAGACACGATCAAGTTGGGACTTGCTTTGCTCCCGGCCTGGTCCCACCACTAGGGTTCTTTCAAGTCACCTCGGCCTTTCGCTTGGCCCAGTTTGTGAAGGTAAGTGCTAGGTCATCCTGGGGACCTCAGACCATCACATAAAACAGACCACTGCCAAGTCTCGTTCGTGGCTTTCCATTCCCAGCAAAGCACAGGCACCAGCTCCCAGCAGGATGGCGAGGGAAGCGCTCCTGCCCTGCAGCCTTCACCTTCCAAGCACTAGCGCAGACGTTTGGGCTTTTTTCAGCCGTTTGGAAGCTGGAACCAGGTTTCTTTGAAAGAGTTTTCAGAAACAATTCTAATTTCTTTGCTTTTCACGCCTACAAAAGTTTGAGGCCTTCGGTGCCTATTGAGATCTCCCAGGGGCATCCTTCAGCCACCTGGATTGCGCCTGGCACATGATGTGTCACCGCTGCTGCTCCCAGGGTCAGCGGGTGTTGGACAGCCAAACCCCACCGGCAGACAGCCAAACCCCCGGAGCTGTGCAGGCGCACCAAGAAGCAGGACAGCTCAAGAGGCAGCAAACCCCTGTGCCAAGTGCCCCCAGAGCCCCATTCCCTGCCCAAAGGAAGGAAGTGCGGGCAGGGGGACCGACTCTTCACGGGCCGCCCCCACAGGTGTCAGCCGGGCCGGAGGAACAGCACAGACCCTCCGAGAAGGGGGAAGGAGCGAGGCGGGAACAGAACGCTCTGCGCACTCCTGGGCCGCGGGACTGAGGAGACGCTGCCGCCACCGCCGGGCTCCGCGCTGCTCCGCGAGCCGAGAGCGGCCCAGGGAGGGCCCTTCCCCGTGCGCCGGGGCCGCTGCCTCAGCACTGGGCCCCGCGCTGCGCTGCTAACACGGGGAAGGGAGCGGGGGGCCTGGCGGCCTCGTCCTCCCTCCCCGCTCCCGGGCCTCGGACCGGGCCGGGCCCCGGCGCCACGCTCCACCGGCGTCCAATCGTCTCAGAGAGATCCCCACCGGCCACCGTCCCCGCTCTGCCCCCACGGACTCGCCTCAGGGCCCGCTCCAGCCGAACCGCACCCCTTTACCCCCCCCGCCGCCGCCGCAGCGCGCACGCCGCCGCCATTTTGTTTACCTCCCGCCCCCGCCCGGCCCCGCCGCGCTCCCGCCGTTGCCCCCCCCCGGGCCTTGCGCCTCCCTGGCGACCGACGTCCGCGCCCATTGGCCGCCACGCCGGCCCCGCCCCCGCGATCTCGCCCGCTGGTTGGCTGCGGTCATGCCAAGAGGAGGCGGGGCCGGCCCAGTGGCTTTCCCTTCCGGTTGGCTCGCGGAGTTTCCAGCCCGCCCTTTCACTCGAGTGGGGGGCGACGCGACGTGATAGGCTGAGGGAGCTGTCCGTCACCGCTGGCGACCGTAGGGGGCGAAGGGCGAAGGGCGAAGGGGAAATGGTTGCCATGGAGACGGGTGGAGGAGGGAGTGGCGCCGCGCATTGGGCCTGGGCCTGGACCGCCGCGCCCGTGGCCGGCCCGGGCGGGGCCTGCTGTACAGCCGTCCTTAAGCACTGCACGAACGCTCTGGAATCACACCCCGTCTTTCACTGAACCTTTTCTGCTGATCCGTACGTTCGGTGCTAAATTTAATGTGCTAAACCCCTGCCATGCATGCAGGAATTCAGTCAGCAGAAGAGGCCCCTCCTCCCCAGCGGTGCTGCTCTCACGCACTGCCGCCGTCGGTCCCCATGGGCCGCTCTCCACACCCCTGCTGAACATTGAGGAGTCCAATACCCATCAGTCAGTCTCAACGTGTCTCCATGCTCTTGGACATTAACAAATACCAGATGGTAAACAACTCAGTGCTGCCTTTATCTGTAGGCCCGCAGAGGTGAAACAGTGCAGGGAATGCTTCAGCGGCTCTGAAATGAGGCCAGCATTGGGCTGGAGGGCAGCAGCTGCTTTCTGCTGTGTATTGTCACTGTGTGTGCTACAGTCCTCTGCTTCTGACCAGAAATGAGGGCAGGAGAGGTTTGGATGAGTCAGAGGAGGTTCATGGAGCGATCTCTGCTGCCCATCCTCATGTGCATGGCAGTGTCCTCCAGGTGTCCACCCAGCTGCTGGGGGAGGACCCAGCCATTGAGTCTCCCACACTGCCAAACCCCGCAGTTTACCACAAGTATGTCCTCACCAACTGTCTGTCCCAACGTTCTCGGGCCAGAGATGCTGTTAGTGCTGCTGCGCCTGGCTGTGTTCTCATTGCAGTCACTCCTTCACACCCCATCCTGACCTTTTGGCCATTTTCTCATCTCACAAGGTTGTTACTGCCTTTCTCCTTGCTGGATCCCAGCAGCAGCATCTCAAGAGCACCACAGAGCGGCGAGAGCTGCCACCTCCTGGCCGAGTGTGCGGCAGAACTCATGAGCCTACAGGGCCCCGCGTGTCCCAGCTTCAGTCTCCTCATGTCCGTGTCCCCACGAGTCCCTGCTCTGGGGCTCCTCGCACCCACAGCCCTGCAGAGCCTACCCTCACTCAGCTGCTCCCAGAGGCTCTGTCCTGGATATGGCATCACCTCCAGCTGTTGCCATCTGCTTTTGGACAGTGTTAGAAAAAAAGTGCAGAAAGCATTGGAAAAAGCTTTTCCAATATGACCCATGCAATGGTTCCCTTGGGACAAGTTGAGATTTTTGTTCTTTTGAGTTTTGCACTAAGGGGTGTTTTAACCCCTTCTCCTGGAAGTGATTAAGCTCCATGAGAATCTCTACTTCTATTTAGAAAGTAAGAGCAGTCTGCCAGCATACGTGGCCATACACACAAGCGAGCTCGGTGAACACCAAAAGAAGAACAAAGAGGGAAACCAGCACAGTAGCACTGGGCTCCATCTCCATCTCTGGGCAGCAGGAGCTCAGGGCTGAGGACACCAGACTGAGACAGGATCAGAGAATTCCTGCACAGAAGGAGACACAGCTGCCCCAGGACCCACAGCTCTGCATTCTCCCTGCCTCAGAGCCCTGTAACACTGTGTTTCTCCCTGCTGCCTCACAGGCTTCTTTCATGATAGCGCCTGGCCACATGTGATTTACTTTCATCTTGGCACAGAGTCCAAAGTGCTGGAAAGCAATCACCCAAATTCTGGTAAGTGCTGTGCTTCCCCATCCCAAGAGGGCTGGGTTCCCAGCAGCACAAGGGCAGGATCGATTGGAAAACATCCACACCAAAGAACCCCAGACAGGAGCAGCTCCCACTGCCTCCTCTGCAGCTCCCACCCGGGCTGCATCAGCTGCGCTTTGCTCCCAGGAGACTCCTGGAGGTGACACTCCAGGAAGGGGCTCCCCAGGCCTGAGGGGGCTTTGCAGGTCCCTCTGATGGCCTGGCACAGGCCAGCCCACACCCGCAGAGCTGTGGATCCATTCTCCCCCTCTGTGCTGTCCCTTGCTAAAGCTATAGGGCAGCATGGACCCAGCTGGGCCCAGGGTACCCCAACCCAGTGGAAAGTCAGGGGATTTCCAGGCTGTGGGAAGAAACAGGAACTTAATGCACGCAATGTGGCCAAGTTCACCCTGATATGGCTGTGGCAGCGACCATGTAGCATGCATACAAGCCAGCACTGCTGGATCGGGGCCCTGATGTTCTTGTTTCTGATCCTGCTCCCCCAGGACCTGCAGCCCCTCAGAGGTCCAGCTGCCTGGGAAAGGCTGGGAAGGCAGAGCACTTCCCAGGGATGCTGCTTGGGACCACAAAGGTGCTTGGCACAAAGCCAGTCACTGCCTGCAGCAGGGGCTGAGCTGCAGCCTCAAGAATTCACGGGGGGCTTTCCTATGTGGTGCTGCTGTCTCTTCATGCAGCACCAGCACTCACCCCAGCACAACCTCATGGAGGCATGTATGAGTCCTCCCCATCTAATCCAGAGGTGGTCATTAGGATAGAGGCTTTCAATGCTTCCTTGCTCCTGAGGAAGCTTCTAGAGGTGGGGAGGGGACTGCAGGGTCACCGGGTTCATGCTTGAAATGGGAACTGGGGTGAGAAATGGAAAGGAGGCGAGGGCTGCGTCATGGCCCCAAGTGCTGGGATGGCACTGGTCACAGGAGGAGGCTGGAAGGATCTGTGTTGGTTCTTCCAGCATTTGATTTATTCATAGTTGTATCATACTAAACAAACAGATCCAGGGGATTTTAAACTGCCTTCGTGCTGGGCAAGGCCAAGGCTGCATCCTTGGCTGTGGTGTCTCAGGGTGCTGTGCTCAGGGGCTGCTCTGCTCTCTGTGGCAGGAGCCCAGTGCTCAGAGGCTGCAGATAGAGACGGCTCCGCTCTGCTGGCACCTTCCTTCTGGGAATCAACCGGACACA
The DNA here is from genome assembly GCA_016647715.1 of Pavo muticus. Taxonomy (NCBI): domain Eukaryota; kingdom Metazoa; phylum Chordata; class Aves; order Galliformes; family Phasianidae; genus Pavo; species Pavo muticus. The sequence goes on from JACDJE010000396.1 coordinate 376,067, forward strand.
GCCCTGCTCTGCTGTGCTGGAGATGCCAGTGCAAAAATAGCCTTATCTGGAGTGCTTCTTTACATGACCCCGTGGGGATTTTTGTTCTCGTTGTCCTGGGACTGAACCGGGGCAAAGATCCAACAGAAGCAATTAAAAAAAACTGTAGGAACGGGTGGGAGGTGTCGGGCAGCGCGGGGGGCAGAGCCGCTCCTCCCTCGGGGCCGCGGCGCTCCCGGGGTTCAGCACTTCACCTCTCCGCTGTCCCGCAGCAGGCAACAGCCACCCCCGTCCGGCAGGTGGGAGAAGCGGGGCGAAGGAAGAGACCCCCGCGGTCCCCGGGAGGCGGCCGGACGGCCTGCGGCCGCTCCGCGTACCCTGGGACAGCCGCCTCGCCCTGCGGAGCCTCCGTTCCCCGCGGCCCCCGGCTCCGGGGTGGCGCCCTCCGCCCACTTCCGCCCGGAAGTCCGTGTCCCTCCCCCAAGATGGCGGCCTCTGAGGGCAAGCCGGAAGGCGGCGGTGGCCGCCGGGCGGGAGCCTGAGCCCCCCGCGCAGGTAAGGGCCGGGGGCACGGGGTGGGGGTCGGCTCTTTCTGGAGCTCCGGTTTTCGGCGGGCAGAGGGCTCCGGTATTGGGGGCGTTGCGGGGGCGCGGGGCTGCCCCCTCTGCTCCCCTCTGGGCGGGCTCTGGTCCGTGTCCGGTGGGTCAGATGTGAGGGGAAGATACTTCAAGGAGAGCCGGTGAGGCTCTGACACCGCCCGGAGCTGCGGTGTCCCATCCCTGGAGGTGCCCAAGGCTTTGGGTGGGGCCTGGGCAGCCCGAGCTGGTGGGGAGCACCCAGCCCACGGCAGAAGGGGTCTGGAGGGGCCATTCCGACCGCTCCTCGGTTCTGCGAGAGGCGAAGGGGCCTCAGAGTGCTTTGTGGGTCGGTGTTTTCTGTTCTCTGTGGGTGGGTGTTTTCCAATAGCGGTCCCCCTTCCAAAGCAAAAGCCGACCTTGTCGCTGCCTGCAGCCCGGTGCTGAGGAGGGAGCCGTGCTGCGCAGAGGCCGGGTTCTCGCTTCTACACTTTGTTCAGTCGCTTTTGAATCGAGCGCTGCTAAATATACTTAGAAACCATCACCACAGCCTCGAAGCCCGTGTCTGCCTGTTGTGGTGCCGTTCTTAATGGGCCAATTAAGAGCCTTTGAAGGATAGAGCTTGTGCCAGCAGGCTCTTAACTCCGGTGCTATTAGCAGTCACCTGCATACCCAGTTCTTAACATAATTAATTACCGATGCAGCGTTTGAGAAAGAGCTCCGTTCTCAAAAGTGACCATAAATATCAGTGTAAGAGTGCTCAATCCTACTGTGAGTTAATGTGCTCCATTTACAAGTGAAAGAAGATGGCCCTTTGGAGGGCGGGTTCCGCAGGTTCGTCACTGGGATCCTGTGGGGGTTTTTCTGGTCCGTGCACTGCCGTGGTTGTAAATGCGGGCAGAAGGGTGCAGGCTGTGTGTATGCTGTGGTCTTCTGTGAGTTATACACATCGTCTGAAACGTTGAGCGCTGAGCCCAGAGTGGGCACGTCTAAACTGAGCAGCAGCTGGCTTTGGGAAGTGCTTCAGTGGAGAATCACATACCAATATTCTGCTTTGAGTTACAGCAGTAAAAACTGCAGCCTGTGTTAGTTAGGATGCCAGCTGCACGCTTCAGAAGCCTGAATTCTGGCTTCATCTCTGCTGCTTGCTCTTTGTTGATGGTTATCCATTCACTTGGCCTTTCTACTCTCATAAGACAATACCTTTAGCAGCTTAACCCACCGGAGCTTCAGTGAAGCTACACTGTGAACGAAGAGTACTCTTAAAGTACTCGCTTTAAGCATTGCCAAAGAAGCATTCTGAAGACGTGTCCGATCTCAGCAGCACCACGCAGGGTGGGCACTGCAGCGCTTTCAGATGCTCCCAGATCTGCCTGCCAGCTTCCCTGCCAGGGAGTGCTGAAGTTAACGGAGCCACGGCTGGCACCCGAAGGTTGCTGTTTAATTTGGAGTGGTGTTTTTTATCTGATCGTTTCATGCAGTGGCTGGGATGGCTGACTGGTGCTGATAACGAGGAGCATATTTCCCCTCTCTGGTAGTGCTTTTCCTCCTCTTGGAATCGTATTATGGCCTATGCAGGGCTTTCGGATGGCTGAAAGTGAAACTCTGCTTTATCAAGGAGATGTAATGGCAAACCCACATAGCCAGACAGAAGGCAGCACAGCCAGGGAATTTTACTACATTTTTTCTTTAATGTTTAGTTCTTAATTTGATTCTTTACTCCAGAACAGGAACGGTGCAGCCACGCATCACACCTCATCATGTGTCAGACATGGGACAGATGCATCTGCCAGGCTGGGTGCTCATTGAAAAGCACCAGCTTTGCTCACTGCAGGCTGTTTTCTAACACTAAAGCATACACGGGCTGAATTTTCCTTTTAATTTATTTTTTACTCTTAATTTTGTGTTTAAAATAGTGCCCGTGTGGTTTGTTTGAGGGCTGTGTTTCCTGACTGAATAGGCCTTTTTAATGTTTAAGTTACAGAGCCCTGCAATGGGGGGTTTATAATGAAAATGCTGACACAGGTTGAAAGCTTTTTGAACAGTGACACTGTATTAAAGAGCCAACTGTGCAGCACTGAATGCTGCACTGTGACTTTCAATCGTGAGAGTCTGGATCTCTCTGGAAAGCAGCATAGGCTTAATTAGAAGTTTTATATTCTCCTGAAACACTTTTTCAGCTTAAAACTCTCCAGTCTCTTTTGGTAACACGATCAAGATTTGTAAACATGGGGCTATGAAAGAGGCCAACACATGCCTCTTTCACAGAGAAAGGTGTGCTGAGCCTGCCTGAAGGCTGTCTGGTTAGAGCTGGTGTTTATGTGCTCATGATCAGTAGGGAGGCAGGCTTTGATGTCCCGGGGTGTTTTCTCACAGTGTGTGAAGCTGAATGCTGGTATCCCATGTGGTAGCACTGCACGGGGTGTCAGGAGCTGCTCAGCTCACGTGAAGAGTTTCTTCCAGAGCTTCTCTTGTGATTATCTCAAGAGCAGTGGGCAGAGGTGAGACATGGGGGACCTGGAGATCGCATCCCTTGGCTTTGAACCTCAGTCAGCTGTGTGCTTTCTGCTCTTCTTCCCCTTTAATTAACCAGGATAATGGCACAGTTCTGCCTCGCAGGTGTGTTCTGAGGCTGACTCCGGGAGGATGTGTGTGGCTGAGCCCCGTGCTGCTCCGTGTGCTCCTGTCTGAGCTGCTCCAGCCTCAGCTCTGGCAGATGGGGCTGCATGTTCTCACTCTGGGAACTTTTAACTGCCTAATATTAATCCAAGAGAATGTAGGGAATGGCACACTGGGGCAAAAGCCAGCATCAAGGCTCCGGATTGACTTCTTCTCCTCTTTCATTAGTTAGCCTCATGTTTCTGCGCTTTTCTTTTGAGGATTAAGGCTGTTGTGACTCTTGCCAGCATCCAGATGGTGCTGAGGAGCATCCAGATGATGGGCAGTGTGAGCCTGAAGCCCCAGCCCCGGCTGCTGGGAGTGCTCTGTGGCACTGACCCTTCTCCTGGGATGGGGGGGGGCCCATGGAGCTGGATAGGAGCCCCTGTCGGTGCAGTTCCCCTCTCTGTACACTCAGAGCTATGAGGCACTTCCTCACTCATGGTGTGACTGTTTCCATGGCAGACCCATGTGGCATAAATATTACTGCGCTCTTCTCTTCACACCCATAGTAACCACATTTCTGCTTTAGAGAGCTCCTGATAGGGTTTAATTTCACAGGCGCCTTCGTGGAGGTCTAGCAGTGTAGATAAGCTCCCTGGTTGCAGGCTGCATGCGGGGCAGTAGCAGAGCCATGCCTGGCTGCAGGCTGTCAGCACAGCTCTTGGTGCAGATTGATGTGAAATGCTGCAGAGCCGTGAGGAGGATGTTGTTATTTGCAAGAGGCTTGTGCTGGTTTTACTCAACGCTAGAGTATTGTAGTTGGAAACAGCTGTGGAGTGAGAATGGTGCATCTTTTGGGGAGGGATTCCTTCAGCGTCCTCCAGCAAACCAGATTCTGCCCTGACTTTATTGGCTGCGCTTCTTGTTCTGTGTGCCTGTGCTGCAGTCTGCTCTGTATGCTGGCTTTCAGCTTTTGTTTTTCCCCTGGCACCTGTAATAAAGGTTTCCCACCTGCTCATTTGAACCTGCCTGACTTCAGCCCACCAGCATGGGACGGTTTGTGTTCTGCTGAGGATGCATCCTGCCCGAAAGCTGGCTTTGATTTTTACTTTTTCTCTGCATGCCCTTAACTTGGAGCAAGGAGGGGCTGGTGCTGCTGGGAAGGCCGAGTTCTTGCTCTGCTGTGTGCCGTTGTCTTCGGGACAAGTTAGCTCCTTTACATGCCGTGCTGTGTATCTTGGATAGATCTGGCAAGAAGCTTCAGAATGACCTCAGCTCTTCTCTTTGTGTACAGACGATGTGATGCCAGCAGTTCATCTGTCAAACAGTTTGTTTTCAGTCTGCTGTTGGCTGGCACAGCCCTGCTAAGTGGTGAGGTTATCCCTCTTCCCTCGTCTCGCTCCCAGGCCTGGTGGTGCTGCATGCACAGGATACGGAGCTGAGTCTGTACTGAACATTCTTTCTAGCTGAAAACATTCAGGAGATCAAGGTGACTTAAAGTGCTGGGTTAGCATGCCCTCAAGTGGTTCCACTTTCATCACGGATGCGTATTATTGTTATTACTTATATCTAGATTTGTTATTACTTCTATCTAGATTGATGTTATCCTGTGCTGTTGTATCTGCACTGAGCTGTGTTCTTCACCAGCCCGAGGATACATTTTTCTGTATTCTCCTGTAACTTCCTAATGCTACTTGGAAGGTGTTTGCATCAGGCTCATTTTCCTTCATGCTTTCTAATGTGCGAGGCTGAAGACATGCAGGACTGATCCTGACTTTTCCTCCTTGGTTTTCCACTGTGTGAGTCCCTGCTGGTGCTGGGGCTCTGATTTGAAGCCTTCTTCCTCATTGCTCGAGGCAAATTGTTCAGTCCAAGCCCTGTCCAAAAATATGGCAAGAAGAAGCATTAAAGAGGAACTTGAAGCTTGCTCAGTCACTGAGATCACTTTTTGGCGTTGTGTGGTGCTCAGTTCCCATTTCTTAGGGCAGTTCATGTTCAAGCTGTGCTCCTGGGGACGCACACAGGTGGAGCAGAGCACTGGGCTCTGCCTGCATCGGGAGAGGAGCAGGGTTGTGTTTCAGAGCCCTTTCTCTTGTTACAGGTGCGTGGTAACTCAATGCTCAGCAGGTTCAGCTCTGGCTGTTCTGGGCATGCCTGTGGTTTCCTAGCTGTCCTTTAAGAGAGAACAATTTGGAGTGAGCAACAAAGGCTGAAATACAACCAGGAGGAAGTGCTCACCTGTCCTGTGGGCTCCCACCTCTCCTGGATGCAGCTACCTGTGAGCTGAGCCCACACCGCAGCACTGCTGCTGACTGCCGCAGGGCAGCTCCTCGTGTTCTGATCTGGTGCAGCAATTCCACACCTCTACAAAGAGCAGGCTGTTCAAGTTTGAGATATGCTCTCTGTAACGCCTGGGCAGGAGGAATTGCATAGGAATTCCTGCCTATCGTGACCTGGGCTGAATAGCAAACCTGTAAGCAAGCTTACTAATATAGGAATTGTTCCTATAGCTTAATCAGGATGACTCATGGCTGGCGGGGCTCTGGCACGCTCAGCAGGAGCAGTTTCACTATGAGCCCCAGCTGCCTGGCCCAGCAGCAGCCAACCCAGGGCTTTGGTTCCCCTGGTTGTGTAAGCCCTGCTGAGTGCCATCGCTCCACACCAGGAGGGGCACGTTGCTGTGTCTCAGCAGCACAATGCAGCACTGGGGGCTCTACCTGCCTGCTGCTGGGGCTCAGCTCCCTCTCTGTCCCTGCAGCTGCTTGCGCCAGGCCCTGGCGTTCTCCTTTACCACTTTTGCCTTCCTTGCTGTGGCTGCTGGTGACAGGAACCTCATCCTCAATGATTCCAGAGCACTCTTACTGGTTGGAAGCTGTTGCAGTGACCAGCTTCGTGGCCTGTGCTCTTAATTCATAGTTGCAGCTAGCTGTTCTTTATAGGTTTTGTGGCAGCGAATGAAGAAGCAAATCTATTATGCAGAGTGAGATTCATTCCAGCAGTTCTTAGGGATTTATCCTTCCACTCTTTGGTTGTTCTTTTGGTGTTTTTCAACTAATTCTATACAACAATTAGCACAGCCACCCAGAAATCAGCCTTAGCAGTTCTATGTATTGCTGTGAGGAGCTTTGGATGCCACCAGCATTACCTCCTGGCAGTCAGGGCCCAGCAGGGCTGCGCTGCGGCCGGAGCAGCTTCATCCCCTCTGCCCTGGAATTGGAGGTCACTGCTTTCTGTGATCCTGCATTTTCTTTTCTGGCTCTATAAAAAGCTCCAGCCAGTTTGTGGTTCCTGAGCTCGGTGGTAGCAGGCTGCTTGTTAGGGCTTATGAAGTCAAAGTTCTAAAAACCTAATAGTCAGCAAACATCCATTCTTCCTGTTAGGATGTGGGAATGAGGGAGCTCTGGCTTGCAAGGAATTGCTGATACTCGTGGCTTTCTGTGGCTGCCCCAAGGATGCAGACACTGCCTCACGCTGGGGCTGTTCCCTCTTGTAGCAGCCATGCAGCAGGATGCACAACAGCTGTTGTGCTCCTGTGTGTGTTCAGAGTGCTTTCTGCACCCAGTGCTGGCGGGGCGGTGGCTGCGTGGCTGTGCCCATCAGCCTGGTGCGGAGCTGTGGTGCTGTGTGTGAGGGCAGCAGCTCTCCAGCAGAGCACTGCTCCATTTGGGGGCTGTTTTGAGGGGATCCATCCCTTACAGTGTGGCCCAGGGGATGAGATGGGGAGCCTGTGAGGTCTGGGTGTCGCTCACTGTCACTGCATTCCCTGGGGCTCCCAACCAGACACTCCTGGCTGCTGCTGAGTTAGAGCTGCACTGAGCAATTAAGCACGGTCGTTTAGCATCTGACTGTTGCTCCAGCATTGAAGTTTACACTTCTTAAGCCTTCTTTCATTTTGCTAAGTGGCTCTGGGCTATTGTGCAGGGGTTTTCCTAAGGAGCCAAGGCTGCTGTAGTGCAGAGAGCTGCACTCTGCCGTATCCAGCCCTTCAGATGTGCTGCTGAGGCACAGGGATGCAGAGCAGGCGGGCAGAAATGCTGCTATTGATTTTCCCCTTTATAAGTTACTTTGGCTGTAGAAGCGAAGCTGTATATTTGCTACGGCTGTTACGGGAATGTAACCGCTGCCGATTTCCTATCGAGAGCTGTTACAAACTGGAAGAAAGAAGGAAAACAATCCCAGAGCTCTCTGGTGAGAGCAGGGGTGGTGTTTGAGAGGCACCAGAGGATGTCGATATCTCTGAAGTGTGTCTGTGATGCTGACCCCGGGGTTGGTGCTCCTCACCACCTCTGCTCAGCAGCACCGAGCTCTATTTGAAGCCATCTACAAAGGGAAGCTCTCTGTGCCGTTTGCAGCTGTATGTGTTTGAATGAAGTCTGAGGGATCTTTTGTTATGGTATTCTGTTGCTTTGTGTTCCTTTCGGTCTGCCAGGATTGGAAGGCTGGGGGGGCTTTGAGCAGGTTGATGGAGGTGGGAAGCAGTCCTAGCTGTGAGTCTGTGCTCCCCACTGCTTATGGGGGGGTCTGGGTGTTTCGCTGTCAGCATGGGTCCTCTTGTCACACCGTGGAGTGGAGGAGCAGCAGGGAGGGCTGAGGCAGAGCTGTTCTTTAAGCCGTCCCTTCAGTTTCACCTGCGTGCCGGAGCCGTGATGAACCTTTGCCTTGTTTCGTGTTGAAGCCTTTCTCTCTCACCACTTCCTTCCTAAGATGTAAATTAAAACTTCGTAGGATCTCTTGTCAACCACCCAGTGGCATCAGAGAAAAACAAGAAGCCAAAGAAGAAAGCAACCTAAAAAGCGTGAGAAAAAAGCATCTCCCGGGGCGGCTGCGCTGGAGCTCAGGCTGCTTTGCTTCATGCTGACTGAGCCTTTTTCCTGTGTGTCTTCACTATGGGCTGGAGGTCAAAGTCTACATTTATGCAGCCCTGTTTGCAAGCTGCATTGCGATAAATGGTGTGCTTTGGGGGGGAGAATTCCTCGAATATTCCACCATCTTTTGTGTGCAGAGCTGCTCCATAGGTGGGACAGGAGCATGGCCCTGCCCGAGGAATCCCCCTGCAGCCCTCTGTGTCTGGGAGGTGTCACATCCAGCAGCTTTTGCTTCAGCATCAGCACTCTGTGATGTGTGAGTGAGGTTCCCACAGCTGAGCGGGTTGCTGCTGGGGAAGGCTGTGTGTGTGCAGCCCCTAATGAGGCTCCAGGGCTGCGCGTGGTGGGCAGGCTGCTTTTTGGGAGCCCTGGTGCTGATGTTTGACTAATAAATCAAGAGGCCTGAGGTCAGTGTATTAATTAGGGTGCCGGGGTGCTAGCAGAGTGCTTTCAACTACTTTTGCTACCGGGCTTCTGGACTATAAAGCCCAAGTGTGGATTTTATAGCGCAATAAAAAGAAACACTTCTGGTAGTAAAAGAATGAGACCGCAGCAAATCTATGGTGAAATAAGGTCAGCGAGAAGGATCCTGGCAATTCTGGGCCTTGGTGAAGAGTATTTATTCATTTAGCAATTAATTAAAATTGACTGTGCTTTCTTGTAGCTGAATGAGCATCATTCTTTGAGGCCACGTCCCACTCTGCCTTCCCAGGCTGGGTGCTCCTGAGTCACCACGTTGCAGGTGCTGCAGCCTCCCCACGTGAGCCCAGCTCCCAGAGCTGCCCTGCCATGGCTGCTGCTGCCCGGGGACAGGAGCAAACAGGCCCTTTAATTTCGCTTTCTGTTACAGATGCAGAGATAATGTTGTCAGCTGGGAGGTCGCTTCATTTTTAAAGGGACTCTGACTCAGAAGTGGCTTCACAAAGTCCTGTGTTCCTGTCAGTGTCTGTTCTGGAGATGCGGTGCCCCACCACGGGTCACGTTCTTCTGGCTGTGAGAACTCAACCTGGCATTCACTGGGCTGAATTAAGTGCTAATAGATGCTGATTACTGGTGGCATGTGGGTATCTTGCAGGCCTTTGTCTGGCGTTTCAGCTGCTTCCTAACAGCTCGAGCCTGCCAAGTTACTGAGTGAGCCAGCCTGAGCTGCTGTGCAAATGAGTGGTCTTGGGAAATGGGTCGTTTTTAGTGAGGACTTTGCTCAGAAGTGCAGAATCTTTTTGTGTATTGGAAAGAAAATTCCTCAAGCTAAAACCCAGCACTTTGTCTGTGCAGGAATCACGGACATACAGCGATCTGTGGTGAGGCAGGAGAGGTGCTTAATGCAAGTTCATGTGTGGGTGAATTCCAGGTGTGGTGATGTCTGAGAGCTCAGGTTTCCCAGTGAAACACCTCTCTGTTCTGGCAGGCGTTTGGCAGTCTATTGACTGATGTTTTAGCTGGGTTTGCACTTGGACCTGCTTTCTTCCCCTTCCCAAACCATAAACGTGTGTTTCTTTTCCCTTGCAGGACATGGTACAGGGTGAAGAGCACAGATAAAGAGCCTCCTGCTGCCCCGGCCCCGAGGACTTCATGCAGGACACGGGCTGATGCCCTCAGCACACGTGGCCATGGATGGGGGGAAGAGCTGCCCTCAGCACGAGCAGCAGCCAGCAGCCGATGCCCTCTGCAGCATCCCCGGCTTCTGCTCCCCGCTCGCCATGCCGCCCATGGAGGTGAGGCTGCAGGGTGACCCCGGGGCTGTCCCTGTGCCCCCAGGAGGTGTGTGGGCAGGGCACAGCCACCAGTCCCCCCACTGCATCCCGGGAGTCCTTGTGTGTATACACAGGAGCTGTGTACCAGACTTCCTAGGCAGCTGTCCAGGGGCATGAAATATTGATTGCTAATGCTGGAAGGCTGTGGTGATGGCTGTCGAACGCTTCTGAAATGGGAGGAAAACAACAGGGCTGTGATTAAAATGATCCCTCTATACATGCTGGGAGGTGCCAGGCTGCTAGGGAAAGGGCTGAAGACTTTGTGCAAGGTCATGAACTTTGTTTCCATGTCACTCCTCTCTCTGAGAGATGCTAAAGCTGTGGCTCGGTCCACCTGTGTCTTTCTGAGAGTGGCAGAGGTGAGTAGGGTTGTTTTAAAGCCATCCTGGGACAAACAAGACTGAATCCCTGATGTGATCTGAACAGGGCAGGAAGCAATCCTCTGCCCCATAAGAGCCTCCACATCCCTGCAGTTCTCTGTTCGTAAATCATGTTTGATTTGTAAACCATATGAAAAAAGAGGCCCATCTCACCAAGTGCCTGGTGCTTCAGATGTGGGCACTGCAGGGAGAGCGGGATGGCAAGGAGGCATTGGAGGGGAGCTGTGCTGGTCTCTGCTCTGACTGCTCTGTGTTCTGCTTTCAGAGTTCCATGCTGGCTGCCGACCCATGGAGTGACTGCTATCCTGCTCCTTTCCCAACCTCATCTTTCCCAAGTGAAAACCAGTGAGTGCTGTTCTCCTTTATATCATTCCCCTCTGCTCTTGCACACCCTGTGATTCAACTGTTTCTGAGTGCTTTCCTTGTTTATTTCTCTAACTGATGGGGAAATAATTGCATCACAGTCATCTTGTGGCATTTCATAAACTGCTGCATCTTGGAAAAGGCAGCAAACAACTTAAAAAGACAGAACATAGAGACGACAAAGCTTTGATTTCTGGTAAACCTGGTGGCTGCTGTGAGGGAGAAACAGCCTTGTTTCTGCCTGGGTTTGTTACACTAATGGAGTTCTTAAAAACACCCCATTAGCACAGTCCAGCTGAACTAATTAATTGTGCATCTGTAGCTTCATGCAGACAAGAAGGAACTGGTGCTGGAGAGAGACTTGCGTGAGGTGGCATTAAAATCTATTGCTGTGAAGGTGACTGGAAACTGGGTAAATACTGTAATCTCATGTCTGTGTTGGAAGACTCAGTACAACCCCTTACTGTGCAGTGCAGAATTCGTGGGTCTGTCGTCTTCTTCAGGTTGTAACTGGTGCTCTTCACTGATAAGCTCGCTCCACGAGGTGTGAAGTGATGAGTGTGGGCTCATGTGAGAAACTGGGGCTTCCTCCTGAGCTGCCCTGTGCAGAAAATCACCTAGATTCCATGCTGCAAACAGCATTTTGGGGGGTCTGTGTGTAACAGTAAGCGATGCTCTCATCCTCTGTGATGTACCTCTATCCTGGAGCAGAAGGATGAACACCAGGGATGGCTGGAGGTAAAATGGCCTTGTGCCATTTGGGACTCTGCTGGGACTGGGCTGCTCTGGTCTCTTTGTGAATGCAGGGGGTGGCACAGAGATGCAGGATGTGTTTTTATTTAGGTGAGAGGTGGAAGGAAGGGAAGTAAACGAGGCAGTGTTTGATATCAAGAGTCGGTAACTGTGTTACCAGTGATTGAGGATTTAATTTAACCTCCTTCCTGAAGGATTTCTGCATGCTTCTGCAGAACAGAGATCCATCCTCATGGGTGTCCGAGTTCCAGCCTGGCTGTCAGCAGTGATACTCAGCTTCAGAGGGGTGGGAGCCCTTTTGGTTCTGGATTAGTTCTGCTTGTTTCTCCTGTGCCTGGTCCTGCTCAGCCTGCAAAGTGAGCCAGCCAGCAGCAATAGGTGGAAAGTAACGGGGTGTTCTTGATGCACGGTTACCAAGAAGCTGCCCCATAGATGCGGGATGGAGCTTTGTCAGCTACTGCCCAGAGTGAGAATTCAGGAGGACTGGTCTGCTAAGTTCAGTATCTGCTTTTAGCTAGCCTGTCTGATTGGAAAACAGTGCACTTTTTGAGCACGATTCCTGTAAATTACAGTTTGGATTCTCAAGAGAGCTGTAACAGGGTTTCTGTTTTGCTGTATCAAACCACAGGATTAGATGCTGTTTGTCTATTGTGTTGGTTTTTCTTCCTTTGACCATTTGTTCTGGTTTTGCCCTTCGCTTTCCTCCTCCCCAGTGCTGCTCGTTCCTGTTTGGGTCAAATCTGCTGGCAATGTTGCAGCCTTTATCCTGCAAAGACATGCCTGCTTTTAATGCCAATGTATGCTTGTTGACTTTGTTACCATTTCTTTAGGAAGCGAGGCTCCTTGTAGCCTTTCTTTGCTCCAGAATTTAGCCAAGGCTGCACCTTTAGCTTCCTGTTCTCCATACCCTGCTAACTGCAAAAATTACCTTTCAGGTGGAGTTTTCCTCATCTGTGCTTCGTGCAGAAATAAAGAACTCTGTCCTTTCATACCTGAGAATGCAGCTGAGTCTGTTTTGGGTGGGATACGGGGCTGGGATGTCAGGTAGAAGTCCTGGAATCTCATTTGTGAGTGGCTGTTTGAACATGGCTCACTCTCATGGCAACAGCTTTGTCCCAAAGCTGGTTTTTCCTGTTTCTCTTCAGTCGTTTTGTGCTAGAGAATTAGCTTAAAAGATACCAAAGCTTGCCTCTTTCTTTCAGCCTTTAACCTGGAAATGTAAACAGTGAATTAAACGTTTCTGGGAGAACAAAAGGTGTTCAGGTCCCCTGCAGGGGAGAGCTGGAGCTCGGTTCTTTTCTAGGTTACATGTCCCCTAAGAGCTGGGCTTTTTGCAGCACTCAGCTCAATGCTTCCCTTCCTTCAAGGAATTCTAGGTCAGCCCACTCAGTGCTGCTGGAAGTGCTGTCACACGTGTACAAAACACACCTCTCAAACTGGAGCAGAGATTGCTTCCGTGGTTTCTAAAACAGGCAACCCCATTCTTTTCCTGCTGTCTTTATGCACTTCTCCACTTTACCACCTGAGAGCGGAGAGCTGCTTGCTGTGATGGAGCAGGTTCTGAAATGCACGAGTTGGAGCACTGACAGGGAAGAGGGGTGCCTAAATCAATGCCTGGGCAGCCTGTGAACTCTGCTCATCTGCTTCCTGGAAATTGGAGCTTGCATCTCAAGTGCAGGGCTGTCCAACAGAGCATAAAGCCTGGCCAGAGTGCCCAGAGCAGATCTCCAGTGAAAATGCAGCGTGGAGCCAGAAGGGATTCAGATGCACCAGATGCATCGATGAGCAGCTGGCGTGAGGTTATGGCGAGCTTGAGTTGCCAAGGCATGGAAACCCACCTCCTGGGAGGGATGTGGATTGCTCTGGCTCACCTGAGGTGTGGATTCCAGTAAGAGCCTGTCTGCAGAGCGTTCCTTTGGCTCCTGCTATTGAAAATGCAAGTTGTTTGTTAATTATTATTGTTCTTAAAGAACAAGCAAACAGAATGCCCAAAAACTTTCCTTAGCAGCATGTGGAATAGCCTTACCCAGAGAGCCACTGGCATCGAATGGCTGGGGTGAGTCAGATGTCAGTTCAGGTTTGCCTCGTACCAGACTGTTCCGCTGCTTCTATATTTAGTGTGGGTGGCAGCAGAAAAGCAGCCTTGCTCTTTAAAGTAATTGTCTGATAGAATCCCAAGATGCTCCCCACCCAGCTCACAGAGCCCCAGAGCTGGGGGATGAAAGAAAGTCTCTGCTTTATTCCTTACAGAAGGGTAGGAAGCGTGTGTGCAGCAAGGCTTGTTGGGCTCTGAACGTTGTATGCCTTCGTGTGCTCCCCTTCATGTTTTCCTACAGGGAGATGTCCCTTTGGTTGTGCTTCTAGTTGTTCTTTTTCTTACAGATGACTGAGTTTAGCCTTGTTCCCTTGCTTTGCACGAGGGGCAGAGAGTGGAACCCATGCCTGTTGAAGGTGCCGCTGTGTTGGCACATGTAACCCGATTGAAGCTGAGCTCTTGAGCCAGGTTCTCTGTGGCTGAGGGGAGGACCAGCATTCCTTCCTTTTGGCTGTGTGGTTTCAGTGGAGGGGCTGGCTTCCCATGGAGTGCAGCGGGGTGGGAGCAGAGCTGCGGTGAAGCATCGCCCTCCTGGGGGCTCACAGCAGGGCCCTGCACTGTAGCAGATGCAGCACTCTGTGCCTGTGGAGCACAGTGCTGCTCCAGGTCAAACTTCTCAGTGCAAGAAGTGCATCTCACACTCACAGATTTCAAAACCAAGGCTAAAGGAAACAAAGCAGCATGCCAGCACTGCTCATCCAGTTCAGGCCAAGGAGGTCGGGGCTATCTTGGTTTCCTTCCTGTTACCTTGGCTGACTCCTGCCCAACCCATGAGGCACTGCGGAGGTAGGAGGCAGGGCTCGCTTCTCTCTTAAAATAGTTTCCCTGGTTAGTTTGTTAAGCCAGGCTCTGTCCTTGTGCAGGGGAGAGAGGGTGAGAGCACAGCAGTTCCAGCTGGAAAGCATTTGAAACAAGCCCTTCCCTGTCCATAAATACTTTGCTTCCCAGAAGCTGTACGCAGCTTTTAAATGGGCTGAATGGACTGAGGATGCTGACTTTAATGATGCAGAAAGGAGGAAAACTGAGCAGATAAGTGTTTGTACATAAATATGTGTGTAAGTGTGGTGTATGGGTGAGCTGCTAGCCACACGTGGTGTCCTGATTGCTTCATGATACTACAGCAGAGTCATCCCCAGCTCTGTTCCTGGATGGTATTTCTGTTTAAATTTTGCTTCTCCTTCCCCTTGTTGAGGTTTATTGCTCTGAGTTCTGTAACCTTGGCACTGTGGAGAGCACACAGCTGGCTGCAAGAGGAAACAGTCCGACGGGGTGAAACGTTTCAGTGATTCCAGCATGAAAACATGTTGGGTGGCGATTGCCCAAGCAGCACTGAGTGCACGGCCTTACGGGAAGGATTACAGAGCACATTCCTGCTGCTGCAGGAGAGGGAAAGGGCTCGTGTGTGTGATAGCAAAGCAGAGGGCAGCCATGGAGCACAGAGCAGAGGCTGCTCCCGGGAAGAAGGAAGGGAATTGCTCTTTTGCTGTTCTTCCCTCCTTTCTGCTCAGAGGAAGCCGGAGCTCGGGGCAGGGAGGCAGGAGGAGATGGCGAGTGCCCTCCCCAGCAGGGGCTGATCAGAAGACCTTTGCTTTTCTCTCTTGCATTAGGTCAGTGGAGATTTTGCCTTGTAACGAGGTACAGTCGGTTACATCTGAAATCCATCTGTCTGGACTAACGGTTCTCTCTGGGCTTGCATGTTCCTAACCCTTCATTTCTATCTCTTTGCCCTGTGGCTGTGCTCCCTGCAGGGCTATGAAGGTGCTGTTAGCTGTACCAGCCTGCAGGCTCGCAGTGCTGACTGCAGGGAGGGCTGCCTGGTTTTTATGACCTGAGCAGGGGTTTGGGTGTGATATTTCCATGCAACTCGATGCTTGTCCTTACATACCATGACTGTCAGGTTCTGCCATGCTGTCACACGTTAGGCCCTGGGACATCTCAGAGCCTCAGTTCTGCTTTGCTAGTCCTGCAGACTGTTCTTTTCTATGAAGCCCTCCTCAGTTTACACAGATTGCTGAGAACTCAGTTCTTGGTCTTAAGACAGATCCTGTAGGTGTCTGATTGCCTGACAGATATCTGGATAAACTTAGCTTTTCTAAACCAACTTCTTGTGTGTGCCATCCCATAATTGCCCCTTGCTGCTGCTGATGGAGTCTGAAGCGACCTGATGAATGCCAGGGACCCACAGGAAGTAACTGCTTTTCCCATTTCCTTACAGGCAATATTTTAATTCCTCTCACGATTTTTATATGAATCCCATCAGCAGACCACATTTCTTGGATACAAACTATGCATCTGTGGACCCCACTGACTTCTTACCAAAAAATGGTGATTTTCCTCAGGTAAGTACCTTGCTACTGATGGCTTTGGGGCAAACAGTGCTTTACGATGGGTGCTGGTTCTTTAGGATCGTGGTGTAGAGGGGAAAGGAGGAGAGTGGTGTAAATTTGTCCAGCGCCAGTTTGGAGGTGTGTGTAATTGGGGTACATGCTGGGCAGTAAAGAAGGTATCCGTTGGCTTGGTAGGAGCTTAGCTGGGATACAATTGCTTGTCTTTTAAAATGTATTAAATGTAAACACGGAGTACATGGGGGGATCATTTTGCAGGAGGGTGTAGGTAAGTGTGAATTTGAAATGCTTCAGCCAGTTAAATCATTTGCCTCCTAAAACTCGTGGGTGTTACGTGTGATCTCACTAATTAGAAGTGGTGGTTCCTGACCCGTGGATGCTTAAGGATTGCATTCAGTGCCCTACAAACAGATCCCAACCAGCTGGCTTTTGCAGTGTGGAAGGAGCAGCCTCCTTAGCTCCTCTGGCATCCCACGGGAGGCCCCGCAGGCATCCTCACCTCGGGGGTCCCTCTGGGCTGGAAGATGCCTTTCTGTAGTGTTTGAAGTGTTTCACTTGTTTCTGGCAGTGTCTTACAGTAAGATTAGCCAATAGCGACTGGAGAGAGGCTTATCTGACAGTGCTGTGAGTAAAGGAGGAACTAACTGCATCCCTTCTGGGAGCTGCTGTAGATATGAGCAGTGTCTGGCTGTGCGTGTTCTTTGCAGTAGTTCTTGTTTTGTTCTGTTCTAACCCAGCATCTGAAGATAGTAAATGTGCAGAGTTACCTTGCTCTGACCTATCAGTGCAACAGCCAAACTGAGTGACCTGCAGTCCCAGCCCTTCTCTCTCAGTAGGTTGCTGTGCTGATTCCCAGGGGAGCAGATAATGGGCAGCTGGAGTCTGGCATCCTCCCTCAAGCAGGGCTGTGCTTCAGACACCGCAGAGAAGCAGCCAGGGAGGAGGAGTGCAGATGGAGATGCAGAGCACCCATTGACTTCCAGCCCCTGCCTGTCCTGAGCTGCTGTGTGTGACCCTCCCTTCTGACAAAGGATGAGAAGGGACAGAACTGCAGCAGGAGTGTGCTGTGAGCCACGTGCAGCTTGGTCATTTGGAGTAGATGATGCTACAAGGAACTTATGCTAGAAATTTCAGGGTAATTAATTCATTTGGTTACTTAATGTCTCTTAATGTGACCTGATCAGCAGGTTTCATAGAATCATAGAATGGCCTGGGTTGAAAAGGACCACAGTGATCATCTGGTTTCAACCCCCAGGTTTGTGGGGGGCTCCATAATTGATGACAGATTGGGCACCTTGGAGGCTATAAGAGATTCTCAAAGGAAACCTGAAGGTGTGCAGAGTCGTGCTTTATGTTCAGAATCTCCATCCACACTGTCTATAAGTCAGACTTCTTTTCTGGTCACAAAGAAGCTTACCGGCAGAGCCAGGCTTCCTCTGAGTGTGGGAACCAGCTAATCTGCACATCGCAGCTGATCTGCCTCAGGTTGGTGAGTTGGTGTGACAGATAAGCACACGGGCAGTGTTTGGGCGTGTGTGAAATGGAGCTGAGTTTGTTTCCCTTCCCTCTTCTGCGTTAAGGTGAAGGTTGACCTTTGCAGATGTTTCATGATTAATTCTAAGCATGCCCTGCAAGGTAGCCCACAGGTGCTGAGAACAGCATGAGGGTAAATGGGGCAGTATGGGAGTACTTAGTGCTGGCACTGTGCTTCAGCACATCACAAAGCACTCCAGTAAGCCCTGCTGAGCTGCTGTGAGCTTTTGGATGATCGCTTCTGTAATGCTGAATGCCAGGACACATCTACAGACAGCCTTTCTCCTTTGTAATCTTCCTGCATGATTCAGTAGGATGCCTCAGCTTCTTGCTCTGCAGTGGATGTGGTGCTGTTGGAGTACGGACTGAATTGGTTCAGCAGGGAAGAGCAGTTTGATTGTAGAGAGAACTTAATTCAGAAGCATGATGTGAAGTTTATTTATAGCAGTAGGAAAAAGCAAACTGATGTGTCTCCTCTTGAGGGAGATGTGGTAATTGCTGCTCACTGCACTTCTAATGGGAGGGAGAGGATTGGAAGCTCCATGAGGCTCTGGTTATTTCTGCAGGTTTGGATTTATGTGAGCTGGGGTTTGAGCCCTTTAAGGTAAGCTGTGTGACAGCCCAAGCTGAGCTCCTTGAGCAAAGCTGCCAGCAGTGCTTTGTGTTGGTGGCTCATCTGCTGCACCAGCGTGGTTGATCAGCAGTGCTGGTGGTGCAGTGCTACTCCTGACCAGAGTCTTCTGCTTGGATAAAACCAGATAAGTAGATGAATTAGAGTAGCATTGATCTTTACCTCCTGCAGAATTAATTGTGGGAGGAATGAGACAGAAATGTGATCTCATCAACTTGTGGAAACCATTTTAGAGACCGTGATGGGAAGAGGGAGATGGGTCGTCTTCACAGGTCTCAGCTTGCAGGTCTGTGTAGTTTGGCTGATGGGTTTAACGGGAAAGAGGCTCAATTATTTCTTTAACTCCTGTGTTTTCTAGTATGTGAGTGGTCAGTCGGCTTCCTGCCCCTGCTGCGTGCAGGAATCGATCCCAGCCAGCTTGGCCAGAGCAAGTTTTGGAGACTGTGTCTGAAAAGGAGCTGCTTCTCTATGGTGGCTGTGTGATAGAAGAGCAGCAGGGCTCTGAAACAAACAGGACATAAAACAGCCTCAGGTGACTTCCAGAGATCTAATGCTGCTCTCATCCTTCTGGGGAGGAAGCAGCAGGGTGGAGCGAGGTGGCTGCAGGCAGTAATGCTTTTGCTTTCACCTTTTCCAAGGCAAATGCTGGGAGGCTGCACCTATTGCAGCATACTTGCAAGAGTTCTTCAGCTTCATGTACAGCAGCAGGGAAGTGTCACCCACTGAATGAGTCACAGCCAAACCGGTTCTCTTGCTCAGACACTGTGCTGCACAGCAGCTGGTGGTGCCATGTGTGCTGCAGTGTGGATGGATGCATGTCACCAGGTGTGTGTGTGCCTGTGCCATGATGTGCAGCAACACTTGCTTTGTGCTCTCCTGCCTCTCGGAGGCGTTGGGTCTCCATTCATCCTCTGCTCTGCTGAGGTGCAGCACCAGGTCAGCTGTTCTGAATGCTCAGCTCTCAACTTCCTCGAGCTTCCTACAGGGCCTGCTGTGAGTGCTCTGACACCGGTGCTAACGTGGAGACTCATTGAGAAAACAGTGCTTTCTATCCAAAGAAAAGCTGATCATTTTTTTGCTAGGAGCCAAAATTGGAGCCTGGATCTCAGAGAGAGCAGGCAATTGAGTGGAGGCGGTGACATTCATGTGGAGTCATCCGGGAACATCCTGGAGGCTTTCCATCCCTTGCTTCAGCACTGTTTTCCTTTTTACTGATTTCATGCTGTCCCAGTTGCCAAACTGTTAAATATTAACAACCTGCCTGGAAAGCTGAAATGTGCCATTCAGAAGGTGAGGGAGCAGCTTGGCTGATGACGTCTCCCCCAGTGACTGCAGGAAAGTACCTGTCTTTTCCATGCTTTCCTGCCGTGGCAGGAGTGGCAAGAGCTGTTAAGCCTTGTGCTGTTTTGATCATGCCAGACAGAGGACTGAAACCCAAGAGAGAACATGAAGAGTTTGCTGCACGCTTTGGTAAGAGGTTCTTGATTAAATCTGTGGTCTCTGGGCCGCCAAGATAGATTGGGTGCTTATGTGAGAGCTGTCTTCATACGTGAATACACATTATCCTCTCATCTCTGTTTAGATACCAGAATGCAGTCTGTGATCATTCAGCAGTGCAAAGAGCTCGCTGTACCCTGGGGTTATGGTGCTCTGTGTCTCAGCAGCCTGCCAGTGCTGGGCTTTGTGTGCCGTCCAGGGGGACGGAGGGAGAGAGTGGTGGAAATGCCACCTGTGACTTGGGGCCATCCTTTGTGTGGTCTGCCAGCGAGCTGCTGAGTGCTGCAGCCCTGACACCGCCCTGCAGCAGGATCCCAGCCTGGTCTCAGGCTGCATCTAAGCAGTTTCTCTTCAGAATTTTCCAGCAATGCACGTGATACTGAAAGTGGATTGAAAAGGTCTAAAGAGCAAATGCCTGATGATTCTGTCGAGATGTTTGCTCTGTAAATGCTTCCTGTTGCCAGTTGTGATCTGAGAATTATTCTTGTGCCCTAGGGTTTGAGGAACCCGGGGCTGCACAGCATGGGGAGGCTGACGTCCCTTCCTTCAGCTCTAGCATTTGGTTCCCCATCTCCTCTCTGTGTTTTGTTCCAGAGCTCCTCAGGCCAGACTTCAGAATGTAAAGACTTCGGGCTGAGGATGCTGTGAGTGGGAGTTGCCACACGTCCTAATTGCTCTGGGCATGTCTTGTTAGTTGAATCACTCCCTGCTGCCACTTGGGTCTAGTGAGAAGCCATTTGTGTGCATCACAGCAGCCTCACCGAGTGCCTTCTGCACACTGGAAAAGATGCTTCATTTGCATGGTCAGAGCAGCCCAGTGTGAGCTCCTTTCCTCCTCAGCATTGTTGTTTCTTTGGGTGATTCATCCTTGCCGGTCTGTTGGCATTCTTTTTATAAACAAGTGGCTTAAATTAAGGGTTAGAAGATAGTTGTGTGTGAGACCATATTGGAGTCTGATAGCATTTCTTGATCCTGGGAACTGCTGTCTTAAGCCAAAGTCTTGCACAGACCCTGTGGTGTCATCTCCTTAAAGAACAACACCCCCTGAAGGCGTGCACAGCCTCAGAAGTCAAGGTCCTGGAGAGGAGGACTTTGGTTTCCATGGCTTCCCTCCCTCTCTGCTGGTTACTCCTCTAACCTCAAAGCCTGAAGTCCTGAGTGCTGGGGAGCCTGAAACCTGTATACAGCAATTCTGTTGCAAAGGCCTTTTTCTGCTGCTTTCTGCCTGTGCTAGCTTTGGTCACTGCTAGTGAGAGCTGCTAACTGTCCCAGCAAAGCACTCAATGCAGAAGGTTTTAATTTATACTCTGATGTCCCCAGGCTGGTGTGCCTGCTAAGCTGCAGTGTGTGCCCCGGGCCTTATCTTAAAAGCAGAGGAACATCTGTTTCCCTTTGATTCAGCTTGTTCCTTTTGTCCATCCAGCGCAGCATTTCCCTGCACACAGAACCTCCTCTGCTGGCTGCGTGTGTCACGGAGTGTCACTGAGATGGAGCTCCATGCAGGAGGGCTGAGCAGCTCCTGGTGAGCGTTGGAAGGCAGTTCTGAAGTGAGCTCTGCTGGAGCTCGTTCCTTTCCTCCTGCACTAAAACAGCTCAACATGCACATGGCTGCAGAGGAAGCTCAGGTACCCTCTGGGGTCTGCACTGTGCCTGGGCTGAGGCTGTGGGGAGCAGAGCTGGCACAGCCATTCACAGCACTGCTGTAGGGATGCATTCGTGCCGTCTGATCTCTGTTCAGTGTAGTGGTGATCATAAACCAGCCCTCTCCTTGCCACCAGCCCTTGCAGTCCCCTGTCAGTCTTGTTAAAATGGGGGAATTAACCTACTCTTAAAAAAAAGGCTTGATTTTTAGGAGTGCTTCAGTGCACAGAGCTGAAGTGATTTAAGAGAGATCAATGTGGCAGTTATTAAATTACATGAAGGATTTGGTTCTGACTGGTATGAAGAGTTTCCTGGAATAAGAAACCACCTGGAATTTCTTATTGCTGTCCTGCACTTAATGTCTACAGGGAATACAGATAGCAAAACCAATTAAAGACAATTAACGGCTCTGAGGCACTCGGAACACGCTGCTTTACATGCCCACACCTTCATTCTGCACTGCAGGGCCAGGTTTTTGGCCTGACTTAATGACAGACACTTCACAAACCCTTTCAGTGAGGTGCTGGGAACTCGAGGCCTCGTGGAGCAAAGCGTGACTGCAGCAGCACATCCCGCCTGGCTGCAGTCAGTGCAGCTCTGCTGCTTTGTGGCCACCTTCCCCAAGCACTGTGTGTGTGTGTGTGTGTGTGTGTGTGTGTGTGTGTGCAGCCACCATCGCTGGCTCGGGTGCCTCCTCCCCTCCAGCCCTGTTGGTTTTCATCTGTTTTGTGGGCTTCAAACGCTGTGTCCCCTCCTGGACAGGAGAGGAAGCATGGAAGCAGCAGGGCTGCCTTCTGGAGTTCTTGCAAGCACTTTTCTCTGCCTCCTCCCCTTCGTGATGCAGCAGAAGCGGGAAAGCACTGCTCTGAAATGTGGATTGCTCTTCAAAAAAAAAAACTGCTGGTAATATAATTTAATAGCAAACCACTGGGAGATGTATTAAAATAGATGCTTTAATTCAAAGCAGAGTTGGTCTGAGTCAGTGTGGTGGAGTTTCCCTGCCTGCAGTGCTGCTGGTGACCGCCCTCCCCAGCAGAGCTGCGCTTCCATCCGGGGCTGTCAAACCCCCCTCACTTGTGCTGGTTGCCCCAAGCACTGGTGCCCCGACCACAGCCATCACTGGGAGCTGTGCCTCCCACAGGAGCACTCTTTTCTTTCCCCATCTCACGTGGTTATTGTTATTTCCTGAATCACTGCAGCTCACTGCCGTGCCTGGTGCCTTCCAGCTGCACAGAATGTACCCCCAGCTCTGCCTGGGGGTGATGAGCTGCCAAGTTTTATCCTGCACAGCTGTATTGTCCTGCATCTGTTTGTGCCTCTGCCTTCAGAGAACCTCAGAAAGCACGTGCTGGAAGCCGTCAGCACCATCAGGAAGCTGTCCTGTAGGCCGGTGATTCAAAGGTTGTGGATGAAGATTAGCTGTGAAGATCACCTGCCGGAGCAGCTAACGGGGTTTTACATTTCAGCTTTTGGTGGAGTCAAATCACTGCTGTGAACACTGGAATAACTCTGCTTTCCTACCCCCATTTGGCAGCACTCACTTCATGAATTAATTGTGGAGAACGGAAATGCTGTGGCAAAACTTCTCCCTTAGGATGGGATCTTAAAATACCAGGTGGTGGTTTTCCAGTTGGTTGCCTTATCTTCTGTGATTATAGCACTGTGGTATTGCAAAATCAATGCGGCGCTCCTGCTATCTAAGGCAATGTCATCTCTCTTGTTTCCTTTTGCTCTTCCAGCTTTGTTGCCTATATTTTGCCCTATTTGTCAGCTAAGAGAAAAGGAAGAGGAAATAAACCACTGCTTTTTAAGGGCTGCATTAATAGACAGACCTTGGCAGTGTTAGGTAAGAGCTGCTGGTTTATCAGTCGCCCAGCAGGCCGGTCACCAGCAAGTCACTAATTAAGACACTTCAGAGACACATTCGGTCTCTTTACTTCCAATGTATCGTTAAAGCACCTATCCCAACTCCAGGACTGCTACCAGCTAATTAAAAACAATCAAATTCAGATAAAAGCAGTGGTGGAAACCCGCTGCCTTTCTGCACCCCAAGCCAACTGCCCACAGAAACCAAAGGCTTCGCTTTCACTGCGGCTCCTGCAGCGTGCAGCCTGGTGGCAGCGCTGCAGCACCAGCAGTGTGGGCTCCTTGTGTGCAGGGGGTGCTTTTCTTTCCCTTTCTGCTTATTGAATACAAACCTGGACCGGGTATTTTGTGTGCTGGATCCTTGTGATTGAGGGTTGCTCGTGCATTCAGAACGGCTGGGCCGTGTACCCAGCTGTTGTGCACACGAGGCAGGGTTGCATCCCGTGGGTGGTTTTGCAGCCCTGGGATGCAGTCTGTCTTGCTGCAGTGGGCTGCTCTGGGGGCAGTACGGGCAGCACTTCCTCCTCTGATGGCACAAAGCACGGTCACCCCCCCAGCATGCTCCCTGGGGCTCAGCTCTGCAGCCCTGTGCTGCCAGCTCAGAAGCTGCTCCCACCTCTTGCAGGTCTATTCGCTGCCCTCTGCCGCTGCCTAGGCCAAGTCTGTGGTACAGAGAAGTGCATCCCATGTGGGATTTTCCAGCAGCTCTGGGCACGAGGCCCCAGCACCCCATGTCACAGCTCACACAGGGCTGGAGCCGGGCAGGCTGGGGTAACCTGTGCCAAAGCCAGGCAGAAAAGTTCTGTTCTTTTTCTTTAGCTTGATTTTTTTGCAGGGAAGTGCTCAGTCCAGTTCACTGCTTTGCCCTCTGCCTGCACTGGGACAGCCTCCCCTTGAACTCACCACGGCCGAGTCCCTTTCAGATGCCCCTTCCTAAGTCTTCTTAACTTCCTCACCGGGAACGTTGCTTCATTCTATTATCAAAAATAAAGTTCATAGGGGAAGCCTTTGGAAAGAAGAAAAAGAAGCCCAGTGTTCCTGGCCGTGGAAAAAGAACAATGAGTTAGAACAGAAAGGCTGCTCCTTTTCATGTTTAATTGCAATGTGTGGGGTGGGGCAGACCTTGGAGACAAAAGAAAGCATGTGGCTCTTAAAAAGTAAGAAGAAAAAGAGTCCTGTTGGTTACCTTTTGGGTCTGGTTACATCACTTGAGCCCCCCAGCACTGGGGGGGGGTGGGAGTGAGCCCCAGCCCTGGGCCGGGTCCCCGCAGCCGCGCAGCGCAGCTTTGTTTACAGCCTATCTGTGGTTGAATTACACCACATACAGTAATTCTCCTCGCACTGCCAGTAATTTCACTGACTTACCAAGCAGGCATCATTTCCTGAAAGTCAGCCCTCGTACTTAGAGGAAGTAAGAGCACTCTCCTTCATGACTAAACACTATATGCAAATCTCGCCGGGCTCAGGACAGGCGCGCTGCATGGCTGTCCTTTTTGCCTCCATTTTCACTCCTTTCTTCTGCATGTCCAAAAAAAGCCTCGCTGAGCTCTCTTGCTGCTGTTGCTGTCATGAATGAAGACCTTTCTCCGGTATATATTGAGAAGTTCACCTTCCTGCCTGGTCTGCGTCCTGCTCTGCCCTCAGCAAACTGAATGCTGCTTTAAAATGTCCCAAATGCAGTTCTGGCTGAAGTTCCCGTCTCACTTCAAGGTAACGCTTGGTTTTTATGTTCTTTTCTCTTCCTTGGAGTTGCTGTTGTTTGCGAGGGGGGCGCTTCAGCCTTTCCTCTGGGCTCGGGTGTCCCTGTCTGTGCTGCAGTGGGGGCTTCGGGGGAGCAGGAAAGCAAAGTGCTGCGGGCAGTTCCCAGTGCAGACGGCTCTGTGCAGGGCAGACCCGTGTTCCTGCGCTCTGCTCCCGTCGGTGTGAGCGTGGTTACTGCAAAGCAGGGAGGAAAAGGAGCTGTGCACAGAACTGATCTGCGTTTCTGGAGCTGAAACGGCTTTCAGGGGTTTGATTTTTAAGCCAGACCCTGCGTACAGAAACACAAGGGAAGAGCTCGCAAAGCAGAGCACCAAACCCTAGAGACTGCGAGTTTATTGCCCTGTTTTAAGAAAGACTTTGGGTTTTGGCAGTGATTTCCTTTGAGCGATCGATGGCTCGCATTGCAGCTGTGACTTTCCTAATTCCATCTTAACTGAAACAGCTCCGGCGTTGTGATGGCTGGGAAAGCACACCTCTCTTACCCGGCAGCACCGCTGCATTCGTGTGTGTGCGTCTGCCTGGCCATATGTGGGGCTTTTCTGAAGTCCCTACAGCGTGCTGTGCCAAAGGGATCTTTGTTTCCTCTGTGTCTGCACTGTGAGCACACAGATCATTTATATACCGACGTCTTCGTGGCTACACTTATTTTTAGGACGCTGCTTCTGGATTTAGGCTTCACCTGTTCCTTCAGGATTTTAACAAAGGCTTTGGCTGAGGGAGCTGTGGGTTGGGAGAAGGAGCTCCATGCCTGCGTTGTTTTCTTACCCTGCTTTTCTCTGGTCTTTTTTGGGAGTTTGTTCTTGGCTTTTCACAGCCCTGGGTTGGGATGATGATGGAGACGGTGTGGGCTGCAGTAGATCCCTTTGTGCTCAGTTTCAAAGTCCAGCACGTGAGTGCTGTCATTGATTTATCAAGCTGCTCACCAGAGCATCTTCTGATGCAGAGATTAGAGGGTGATTTCTGCCCATCTATCTCCCATGCTGGTACATTGATCTTATTTGATCTTCAGTGTGAAAAAGTGCTGCCAACACCGATGCCCAGCAGCTGTGCCTCTGTGTCGGCCGCTCTGAAACCCTTATAAAACCCTCCACTGAGTGCTCACCCCGCTGTCAGGGAATCGTGCTTTCCCTGTTTTATGGTGTGCTCCTGTTTGCTCCATCCCTGACACGAGCAGCTCCTTCTGAACTGCTTTCACAAGTGCAGGTGTCGGAGCCTCCGTGTCCGTCCTCCTCCAACTGCTGTGGAATCCTCCTATTCCCAATGAGAGAAGCACGAAGTTCTTACTGATCAGCCTTAAACAGAGACAGAATAACTCCTCGGAATGCAGTAATCTGTCCTCTGTGGGCTCTTGGGCCCCTGTTCTCCCCGTAACATCCTGCTCTGGTTTTTGGTGCTGGTGGCTCTATCCCAATTGGTGCTGCTCCATCTGCTGCTGGATCGGGTCATGGTTCTTCCTCTGCTTCAGGGCCCGGAGGTTTAGGTAACTGCTCCATATAAACTAGTGGAGTAATTAGTCAAAGCGTGGTTGATAATGATCCGTATTGTAGTTATCAGCGTGGCTTTATATGAAATAATTACAGAGCATTCCGTATTTACACGGTGCAGTTTGTCGGGGCTGCCAGCTCTCAGGGCAGGGATGCAGCGTGCTGTGGGTGTCTGTGCTCTTTGGATAGCACAGCTAGGTAAGGCAGACAGGGGACTTTGTGGCTAATGCCTTGTAATGCTGCGAGAGGCTGGGCCAGCTGAAGTCATTCCCAGAACTGGTACTGTTCGTTCTCCCTCTGATTTGAGGGCTGATTTCCTCTTCCTTATTTCAGGGAGGTGGCCTTGGGGCTCAAGCTGGGCAGGCATTGAGCTGGCTGGGCTTCTGCACACCTCTTACTGTCCCAGCCGGGCACCTTCCTCTTTTGAAGACCCTAACCCAGCGAAGTGAATGGAAAAAAGTAAATCTCACTGTCACAGACAGTGCTAGGCTGAATCTTACACACAGATGTGTACGGTGCTCTCGGTGAGAGGTTGCTTGGGGAGGCACCCGCGGCTCCAGCGCAGTCGATGTCTTCTCCAGGGCCAAGCAGGACAAGGCTGGGAAGGTGGGGAAGGGCACATCCTGCTGGTTGTAAGTGCTGCAAAAAGGCAACTTCTGATAGCAGCCGGGAGGGAGCCTGGCCCAGCTCTTGGCCAGGAGCCCGTAGGAATAATGCGGGCAGGCTCAGCTGTTCCTGGTTTTCTCAGGCAGGGCGAAGTGACTTTTAAAATTGTTGGCTGCCTTTCTGCTTTGTAGTACGGAACTGGCCTTTAACTGGAAATGAGCAGTGATTTCTCCTCCTGTCTGACGCTGCGGCTCTCCTGGCAGCCGTGCTGCAGTATCATCACTCTGATTTTGTTATCTGACGTAGCACAGAGCTCGAGCCAGCCGTGTGCTGGCAGTCCCAACCCCTGGGAAGAGCTGCAGGGCTGCTGTGTGTTGGCAGAACACGGTGGGGTGGGAGGAAGGACCTGTGGGTCAGTCCATGCATCCCTCTGGGGTGCAGCCACGTCCCCAGCGAGGGGCTTTGTGCTCTGATGTGGTGCTTCAAGGCACGTCGCTCCTCAATGAGCTGCAGACAAACCTTTCTGCCAGCTGAAGTAGTATCTCATAGAATCACTGAATCATAGAATCACATGGGTTGGAAGGGGCCTTAAAGGTCATCCAGTTCAACCCCCTGCCGTGGCAGGGTTGCTATCCACCAGGCCAGACTGCCCAGGATCCCAACCTGCCTGGCCTTGAGTGCCTCCAGAGGTGGGGCATCCACGACTTCTCCAACCATCCAGCCGATTCCTCATCCACTGAATAGTCCACCCTTCAAATCCGTCTCTCTCCACTTTAGAGATAAGGATGTGGTGGGGGACCATGTCAGAGGCCTTGCACAGGTCCAGGTAGATGCCATCAGGTGCCCTTCCTTTGGCCACTGATGCCGTCACTCCATCACAGAAGGCCACCAGATGGGTCAGGTACGACCTTCCCTTGCTGAAGCAGTGCTGCCTGGCTCAAATCACCTCCACACTTTGCATGTGCCTTAACATGTCCTCCAGGAGGATCTGCTCCATGATCTTCCCAGGCACAGAGGTGAGGCTCAGCAGCCTGGAGTTCCCCAGGTCCTCCTTCCTCCCTTTCTTGAGTATGTTTCCCTTTTTCCAGTCACCAGGGCTTTGCCTGACAGCCACGAGCGTGGAGGAGAGCTGGGCTGGTGCGGTGGGGTCAGGAGAGGTGCAGTGACCTGCACCAGAGCTGCAGACAGGTTTTTGGCTGTCAGTTCTTGTCATTTGGCGTTTGAAAAACCAAATAAGGAATTAATGATGGGGCACTTTGTGATCTGGAGCCCGCATGACTCAAACTGACATCATCACTGGGTCAGCACAAAATAGAACAAGTGTAAGCTGTCATGGTGCTAGCACCAGAAGGTGAGCAAGGGCAGAGCCTGATCCTCAGCACTGAAGCATGTTCACTTCTTGCCCAGGCCGAGGCACGTCCCAGGAAGAGTGGATTTGCTGCCGTTTATCTGTGTGCAGATCCAGGTGTCCCCACTCCAGGCTTTGTACAGAACCTCCCATCGGGGGCTGTCATTGTTTCCAGAGCCTCTGGGTTCTGCTGTGTTACGAGCTGCAATTAAACAGCTCTGTCATTGGGGGCTGTGGCTGGTTCTCTGTTGGATGGTTGGAACACTTGAGTCTTTCGTGTGTCAAACTGAAAGGTTTTCACCCCCCAGGGGCCATTCTAATCAAACCAGAAGTATGGTGTCTGACGCCTTGGTGAACACTTGTATGTGCAGGTGTGCACAGTCTGAGCCTTGGACATTTACAAGCACTGCTGCCCAGTCAGTGCTTCCTACCCTGTCAAGAAACCACGGCTTTAAACCAGCTGCTAAGAGCACGTCTTCATTGATGAGTTAGTTTCTGAGTTTGTGGAGCACAAAGTGCTGGGTTAACAGCAAACAATTAAAGCTTCCTGGACGAGCAGATGTGAGAAGGGAGCACTGTGCTACTCCCCCACCTCCTCTAACAGTGGTCATTTCTTTCATTTCAGGACTCTTCATACCTCGATGAGCTCTCCAACAATAACTCTCTCTTCTCGTCTCCTGCGGATTCCCTCTCTGACATCGTGGATGCAAAGGACTGCTTGCCTGCTGACAGCCTGAACCACGTGCCAACCATATGGGATGTAAACACGTCACAGCAGAACCAAACAGAGGTACTGGTGCTTCTCTCCCGTCCTCCCCATCAGACACTGAGTATCTCAGGCTTCATCCCATGGTGTTTGCCTCACGGAATGAGGAAACACAGCTCCCTGCAGGGCTGAAGTTGCAATATGTTGATGTTGGTCCCTGAAACATTCAGCATGTGCAGGGTGGCCTGCAGCAGGAGCTCAGGAGCACTGAAGAGGAGGACTTGAGGCAAAACAGTGTGACGTAGATCACTAACTGTCCCCAGCAACATCCACTGTATGTTTATTTTCCATGGCAAATATTTTACTAATGATGACTAAAACCCAAACTGTTTCAATTTAAGACTGGTCGTTTGTGTTTGCTTTGTGAGCCCAAATCCCTGCAAGCTTTTACATCCCTGAGTTTTCCTGGGCACGTGATTTCTTGGCAGTCTGAGAGCAACATGCAGTTTTTACCAGCTTTCTGCTGTCTGTTTTCCCTCATCTGCTGGGGCTGCTTATTCACTGTTGCACAGCCTGGTATCAGGCCCTTCTAGCAGCCCCCAGCTGTGGTTGTTGGTGGAACTGATACCATGCACATCTGCTATCTCAGCTGTCGTGGTGAATATCCAGCCCTGCAGCAGGTTCCCTTTGTGGATCATTGTCTCACAGAGATGGTAGGGGAAAAAATGAAGGTGAATGCTCCAGAATGCAGTCTGACACACCTGTGCTTTAGTCACTGTTGCATTTGGAGATTCAGTTGTGTTTTTAGAGGCTGCATTTTGCTGTTGGTAATGTGTCAGACTCTGTATTTCCATGATGAAAGCTGCCTGTGTGTCACAGCCTGGCAGTAAGAGACTTGGCAGCAGTTCAGCTCTGAACTGATACCAGCGTGGCTCAGTGACTGGTTGAGCACTGAAGAAGTGTGGGTTGGTGGTGAGGTCCTGGCCTGAGGTTTGGGAAATCAAAGCTCCTATCTGCCTTAGACTGTGTGAGATCTTAGGCGAGCCATGGCAGCGCAGATCCTCAAATCAGATGCCTGAGCTCTTGCTGAACCTGATGAGATCTGATGACCTTTGTAGACCTTTGCGGCATCCTCCTGACCCTCAGTGTGCCTGCAGCTGGTGGCAGGGAGTGCCCCTGCCTTCCTTCCTGTCATAAACGTGCTGAAGATCAATGGTGCCTGTGGTCTGGTAGCTTTGAACCAGGTTGAACTTGAGATGGTCAAGACTGAGCTGCTTGAACCAAGGAAATGGCCAAAGAGTCCCTGCTCCCATTGCGTGCTGCTCTCCACGTCCTCCTTGAAGCCCTCCTGGTGCCCCTTGCTGTCCTTCAGAGCACTGGCATTCAGATAAGGCCAATTAACTCGCTTGAATTCCATTTATAAACGACTTCCTTTTGAAAAGAACCTCTGGCTATTTTAAACGTGGTGTTATCTGTGTCCTCTGCATGCAGAGGTGATGGTTTGTGTTTTGTTTGGTGCTTATTTTTGCTAAGCCTGACGTTTCCTGACAAGATGTGAGTGAAGCACAGCCCAGTCAGATTTCAGTTTCATTTTTCCATGGGAGGTGGTAGTGTGCAGGATGCTGGATAAATGCTTTGTTGGACTGACTAATGATGGGCAGCTGATTTATTGCCTCTTTTTAATACTCTCTTGGTTTTCTTAGAGGAGGTGAGCAAATGGTTGGTTGCAAAATCCTGAGGCAGAGCTGAAGTGAGAGGCTCCTCACTGCAGCACTCAGTGCAAGGCTGGGGCTTGGCTGACATCTTGCACCAAAATATACAAGCTGTTTGAACAATCCTTCCCTATCCCTCCCCACATCATCCTGCCACCATAACATCCCATGAAATTGCAGGGATTTTGGCTTTTGCACACCCAGAATTCAGCTGCAGTGCAGAACTGAGCGCCGGTCGGGCTACACAGTGCCAGCGTGGGTGGATGTGGTCCCAATGCATTTGGATGCGGGGCATCTGATCAGCTGCAGCCTTGTGGTCAGCTCTTTGCCCGGGGACAACAAGCAGCCCTGCGCTCTGCTGTCAGTGTGGCAGTTCATTTCCTGAGACAGCATTTCAGTCCCAGATTCATGCCAAGCAAGAGGAGCAATCCCAAAGAGCTCCGGTGATGGGGACGTCTCCATGACAGATGGGATGCATCCCAGAAGTGAGAGCCCCAAAGAGCTCTGTGTAGGTACAGGTTGTCCTCTTTAGAACCCAAACCTCGTGTGCCATGCAGGGAGAGCTGCTGCCATAAAGAAGAGATGTTGGCTCTGTGCGTCAGTTCTGAAGTGGGCACAGAGGGAAGAGCAGCTCCATAGTTAAATACTAGCAGGGCTTTGCAGACAAAATAAACTTGCTTAATTTATAATGAAGTTGTGAAATACCTTTTAAAAATAGTTTGTGGCATCCATTGTGCTTTCTCACGAGAACTCAGAGCCCTCTGCAAGAGCGAGGAAGCAAAGAGCTCCCTCTGAAAGCTCAGTGCTGGAACTTGGGTGACACGCTGCTGCCTTTTTCTCCATTGAACTCATTCAAAGCACTTCCAAAAAGTGAACCCCCTCCTCCCAGCTCAGAGGAGGTCGTGGTTATGCTGAAGGAAGTTGGCTGGTCAGCCAGATGTGCCTGCTGCTTCCCCACAGAAGTCACAGCAAGATCAGGCATGAAGGGAGAATGCAAAGAGGGAAGCAGTGGAGTAAGATCCAAATCCTTGTGCAGTTGTCA
Organism: Pavo muticus; assembly: GCA_016647715.1. NCBI lineage: Eukaryota > Metazoa > Chordata > Aves > Galliformes > Phasianidae > Pavo > Pavo muticus. The sequence continues at coordinate 407,604 of JACDJE010000396.1, forward strand.
GTGGCTTTACTGGGTGTGTTCTCCTGCACGGTGTGTGCGCCTCTTATCTCAGTGCTTTTAGAGGAAGGAGAAGATCAAACAGAGAGGAGAGCAGGAGTAGAGAAAGGAAGGAACTGTCTGAGCTCAGCCTGGAGCAGGATGATGTGTCACCTAACAGAGCTCCTGGTCCCACCTGGCTCGGTCCTCACAGCTCGATCTCAGCTCTGGGGTTAGTTCTCAGTGCTCTGAAGCACTGGGAGTTCTGACCCTTCCTTTGTGACAGCTGAGGTGAACAGCTGTGTGCCAAGGCTGCGCCGCTGCGCTTGGATAGCAGGGATTTGTGTTTTGAAGATAAGACATTGCAGAACCAGAGCTCCATTCCCTTCCCGCAGCGCTTCCCTCCACTGCAGCGGGATCAGAGCCTTTCTCTTGCCTGAGAAGCAGCTTTTGTACTGAGCTCAGATTTGTAGGTGGAGATGTTTCACCTGCTCTCCAGATTTGTTGGCACTGAAAATAGCTCTTCCGTCCAGCTTCCTTCTGGTAATTCTGACTCAGGCTTCCAGTAATGGAGGGTGGTTTTTTTTTTTTTTTTTTTTTTTTTTTTTCTTTCTTTTTAATGTAGAAAAAAAGAAAAAAAGGAAATAATAAGAGTGTTTATGCTGAAAAACTTCCCATATTTCACTTCTGCCTGTGGAGCGGGGTCTCTGAGTCTGGCGCTGCCGACAGGCTGTGGACTTGAAGCAGTGCCACTGTTGGAGCTGCTGATTACTTTGGATGCCACCAGCTGCTGGCTTGACCTTGCTCACTGTCGGGAAATTCCAGTGGGGTTTTGTTTGTGTGAGGGCAGACAAAGGCTCTCCTCAGTTGTGCCTCCCAGCTCCCTGCGCACGGCACGGGAAGGCTGGAGCAGCCATCGCATGGAGCAGCAGCTGGCACCCAGCCACCAGGGCCTGGCACATCTCCGGGTGCTCCGGGTTCCTGGGCTTGGCTGCTGGCAGAGCTGGTGTCCACAGGTGGGCCCGAGGGGCAGGTAAAGGCACGCGGGCACTGACTGGGGCAGCCGATAGCAGCCCTGAACCTCAGGCAGGTATTAGTCAGGGCTGAGCCATGTTTGCATTCTGGTGCAATTATTTAATTTCCTTGAATGGTGTTTTAAATGCTGAAAGCAAGATTGCAGGATCATTTAGTAAAGGTGTGCCTCGAGGGTAGGTCATAAAATGCCACAGTCTGTAATGCTCAGTCCTTTCCCAGGGATGGCTGTGCTTGCAGCTCAGTTCAGCTTTCCTAGTTGTCCCACTTGGCTCCCTTCTCCTGGACCCAGCTTTCTGCTCCCCAGAGCAATGCCTTTCTCTCTTCTACCAGCAACCCTGAGCTCTCACTTGGCCTCAATAGCTCAGAATAAAACCTGTGACCTGTCAGCGAGAATCTGCACAGCTCCTGTTATCCAGGCAAAAAAGTGCTCGGGGATGACCTGCCTTGATACCACGTGGTTACTACTTGGCAGAAAGGCTCCTGCCCTGCAGTTGTGTTCATGCTGTGGGAGGACACGTGTCCCTGCAGCTTCCATCACACGTGGGGATGCACACACTTGTTGCAGGAATGCATTTCCCCGGGTCGGTTATTCCCTGTGTTTGTGTTGATGAAGGCATTTGCAAGATTTATTAGTTTTCAGAATTACTCCCCAGGGCTTGACGTGGAGGAGCAGAATGCATTAAAGCCCATTGACGCCATCGGAGCGTAAGGTCTGAGTACAGAGCACAGATGCCTTTACAGTTGTGTTTCCATCCTTTAATTTGCTGGAGCTGAGGTTGGAGGGCCGGGGATTACGGCTGCTTTCTGACCTGCCTCCTTTCTGTTGCAGCTGTTCTCACCCAGCAGATCATTCGGTGGCTTGAACAGTTCGGACGACCGCATTCCTGCTGTCCCCAACACCCCCCTCCTCATAAGCTACCAGGTGAGACTGACATCACATCCAGCGTGAGGCTCTCAGCTTTGTAACTTCACAACGCAGAGAAGAGCAGTTTCTACTGTTGTCCCCTCAGGGAGAGTGAGACAAGCAAGTCAGCCGGGTCACCACGTACATTTCAGGTCACTGCCCCTTCCCAGAAGTGCTCTGTATTTCCTGTGGTGGAGCCTTGCTCTGCTAGAGAATGCTCCATGCTTTCCTTACAGCTAAATCAGCACAGTCAGTAGAGGCAGTTCTTCCTGGAGTTGCGTGACTTTGCTTTATGCTGCTGAGTTCCTTGCTGAGCTGGGAGCTTGTCCAGGTCCTTCTTCAGGGTCGGATCAGAGCACAGCTGGGTACAACTGATTGTAGCCCACAACTTGCCTGAAATTCCCTAGTTCGTGGTGGACTGGGTGCTGAAAGTAGCTCATAAAGCACTTGCTGGGCCCCTGGGGTGGTCTCTCACAGGTGGTTTTCCTTGTGTTGCTGCAGTCTGTAAATGAGGTTAATTGTGTTGGGATGGACTAGATGATAGCTGTCTGGTACCACGTCCATACCACAAAGAGAACATTAACATTCGATCGATGCTGTGCTTCTTTTCAGTCTCAAGCTCCTGCAGAAGAGGAGGATGAAGGTGATGAGGAAGAAACAGAAGAGTTAGGGCAAACAGAGACCTATGCAGAATATATACCTTCAAAGTGTGAGTGTCATGCGTGGGTACGAGAAATGCTTTACCTCCACTGCGGACCAGCCAAACTAATTGCTTCCTTATCTCTATGCAGACAGGATGTGGTGTTTGCCAAGGCACGTCCCGAGCTTGTGGCTTTGTAGGATAACTTTACTGATCCTCTGTTGGTGCTACACTAATTTCACAGGACGCTTTCTGTTGTCTGCTTTTAGGGGAGGCTTGGCTTGTTTTTGGCAGTCTGAAATGTCAGTGAAATGAAAGAGAGTGAAGAACAGGCACTGAGCTTGTCTCTTCTGTAGTCTGAGGCTACAGAGTAGATGAGGAGCTCTGCAGTCCTTCGTCAGGTGCTCCACGAGAATGGAGAAGTTGAGTTCTCTCTCTTATGTGTTTGTGTGTGTCATCTAGCCAAGATTGGGAAGCACCACCCTGACCACGTGGTTGAAACGAGCACTCTGTCCAGCGTTCCCCCACCCGACATCACCTACAGCCTTTCTCTGCCGAGCTCCGTTGCTGACAAAGGGTCACTCTCTGCACTACAGCTGGAAGCAATCGTTTATGCCTGCCAGGTATGTGACTGCACAGGAGGAGTTGCAGGAGGGAGTGCTTAAGATTGCTGGGGCCTGGGGGCTTTTTCCACAGACTGCCTTGTGAGCTCAACCACGGTACTCTGCCATTCCTGGCGTTGCTTATCTGGGCAGGAAATGCATATCTGTGAGATACACGAAAGGGTTAAGTGGGGCTCTTAAAAGATCACCTGCAAACAGCTGGCAAAAGGCAAATCCAGTTTGATTTCCAATTCTGCTCTTGGTTTTGCAGCAACATGAAGTTTTATTACCCAATGGGCAGCGAGCTGGCTTCCTCATTGGGGACGGTGCCGGAGTTGGGAAGGGCAGGACAGTTGCAGGCATCATCTTTGAAAATTATCTTAAAGGGAGAAAAAAAGCTCTTTGGTAAGTTGGGTTTTTTTCCCTCTCTTTTCCCGTAAGACCTCGGAGTTAGTGTGAATCTGGGAGTAAGGAATTCCTTAATGCTGATGTTGGCTTTCTAGTTGACTCATGTTGTGGCCTTGGGTAAGTCTTTTCCACCTCTTTGTGCCCGTTTGCTCTCTGTGAAATGGGAATATTTCCCCTGCAGCGGTGATGGAGAATGAATCACTGTGAAACGGCAAATTGTGTACTCCTCAGAGTGCAGTGAGAAGCCTCTTCCTACCCTTCTGAAGTCGGTGGAGGGATATTCATGGACTTCCCAGGTGCAGACTTGAGCCTGTAGAGTATGGGGCTTTACTGCAGAATAGACACAGCTTGTCATAAGTGCCAGGCCAGAGTCTGCTGTAGGATCTTGTGTTGAGGTGTGTGGGCAGTGGGAAGTGTGACAGTTTTATACACCTACAGTTGCTTTAGTCAGAGCCGTTAATCACTGTGCGTGCCCTGACTCTCCTTAGGAGATAACCAGGCCCACGTCTTGCTTTGCAGGTTCAGCGTCTCCAATGATCTCAAGTATGATGCTGAGAGAGACCTGAAGGACATTGAAGCCTCCCACATTCCTGTGCATGCTTTGAATAAGGTAGAGGAGAGAAGTAACACTGCTCTAGAAAATCAACCTGCGGTAGCAGTTAGATGGATCTGCTGCAGGGCACAGAGCAGCAGTGACTTCTGCCTCTGCACGGCTGGCAGCTCAGGCAGTGGCAGACAGTGAGCTGCTTGCTGTTTCCTTCTCTCAGCATGCTTTTCCCACTCTGGACTCTTGCTATTTTTATACGCTCTCCAGAGCTGCTCTGTGAGCGCAGAGCTGTTTCCTGCAGGGAGCACGACATGTCTCCATACAAGTGCAAAGTTCTGCAGGGCTCCAAAGCTCTTCCCCATTTCTGAAGAGTCCTGCTGAGGGAAGGGCCCCTGTCAGATGTGGCTGAGCTGTGCTCACATGGGCTTCTTCTTCCTAGCTCTGGTTTCAGGCAGCCTGTTTTCAGAACATGCAGGTAAAGGGAGAGCATACGAACGGGCAGATCAGTGCCTGCCAGGGAACTGCACACAGTGCTGTGCATGTGGGCATTTCCTCTGAGCTGGGTGAATCAGAGAGCTTTCAAACTTCCTTCCAGTCACCAGTGGTGAGGATGAATTATTTTTCAGAAGAAATGACCAGCAGCTGTGTAGTGGTTGCTCGTGGAGCTGTGCTCAGCCTGTGTTTCAGTCTCTTGTCCAGGCCTGTGTTTGCCACACTGCTGGCCAGCCTGCTGAAGCACTCTCCTCTGCTTTTTAACAGCACTGAACAACCAGCTCTTACAAAGGCAATGGAAACCACATGTGTTCAACACCTCTGAGTGCAGACCACGAGGAGACTGAAAGAGATACTTGTTTTCAGGCAGAAAGGCTTTAAATACCACGCTCTTCAGATCAGGACCGTGCTGTGTTTTGTTCTCCTTTATATGTTTCATTTTGTTATAGGTGGGATCCATGGCAGTAAGGCAGTGACCTCACTTGGCCAAAGGGAAGATTATTTTCTGGAAGTAATTAAGATAGATAGGAGGGATTCAAAATAATAATAATAAACATTCCAAACTGTTGCTTAAAAAAGGAAACAAATTCAGTTGGCCAGAAAATTGAAGGCCTGGTGTGGTCTCCACATTTCTCTACATGCATCCAGATGTGCTGACACATTGGCAAGGGAACTTAGCTAGGCTTTTAAAATCCCTGTCATCACTGTATCTCAGTGCCAAGGAGAAGTGCTAAAGATGTCAGCTGCTAGTGGTCTTTTGTCTGTTCTGCTGTCATATTGGGTTTTGTTCTTGAAGGCCGGAGCATGGGCCCTCCACAGCAGAGCCTGTGGTACAGGCTGTGGGTTTAAAATGGGCGTAGTGCACTGTGGACAATTGTCATGAGCCCCTCTGCTCTTTTTCTTCCTCCTTCTGCAGATTAGATATGGAGACACAGCTACCTCAGAAGGAGTCCTCTTTGCCACTTACTCTGCTCTGATTGGTGAAAGCCAGGCAGGCGGGCAGCACAGGACGCGCTTAAAACAGATTTTGGACTGGTGCAGGGAAAATTTTGATGGAGTTGTATCCTTTAAAAAGAAAAACAGAGAAAAGTGGGTGGTTGGGAATGTGCTTCACCAGGGGAGGAAGAGCGTGGGGCCAGCTGAGGTCACCAGGAGCAACTGTGTAGGGCAGCCTTGTGCCCAGGGTCCATATTTATGGACGTATGTCCTCCCCATGCCCTTCTGTCCTCCTCCACAGTGCAGTGGAATTGAAGGAGGGGGAGAGCACAGCTGGGATTGGCCTTCTCAGCATTCATGCCAGGACTGGCTGCTCAGTAGGCTGGAGGAGTCTGGGCTGTATTTTCTGCCATCCTCCTAATGAAAAGATGTCCTTAACCGAGATTCACTTTCAGATTGTATTTGATGAATGCCACAAAGCCAAAAATGCCAGCTCTACTAAAATGGGCAAAGCAGTGTTGGACCTTCAGAACAAACTGCCTCAGGCGAGGGTTGTTTACGCCAGTGCCACAGGTGAGTTTCTGCCAGCATGGAGGGGCACCGTGTGAGCAGATGCCAGGGCAGTACTTGGAAAGGTCCCTGGGTCTGGTAAGACATGATGGCAAGCGAGCATCCTTCTAGGCATCCGCTTTGCTAGAGTCAGTGCTATTTACAACTGCTGTGGTTTTGCTGACAGTGAATTCTGTTCAAACAGGTGCCTCTGAGCCAAAAAACATGATCTATATGAGCCGCCTGGGAATCTGGGGGGAGGGAACCCCATTCAAAGCATTTGATGAGTTCCTGCATGCGATTGAAAAGAGGTAAGTCACGACCAGCATCCCTCTTCACCTGGCTTAACTTTTGTGGCAGTCTGTGTTTGTCCCTGGAAGAGAAGTGCTGGCCAGAGACACGATCAGTATCTTCTTGGGGAATCCCTGTTTGCTCATGGAAACAAGGAAAGTCCGAGCAGTGCCAGCAGTCTCATGGCTGAACATTCTGTGCCTGCAATGTCGGCCTTTAAAGAGCAGAACAGACAGCCAGGACACGCTCAGAGGAAGGGCAGAGACCATCGGGGTCTGCAAGCTGGACACTGTCCTCTCAGTTTCTAGAGAAAGTCAAATGGAAGGACAGCTGCAGTTGTTTTCCCCTTTAGGAAATGGGTGTAATGCATGCTTGAGGACAGCTTGAGCCATGGAAGGAGTTGTTCTGTGAAATCACTCACCCATGTTGCCCCGTGGAACAGGGAGGGGTCTCACAGCTGTCTCCCTCTTCCAGGGGAGTTGGTGCAATGGAGATCGTGGCAATGGACATGAAGGTCAGCGGAATGTACATTGCCAGGCAGCTCAGTTTCACTGGAGTGACCTTCAGGATCGAGGAGATCCCACTGGATCAGCAGTACAAGATTGTCTATGACAAAGCAGCAAAGTTGGTGAGCTGGTCCCACTGCAGTGGGGAGATAATTGTGATTGGGGCATTGCCTCTTGTTATGTGGGAGGGACTGAAGTCTCTGGACAGGGCCACAGCCACAAACTTTGGGGTTTTTTAATGAGAAGAAGGGTGCATGCCCTCAGCTTTCATAAGATGAAGTAGTCTTGTACCTTTTTTACTTCTATTTACAAGTTCTGTGTTTGCAAACCAGCTCTTGCAGCATCATGCTAAGGCAGAAAGAAGAGAAAGAGCAGATGTCTGCTCAGCCTAACACAGCAGCATCAACACCGAGTTAAATCAGATTATCAAACCCCAGGCTGTTCTAACAGTTGCACGTACAGCAGTAATGAGAAACAAGATATTAACTCAGCCTTTCTCGGTGCTGTCTGCAGTGGGCAGAAGCCTTGATGGTGTTCCAGCAGGCAGCTGACCTGATCGGCCTGGAGTCTCGGAAGTCCCTGTGGGGTCAGTTCTGGTCGGCTCACCAGCGCTTCTTCAAGTATCTCTGCATTGCTGCTAAGGTCCGGCGCCTGGTTGAGCTTGCCAAGGAGGAGCTGGCAAAGGACAAGGTGTGGTAATGGAGGGTGGCTGTGTGGGCAGCAGCTGTCAGTCTTAGATTCCAAGAGAAGTTTTGTTGTCTGTAACCAGAGTTGATTGTTTCTGGGAGCGTTTGCAGTGATCTGTACTGGGGAGTTAGTATCACCTTCTCTTCTGAGGCTGTTTGCTTCTGGGCAAACTGATTTGAAACAGCATTTTGGGCCATGTTCAAGCTAGAAGTGGTTCCAGGTGTTTCATGTTTAGCACAGCCCTATCCTTGCATTTATCAGGATGTGATTTAGAAATTCCACACAGAAACTACTTAGCAAAAATGGCTTCTGAAAGCAAGTCATCCCCTCAGCGGTGTGCGGAGAGGTTTGAAAGATGGTTCTTGATCAGCAGCCTTGCTACAGCACAGCATCCTTTGGATAGGGCCGAAGGAAGATGTGCCTGGAACCATGAGATGCAATCTCTTGAGCCTGTAGGTGCTTGCCCTGACCCCAGCTGTGCCATCCTTGTGTTTCCCTGCAGTGCATCGTCATCGGCCTGCAGTCCACGGGGGAGGCTCGCACCCGAGAAGTCCTGGATGAGAATGATGGGCATCTCAAATGTTTTGTTTCTGCTGCAGAGTGAGTTAAAACTCCTTGCTTTTCTTTCTGTGGAGGGGATGCATGGGAGGCTGGAGGAATGAGAGAGAAAGCCCTGCCCTGGGGCCACTTAGAACCTGCTGTTCCACCAATTCAGTCTCATAAAGGCCTCGCCTTACATGAGCTGTAAATGGAGAGGGCTCTTTGTTGTGTTCTTGAGGTGCTGTTTCTTTAGTGTGACTTTGAGGCAGGTCCTGGATTGTTAAGGTCTCCTGTGGTCCAAACTTGCAAGAACAGCCTCATCTGTCTGCACACAGAAAAGAACCAGCAGGTGTAGGAGGGTCAGAAACATGGGCTCAGGTGTGGTTGGTGGGAGTCTGACTGAGGAAAACAGCACTGTTGACAGTGAAGAAACAAGGGAGGGAATCTCATGTGATGGCAGAGGCTGGGATGGTGACACAAGGCAGCATTGCTGGAGTGGTGGGAGGGGGCAGAGACCCAAGGAGTTCAGGTTCTGTGGTGCTGGTTTTCAGGGCAAGCACAAGGCAGGAGAGGTGGTGGGGTTCTGCAGTTCTCCCCAGCTGAGGAGAGCTGGGAGTGAAGGCTGCAGCAAGATTCAGGCTGTCCTTCTGGCAGGGATTGAGGTGTGCTCCCCCTCATTTTGGCACCTCTCTCATTGCCAGCCCGTCCCCTGGCTGCTCCTATACAGTGAGGTGATGGATTGAGTTGTGTGTCTTCTGCAGGCAGCAGAGCTATTGCTGTTGTCTTTTGAAATGGGTTTTAATGCAGGTGAAAGCAGTGAGTGATGCCATGGACGGTGCATGTCCAGGTCAGACCGAGCTGCCTCCCTTCCTATGGGAGGCTCTGTGTTAGCCTGTGTCAGTCTCTGCTGTCTCCAGCCCACCCCTGAAACACAAATAAAGCTTGGTGACAGCATGCAAGGCAAATCTGTCAGCTCCTTGAATCAGTTTGGTCTCTTGAACTGATTTCTGCATCTCCAAATTCGGAGGAACTCAGTGAGAGAACCATGTGGTCCCTTTGAGCCTCTCTCAGCTTTCCAAAGACAAAAGCTCTGTTGCTGATCACACGCACTGCTCAGCTCTGTCCCTGCTTTCAGGGGCAGGAGCAGTTGGCTCAGCAGCATTGCTCAGATAACTGGATGTCCTCTGGCATCCACGGGGCGTCTAATTGCAGCGTCCTGGTTTTACAGCACTTCAGGGGATTTCTTGAAGGGAGTATGCTGGGAAGAAGCAGTTGCTTAAAAGATGCCGAGAAACAGAGTTAAAAGTGAGCTGATTGCTCAGTGAGTGAATACCAGCCCAGCCCTTTGTTCCTTTGCAGGGAAAGCGGGGGAGGAAAATGAGCAAGGTCAGTGGCAGACAGGCTCCAGACCTGAGAGTGAGCTTTGCATTGTGTACCACGGCTCACGTCAGCAAGGGAGGCAGAAGGGCCCTGCCTGGTGCCGTGTCACTGCAGTCCCTCAGCAGCCAGCCCAGGGCTCTGCCCCCTCAGGGCCCCTCACACTGAGGGTCTTACAGCCCCTTCCCAGTTCCCAGCACAGCCTCTTTCTCCCCCAGGCGAGTTGTCATGTCCACACCTCTCAGCTTTTGCTTTCAACATATATTTTTTTTCAACCAGAGCTCATTCAGCACTGCCTCCTCATTGCACTGGGGGTTCGTCCCCATCCCACATGATCAGCATTTAAGCATTTGCTCTTTTGTTTGCAGAGCAGACCACGGAAACATTTGATTCCCACACCTTCTGATTGCCCCATTCACCTGAAACCACCACTTTTCCCATGTTTTTGTCACTCTTCTCTATTCTGTGGGCAAGCGGGCCCATGTCCAGTTAACCAAAGGACTTGGGGGAGTGCATTTGTTGGACAGCCCGACAGTGATCTCTGCTGTCAGAACACAGAGAGGGACTGGGACTGGCTGCATTTTTCACTAGTGATGTAACAGCTTCCCAGGATCGTGTTTCCTGTTTCAAGCTCCCTCCTAGTTGCTGTATAAAGGTCTCAGAGCTTTGGCATGCCACATGGCAGCACGGAACCCAGGCTCTGCTCTGCTTTTGTCGCAGCATCTCCCAGGAGTGGCCCCGCTCCAGCAGGAAGGCTGCAGCAGAGCATTCCCAGCACTGAGAGCACAGCCTGCCCTCAGCACGCCCGTCCCACAGCCGGGGATCTGCTGTGCACACTGCGCTCCCATGGCTGAGCTGTGTGTCTCCCTTTGGTGCAGCTCGCTGTCTGGAGAGCCACGCCATAGCAGTGGCTGCCTGACCACATGCTGTAGTTGTGATGCTGGATTTACCCCTCTTAGATGAAATGTGCTGCTATCTCAGGTACACGTTGCTACGTGATGACCAGCAATGTTCCTGGTGGCTAGAATAAATTTTGCATCTTACTTTCAGAGGCGTCTTTCTATCACTAATTCAGAAGCACTTTCCTTCAACCAAAAGAAAGAGAGAAAAAGGAACTGGCATTAAAAGAAAACGTAAGAGCACACTCCACTGCCCAGCATTTGACCTCCTGCCTTGCTGCTTCACCCCAGCCACTCAGCTTTTTCTTTTCCTTTTTCCCCTTTCCCTACTTCATGCATTCGCTGCTCTGCCCTGGTTTCAGTTTGCCTTCCCACACATCTCCTATCACCGCCTCTCTCCTGGAGGACAGCAGCCCTGTAGGTCACCACCCCCTCCTCCCCTGACCCGCTCCCTGCCACCAGCGTAGGGCTGAGCCTCCACCACTTGCCCAGCAGCTGCTCCCCTTCCCATGGCTGCTTCCTTCCCTGGACTGGTGGGCAGGCAGCGCAGCAGTCCTGGCTGCACATTTCCCTCTTGCAGCAAGGGGCTTCTGCACTGCCCCTTATACGTAGCATGGCAGGGGTGTCCTGGGGGAAAAATGACTTCCCTGCCAGTGCGTTGGCTGTGGCTGCAGGTAAGAGAAGCTTGGGAATTTCTCCTCCAGTGGGATGGGAGGAGGGGTGGACAGCAGCACAGGCAGATTGTGGAGGTTTTCCTGGCAGGTTGCTGCTGCAGAGCAGCCTGTGCAAGCTGAGTTTTGTGAACCCTCTCACATGGCAGGGGCATGTCTTACTGTGCTTGGAAGTAAACAACGTCCCATCTGCAAACACCAGAACGCTGTCACCTTCCCACTGCTTGCTCGTTCCTCTGGAGGCAGCCAGACCTGCGGGCTCCTTCTGCTGAGGGGTCAGCACTGCTTACTGCCAGATGTGTGTTATCCTGACGTGTGCGATCAGCTGCAGCCCTGATACGAATTGCCTTGTTCTTCCTTTCTCTCTCTTCCTTTCTCTTTCTCCCTCCTCCCCCTCTCTCCCTCCCTTCCTAACTGTCCTGCCATGCTCAGGAGGCTTTCTCTGAGACCAGCCTTTCACTGGGGGCAGGCTCGGCTGTATTGTGATCTCTTCTCCTCTTTCTGAGCTGGCACTTGCTGTTTTTGCACGAGGCTGACCCTGCTCGCTCTCCCTTGCAGGCAAGCAGAGGGGCCGCTGTCCCAAGGCTCTGAAGGGCATGTGTGACCCCGTGGGGGTGATCAAGATCAGCGATGACAGCAGCACCGACTCCGACATGGGGCTGGACAGCGACTTCAACTCCTCCCCAGAGTCCGTGCTTGAGACCGACGATGTCATCTTCATTGAGCACGCCTTCAATGGCTTTGTGACCGAGAGCAGAAGTAAGCAGAGCAGCAGCACAGGGTTGTTTCCCTTCTCGCAGGTGGGAGCTCCTCTGATTTGCAATTTCCAGGTGACTCTGAACTTTTGCATTTCATTTGCAGGTAATTTTCACATGCTGCCTTCCCATAAAGAGATGCATGGCCTGAGAGAACTGGAGCACGTGGAAAAGATGAAGCAGGACCTACTAGCAAAAGTAAAAGCACTGGGCAAAGAGCTACCTCTCAATACCTTGGATGAACTGATCAATCACTTTGGGGGACCGGAGCACGTGGCTGAGGTACTGCTTCCCAATCGAGTATATTTGGGTGGCACTAGCTGACAGGAGAAGGGGCCAGCAGAGGGAGTTGCAGCTGGAAGAGAGCTTGCTTTCCTTCCTGGCTGACTGAAAATCCTGTTGTGGGCTGACCTCCTCAACACCCCGTACTGGTGCCCTGTGCAGGTCTGCCCTCTCTGATAACAGCCCCTCTCTTTTCTGTGCAGATGACTGGGCGAAAGGGCCGGGTGGTTTGCAGGCCGGATGGCTCTGTCATGTTTGAGTCTCGTGCAGAGCAAGGCCTCTCTATCGACCACGTCAACCTGAAGGAGAAGGAGCGTTTTATGAATGGGGAGAAGGTGAGTTAGGTCTGAGCCAAGGAAACCTCCAAACCTCTGCACGGAGTGAGTGTGCAGAGAGGCAAGGGAAAGGGGAGCTGCATGCTTTTGCCTTGCCAGCCTTAGATCAGCAAAGCTCTGAGCCTTCTGTCTGCCTGTGCCTGTCCTGCTGGGAGGTGACAAGGAGGCCTATGGGCTGCCATTGTCCTTTGGGCTGTTTCTCATAACAGTTTTGCAAATCTACAGGGATCTCACACTCCTTTCTCATGAGTTCTCTCTCTCTCTCAGCTTGTAGCAATAATCTCCGAGGCGTCCAGCTCAGGAATCTCTCTCCAAGCAGACAGACGGGTGAAGAACCAGAAGCGCCGGGTCCACATGACTCTGGAGCTGCCCTGGAGTGCAGACCGTGCCATTCAGCAGTTTGGTGAGGGCTGAGGGTCTCTGTCACTGCCCCCTTCCCCCGAGCATGGTGCAGATGGTGAAGCCTTGGGCAGCCCTGAAATGGAAAGGCTTGTGTGGCCTCCTGAGCCAGGCTGGTGCTGCAGTCCTGCAGCCTTCTGAGAGATGTCCCCTTTCAGAGCACAGTGCTCCTCTGCTTTGCTTTGGGTGGCAATCCAGGCACAAAGCAGTTGTGTCTGACTGAACCTGTGGGGAGGGTTTGTGTTGACTTCGGAAGTGGTTTGCAGTATGGAAAGGGAAAAGCCTTCCTATCTATACATGGGAGCAGAAGGCATCCCCGTGAAACATGCTTGAAGGTTTCTGTTCCATCCTGCAGAGGCTCTGTAGGATGAGAAGAGCAAGTTCCTCAGTACGTGAGCACAAAAGAATTAGTGCACTCCGTAGCTCAAACCCGGAGCATGAGGGCTATAAACAACCCTGACAAGGTGTCAGCAGCAACAGAGTGATGAATGCAGCTGTACCTCTGTCCTTTTCCCCCAGAGGAAAGACCTGATTTGAAACCAGCATGACATGGAAAGTTGTTTTGTGTCTCACCTTGTGCTCTGCTTCTCTTCGTTACCAAACGGGCTGCACCAACCTCTCCTTTCCCTTCTGTTCTCGTGTCCCTGTAGGTCGAACGCACCGATCAAACCAAGTTTCTGCTCCAGAGTATGTCTTCCTTATCTCTGAGCTTGCTGGAGAGAGGAGGTTTGCATCCATCGTGGCAAAACGTCTGGAGAGCCTAGTAAGTGCCCTGCAGCAAATAAATTACTGCTTCAACTCCAGTTCCTTCTGAATGGCTTCTGTTCCAATATTCGTACTGGCATGGCCACTGTAAGTAGTGGGAGGGATTGCATCACCCCCTGACTTGAAAGCATTGCAGCTGAGGAATGCAGAAGGCCTTTAACATCCTCCTAAGATTTGGGAATGGAAGTGAAGAATGACCAAAGCAATGGGAGGATACTGGAGGAAGCAGAATTCCAGATGCTGGAATTCCCCCCATGCTATTACAGGAGTGCAGACCCACCTATTTCCAGAAAGCCAATGAAATAACATATGGAATAATTCATTAGTCTCTGTTTCATTTTAATTCCTTTCTGATAAATCCCCAAATACTTTGGTAAAGTCCCAGTATGCCAGAAAATCACTGCCTGCCTGTAGCACGTTGAGCATCAGACCTCTTCTGATACTGCCTGGCCTTGGTGCCCTGCTTTCAGCTGGGACAGAGGAGTATGCTTTTTGTTTCATGCTGTCTAGCATGATGCTGTGTTTTGGCTTTGGGAGAAATGCAGTGTTGATAACACTGACGTTTGAGCTGTTGCTGAGCAGTGCTGCACAGAGCCAAGGGCATTTCAGCTTGTCATACTGTCCTACCAGCGAGGGGAGCTGGGGTGGGGGGGGTCAGACCCAGGGCAGCTGACCTCCACTCACAAGGGGATGTTCCATAGCATATGAGATCATGTGAAAAAGCTTTGGGGACTGTGAGGAGTTGACCAGGGGACAGCTGCTGCTCGGGGACTGTGGTGACATTGTGGTGCTGAGCAGCTGCCCAGTTAAACCACAACATTTGGCCGTCCTTAGCAGGTGTTTTGCATCAGCTAAAAGCAAGAACTTTTTGCTTGGTCTGTCTTCCTAGGGTGCCTTAACTCATGGAGACCGAAGGGCCACTGAATCCCGAGACCTCAGCAAGTACAACTTTGAGAATAAGGTAACTTGCAGCTGTTCTCAGGGTGGCTCAGCCAAGGAGGGGTCAAAGCAGTAAGCGAGTGCCTTCAGTAGGAGCCAGGGACAGGCAGATCATTGCTGGCATCTACAGGCAGGATCTGGCCTAGCAGCATCAGCACCCGGCACCCCAAGTGTGACCTCCAGAACGGAGTTGCTCCGCCAGGGAGCAGCCCCTGTCCCCAGGGCAGCTACTGTCATTGCTGGATGAGGGTGTGCAGGGTCCTGCACTCCGGGCCCTGGGGACAGGGTATGTCCCTGACCCACAGCATTCCTCAGCACAGCCCTCTCTCAGTGGGGTTTCTCTGCAGGTCATTTCCTCCCATGCATTACTCTTGTCTCCTTTCACAGTATGGGGCTAAAGCACTAGACAGAGTTCTCTCCACTATCCTCAACTACACGGAGAACAGAGTTCCTGTGCCCAAGAGCTATGAGAGAGGAGAGGCTGCATTTTTCCAGGGTAAGAACATCATCAGCTCCGGGGTTCCTGCTGCATCTTTCTGGCCAGGTCAATGTCAGGGTTGGGATGTCTGAAGAAAGCAAGAAGCAGCTGGGAGCAGAAGCTCAGAGGGAGCACTGGCACTGACCTAACAGCTCAGTGCTCATGCAGATGCGTGTCATCCTGCCAGGCAAAGGGGGAAATGGATGTGGGGCAGACTTAGCTGTGAAATAATGGGTACTGATGAAGGGGAGGTGTTACTGTTAGGGATGGGGTGGCCCTAAAATACTCAAGCTGCTTTCTCTTTTTCCAGAAATGAAGCAAGGCCTTATCTCTGTGGGGATCTGCTGCAATCAATTGAAGTATGGCACTGTCTCAGTAGAGAAAGGTACGTGTCATATTTTTCCTGGCCAATGTAAGGGAGAAATGGAAGAGGCATTGTTGTGGCCCTCCCACCCCATCTGCACCAGAACACAGCCTCAAGGAGGTTGCTGTGTAGCCAGAGCAGAACGTGGCACTGCTGCTGTGAGGGCAGAGTCCTGCAGGGTTTAGTCCAGATCACATTTCCCTGCAGCAACCTAGCAGCTGACAGCCTGGAGGAACAGCCCTTGGGCTGCTCTCTTATGCATTGCTGCTGTGCTGCTCTAAGGAAGGGTGGGGATTCTCTTTTTGGATGTCTTTGGGAATGTGCTGGTCAGGCAGCTTTTCAGTCTTCCCTGCCCTGCTGCACTCTTGCAGACTGCTCCATCACCAAGTTCCTCAACCGGATCCTGGGCCTGGAGGTGGACAAGCAGAACATGCTGTTCCAGTATTTCTCTGATACCTTTGATTATCTGATTGAAAAGGACAAGAAGGAGGGCAAATATGACATGGGCATCCTAGGTAAGGAGGAAAGGGGTGATCAGACTTCTTATAATGCACCCCTGAGATTCCCTGCTCCTCCCTGTGCTGACCACTGGCTATTCCTCTGTCCCCATCGCCTTCTCAGGTGCTGGGGGGTCCCAGCCCCACATAGCACAGATCCTAAGACTCCTGTGCAGGAAGAGGAGGTGGCACAGGGAGATGGATCTTACACCTGGGCGTGTGTTTTGGTCTTTCTTTGTGCTACAGATTTAGCTCCAGGAATTGATGAGATCTACGAGGAAAGCAAGGAGGTCTTCCTGACCCCTGGGCACCCGCAGGATGGGCAGGTTGTGTTTTATAAGGTAGGCAGCCTGCACTGCTGTCTCTGCAGTCCAGTCTTCTCTGTTGCTTCCCATGCTGGAGCTGTGAACTGCTGGATCCCTCCCCCTGCCCCGTGGCTGTTTGTCTTGCTTGTGTCACGTTTGCTGTGGTCCTGAGCAGGTCACTGGTGCTGGGAATCACACAGAGGAGGCAAGGAGAGGCCCTGTGCTGCCTAAGGGCTCTCTGGGCTGTAATGCCCTGGAGCACAGCCTGGCAGAGCCTGTTTCCAGGCTGCAGCAGCACCAAGTCTGTGCTGAGAAGGACCTGTTTTGTGAGACAGACGTGGATGCTTTTGTCCCATGCTCTGAAGTTACAGAATCTGTGTTTGTCCTCGTTTAGATCAGCGTTGACAGAGGACTGAAGTGGGAGGAAGCTTATGAGAAGTCACTGAAACTGACAGGATCCTACGATGGCTTCTACCTCTCCTACAAGGTAGGTTCTGGGGCTCTGCCAGGGTGACACCTCAGCTGAGAGGATAGCTCCTCAGAGGAGGTCTGTCATGGCCCTTGGGCTGTGTCTGACCTCGTGCTGGGGGCTGGGAGGTGACTCCAAGACCTGCATCATGGAGAGGGGTTAGTTCAGACAAGTACGGGCCTGGGGGGAGAGACCCATGCGACTGTAACCATCAGCTCTGCCCCAACAGACACGAGGCAACAAATACACCTGTCTGCTGGCAGAGCAGGGCCGTGGCAAGAACTTCATCCTCTACAAGCCAAATATTGGGAAGCAGAGCCAGCCTGAGAGCTTGGACAGCCTGCACAAGAAGTACCGGCAGGTAGGCGGGAGCTGCAGTCCTGCAGCGTGGGGGGAGGGCCAGGCATCTTCCTCTGAGCAGGGCTGGCTGAAGGACATTCATGTAACCCCTTTACACCTTCTCATATCCCTGCTGTGCGTCAGGCAGAACCAGTGGTAGCACCTGGGTGTGCTGACTCCCAGTCCTGGATTTCAGGTGTCAGCTGTATGTCAGGCAGTGGAAAATCCTGACCTCTGCCTGTAATTGCTTCTTCTGCAGGTGACTCCTGAGGAAGCCAAGGAGCACTGGGAGAGCTGCTATCACTTCTCCTTGAAGAAGTGCAACCATGCTGTCTGGTAAGGGATGCACAGCCCAAACCTGCCCAGCTCTCGGGGTGGGGGGCTTGTCCTGTGCTCCCCAACAGTGCTGTTGGGGTCTGGGCTGTGGCAGTGAGTGGGGAACATGCTATGGAGGCAGTGGGTGTAACAATCTGCCGTGCTGATTCAGGTTGCTTTCTCCCATTTGAAGGAACAGGAGCTGCAAGCTGATCCAGGAGGGGAAGGAGTGTTTCCAGGGCATGCGCCTGCGTCACTACTACATGCTGTGTGGAGCCCTGCTGAGGGTGTGGAGCAGGATTGCCAGCATCATGGCAGACATCACTAACACCAGCTATCTGCAGATCGTCCGCCTCAAGACCAAGGAGAAGAAGAAACAAGTTGGTAGGTGAAATGTGGGGAAGGGAAAGGGGGCATTACAGGATGATCTAGGAGAAGGAGGAAGGAAGGAGGGAAGGGTTCCAGCTGCCCAGTGCCACAGTTCCCCTCCCAAGCTGGGCTGTGTCCTGGCCTGGCAGCACTTGGCCAGCCGAGGCCACCTGATGTGTTTGGGCAGAGAATGAGAGCTTTGGTTGCAACCCCATCGCCCTGGTCCACAGCCAGAGGCAGAGAGGATGGCAGATGCTCCTGATGAATGGGCCCCACAGCCCCCCCTCCCTTCCCAAAGTGCTCTGGGGACTGAGGCACCTTCCTCCCTTAGGGATAAAGATCCCCGAGAGCTGCGTCCGTAAGGTGCTGGAGGAGCTGAAGCAGATGGATGAGAACGTGAAGCGGAAGCACAACCGACTCCTCCAGGCACAAGAGCAGAGCCTGCAGTTCTCCCTCCCCCTGCACGTGCTGCAGCAGCCCCTGGACCTCACGCAGACGGCGCCTGGGCTCCCCCTAACCCAGCACTCCCTGCGCCAGGACGAGATCCTGGACCTGACCTACAGCCCTCCCAGCAACAGCATTCCTGACATGATGAACCCGGAGCCCAGCACTCTGTGCTTCCCCCCGGAGCCTGTGCTCCAGCCCCACCAGCAGCACGGATCTCCCTTTGGCTTCAGCCACCTTTCTGCCTTCAAGAGCCCTGACACCATCCTGGAGGGCAGCGTGCCTCTGAGCAACTCGCTGCAAGAACATCAGCCCCTGCCTCACCCTGAGCCCTCACAGACTCTGCAGCAGCAGCAGGAAGATTTTGTCCAACAGGATGGAAATATCAATTTCAGAGAGATCCTGGAGGACATGCTGAGGACGTTCAGTGGGGCCCCTCAAGAGAACATTCTCCCCCAGGAGCGCCAGAGTGTGATCCAGTTCAGTGGGCCCTTCCCAAACTTCTGAGAGCCTCTGGGTGCACCGGGTGACACTCAGCCACTGCAACCCGTATCCTTTGGTGCAGAGATGAGGGCTGGAGGGCCCTGGCTTTTCTACTGGTTTGGACTGATCCATTTCTTTTTTTTTTTTGAGGGAAGAAAAAAAAAAACAAACCTATAGTTCCTTAAAGCAAAGTTTATTTATATATAATATACAGTCAGGCATGTATAGATTTGTGTATAACGTGCTTGGGGGTAGTTGAGTGCTGCCGAGTTCAGCTGATCTGGACTGATGGTCTCTGCTGTGTTCACGTCCTGCTCACAGATCAGTGCTGTGTGAGACCGAGGAGAGACACCCATCCCCTGCAGACTACTGAGTTTCCAAGCCAGGTTGTGCCTCTCCCAGCCCAGAGCTCTGCAGCTGCAGCCCCTGAAGCTGCCTCAGCTTTGCAGCAGTTGCAGGAGCTGACTGCACCAGCACCTAATTAGCCAGGATCGTGGCAGAGCTGCTGAGTTTGTCACAGCTCAGCCATGCTGGGACCACGCAGGGATTGCCTGGAGCAATGGGGCCATGAGTCCCATTGACCTCTCCTGAGCTGCTGCAGCTGGCCATGCTTTTCCCAAGTATTGCTGTCGTGTGCTTTTTGTCCTGGCCTCCCCAGCCCTGTGCTGCAGGGCTTCTTGGCTGGGACGGGAATGGCCTGGCTGCGTCACCCAGCACTGCTCCCAGCCCCACAGAGAGGTCCCTGGCGAGCACAGGGACGTGCAGTATTGCTGCTCATGCTGCAAATCCAACCTCCGATACCAAAGAGCAAACGTCTGCTTTGCACTGCACTGCCCCAGATCCCCACCTGCCCCAGCAGCAAGGTGGGCAGCTGCCCCCCAGCACAGAGGGCGCTGCTGCCAGCCCTGCTCCACGCCTCGCACCTCGGCAGGTCCCGGGGACGTGGCTTTTGTTTTCTCTGCTTAACCTGAGGAGAGTGGCAGGGGGCTGGCAGCCATGCCCGGGGCAGCTGCTCTGCATCCTCCCCTCTGCATCTGTTCTCTGCCTTTGGTTGCCTGGGTGTCCCTGGAAGCAGCACCGGGATGCTTTCAGGGGAAGGATGTGAGCCCCTCCCCAGCTGGCCCAGCTCTTGGCGAGGACCTGGAGGGCCCCCCTGCCCAGAAGGTCAGTCCTGAGGGGCTGCAGCTTTTCCTGTGCCCTGAGCCCCTCCATGCACAGAGCCCTGACTTAGGGAAGCACCGTGGGTCGCTGCAACCCCAGAGCCTGGGGGCTGCTTGCCCCGATGCGCTGAGAGCAGGGGCAGCCCATGGGCTCCCTGCCCCCCACCAGCCTCAGTTTGACGGTGTCCGAGGAACCCTCCTTACCTCACAGCCCACACCAAAGATGGGAGCTCCTGCGTGCCCCCAGGCTCCCGGCAGAGCAGGGCTCTCCCCTTCCCCTCCTACTTAAAGCATTTCCCGGCTCACAACACTCACATTCACTCACTTGGCACTTGCTGAATTCACAGCAACGAGGGAAAAGGATACCAAGAAAACCCATTTCAGAGAGACTCAAACTCAGGAATCACAACGAGGTATTCCCACCCGGGCGCCCTTTGCCCACTGCTGTGCCACGTTAGCAGAGTCCCACGTGGCACCTTTGACACATGATGTTAAAATATATGCAATGATCCCTCCCCCATCTCTGAGAGACAGAGAGCACCTTCAAGGAGACCCCCCCTGCCCTGATCCTGTGTTTTTGTCAGGGTTAATAATATGTAACGATATCTTTTAACTAAATTATTATGCAGTTGTCCTACTGATTGTATGTATTTTTAAATGAGCCCCTCTTTTTCTTCCCTTACACCTTTTTGTTAGCACTTTTTAATCTGCTTGTCGTTTGCCTTTGTTTTTTTCTATGTGTATTTATAATTAATTGAGATGTATATATGTAAAGAGATTTGGTTTTTTTAGAACATGTGCCTTGGACTAATAATTCCTGGATTTTCTACCTGCCTCAGAAGGGTCGTTTTTCAGTCTGCTCAGTAAAAAGGAGCCACACGTGAGGTCTCTGTAAGTCCCAGCTCTGTCTGTCCGGCCCTCCCCAGGCTCCCCCCAGGCCTGGGACCAGCCTCCCTCCGCCTGCTGGCGCTCCCCGCGGCGCTGGGAGGAGCGGGGCTGGGGGAGGATCCTGCCCAGACTGCGGCCTCCAAGTCAGAGGCCAACTCCGTTTGTTTTTTTCCCCAGCTCTGCTGCAGGGAGCGCATAAAGGCGCTGTTGTTCACACAGATGGCTCCGCTGAGAGCTGCTGTGCAGGCACAGCTCTGCCCCGTGCTCCGCTCCTTACCCCAGAGAGGGAACACCCCACCCCCCCCCAGCCGCGCTGTGCTCCCAGCTTCACCCTTACCCCACAGCAGGGGCAGGGCTGAGCGCTGCAGCCCCGGCTCAGCTCCACGTGCTGTGTCACCACGCCGTGTTGCACCACAGCACTGTTTGGGGTGGTTGCGCAGCGGCTGCCTCAGGCTGCATCTTGCGCCACTGAACGGGGAGTGCTGGTGCCGGGGGCACCGGGTGCTGCTGTGTGCCACAGCTCCTCCAGCCAGGGAACCTAATTTGAGCAGGCACTGCGTTGTTTTGCAGCACGACACACAGGGTGGAGGCTCAGTTCTCCCACTGGGACGTGCAGACGTGCTCCTCTACTTCAGCTTTTCCTCGGGGCAGCAGCTGACCCGGGATTTGGTGTAATTTCCCCATCAGCACTAATGAGGATTATCCCTACCGGCTCTGTGAAAGCTCCCGGCTGCCCGCTCAGCCCTGGTTTCCCCCCCCAGGCGCAGAGGAGCGGCGCATCAGCTCCATCCCCATCCACACACGCAGACACCACTCATTTCCAGTGGGTTTATTGCAAGTGGACAGTAGATACTACATTACGGCTACGGGAAGGGGCTGCCCAGGAGAGGCCCCCGGCCCTGGGACGCCCCCCTCCAGCAGGTGCACGCCAAATCTTCGGGTCTGCCTCACCAGCAAGCTGGCTTCAAGGCAGACCGTCATGGTGCTGGAGGACGGCGCCCACGCGGGGCGGGCAGCAGTGCTGGGCAGCGGCTCGGCACGCAGCTCTACAGGTAGGCGGGCAGATCCTTCTCGATCACCTTCGAGACGAAGGGAAGCATCACCTTGAGAGCACCACTGCCCTGAGCACACACCAGGAGCCCTCAGCTGGGGCTGGGGGACAGGCAGAGCGCGGGCAGCACTTACGTAAGGATCCTCCATTGGGCTGTACCTCTTCACCACTTGGCCCTCGCGGTTGATAAGAAACTGTGGGAGTGAAGCAGCAGCCAAATGAGCGAGTCCAGCTGCAGCACGGGAACGGCTGAGCAGCGCAGGGCTCTGCTCCGGGGCTGGGACTGCCCCATAGCAGAGCTGTACCCCTGCAGAGCTGCTCTCCCTCAGCCCGTTCCCATCCCACAGCCCAGTACCAGCACAGCACAGCGCCTGGATGCTGGGGGTTCTCCCCCCACCCCAAAGCTGAGGGACTGACCCACACACAGCCCTGGAGACGGCAGCACAGCCCCTACCTTAGTGAAGTTCCACTTGATGGCACTGGGAGAGAGAAAAACGGGGTGAGAGGGGCAGGACTCTGTGCTGCAGCACCGTCCCGCTGCCCCCTCCCCCCCAGCACTCACTTCCCCAGCGTGCCGCGGCCCTTGGGCTGCTCCTTCATCCACTTCCACAGCGGGTGGGCGCCGTCCCCATTGACCTCAATTTTGCTGAACATGTCGAACTTCACCCCGTAGCCCTCCGCAAAGGCCTTGATCTGCGCGTCGTCCCCGGGCTCCTGCGGGGCGGGGCAGCGGGGGTCACACCGTGAGCGGGGATCCCCGCACAGCCCCTCCCCGTGCTGCGGCGCCCACCTGCTTCCCGAACTGGTTGCAGGGGAAGGCCAGGATGCGTAACCCCTTCTCAGCGTATCGCGCGTGCAGGTCGACAAGCTGAGTGTAATTCACCGCGGTCTTTCCTCATTTGGACGCCACGTTGGTGATGATGCAGACGAAGCCCCTACAGGGATTAGGGGGGGGAGGGGGGAGAGGGGGTGTGTGCAGCCGCCGCAACGAGCACTGAGCCGCGGCCCACGGCACAGCGCTGCCCGCCCCGCATCGCCACGCACCTGTACTGCTCCAAGGCCACGTCGCGGCCGTCGATGTCCCGCGCGTGGAAGTCGTAGATGGAGGTGGCCGAGCGCCACTCGTCCGCCTGCGCGCACTGAGGGGTCAGCGGTCACCACGCGGCCCCGGCCGCTCCCGCCCCGCAGCCCGGCCCGGGCCCAACGTAGCCCCCCGCTCCGGCCCGGGCCGCCTCCCCCGCGCTCACCATTCTCCGCGCCGCGCACCGCACCGCCGCCGCCCCGCACAGCAGCGCCCGTCCCCAACGGCAACCCCAACCCATCCCGCCACCGCCCGGCCCCTCGACCAATCGGCGGCTCGGAAGCGCGGAGGCACCGCCCCCCGCTGCAGCGCCGCCAGTCATTGAGCAGAGCGAGCGCCTGGCTCGTCTGACAGACGGGAGAGACGACCAATCAGATTGGAGAGGCGGCTGCAGAGGCAGGAGTCCGCAGGGGGCGGGGGCGGTGTCCTTGCGCCATTCCTCCCCCCTCCCCCCGCCTACAGCTCCCGGCATCCCCTGCGGCGAAGGACCCCGCGCGGGACAGCTCCGCCTGCTCCGCGGGACCGGCACTGCGCCGGGCAGCCCGGGGTCCTGCGGGCAGCATGGACGACGAGGAGGAGACGTACCGGCTGTGGAAGATCCGAAAGACCATCATGCAGGTGCGGGGCGGCGCGGGGCGGCGCGGAGCGGTCCGGCCTCAGCTCTCCTCATGCGGTGCTTCTCCCCGCAGCTGTGCCACGACCGCGGGTACCTGGTGACGCAGGACGAGCTGGATCAGACGTTGGAGGAGTTCAAGGCGCAGTTCGGGGACAAACCCAGCGAGGGCCGCCCGCGCCGCACCGACCTCACCGTGTTGGTGGCTCACAACGACGACCCGACCGACCAAATGTTCGTCTTCTTCCCCGGTGAGCGGCGGGGCCGGGCTGGGGGTGAGGCCGGGGGTGCTGCGTGACCCCCGAGGCGGGCTCGGCCTCACCCGGCGCTGTTCTTCGCGCAGAGGAGCCCAAAGTCGGCATCAAAACCATCAAGATGTACTGCCAGCGCATGCAGGAGGAGAACATCACGCGTGCACTGATCGTGGTGCAGCAGGGAATGACCCCCTCGGCCAAGCAGGTGCGGTGCGGAGCGGCCCTGGGGCTGTTTGAACTTCGGGTGCTCTGCTGCTCTGTGCTTCAGTGCTGCGCTGCGTCCATAAACCCGGGGTTACTGTGCAGAGAGAACCTCTTACCAAAGGTTCTGTGCCTTAACGCTGCTCTTGCTTGGCGCTCAGTGCATTGAGGCAGAGCGACCTGTGCTGGTGCTGGGGGAGCTGAGCAGGCAGGGGGCACAGAGATCTGTTTGCTCTGTGCCTGCATGACTGTCAGTGTGAACGTAAACACCGTGCTGCCCTCCTGCTGCGGCTGTTCATCATGGGGCAGTGCTGAGCAGTCACGTTGAGGCTGTCCCGGAGCAGTGCTGCAGCAAGATGTGCTTCTTCCCTCCCAGTCCCTGGTCGATATGGCTCCCAAATACATTCTGGAGCAGTTTCTGCAGCAGGAGCTCCTGATCAACATCACGGAACACGAGGTGAGCAGTGCAGGGCGTCGCTCCCAGCCCTGCCCTGTGCTGGGTGGCACCACCAGAGCTTTGTTCCTCACCACAAGACTTGCAGCTGTGGAGAGGCGGTTGCTTTCTCAGTTTTTCTGATCTTGTGATCTCTCCCTCCTGCTGTTTACAGTTGGTCCCAGAGCACGTTGTCATGACAAAAGAAGAAGTAACCGAGCTGCTGGCCAGATAGTATCCTTTGTTTGGTCCTTCCTTCCTGTCAGGCTGTGATGAGTGCTTGCCTTGGGCTGAAAATGAATGCCTCTGACTGTGGGAATGTATGATGTTCAGTTAGCTGTGCCCTGCCTTGGAGCAAACAGAATCCTGGGCTCTGGCAGAGCTTCTCCTTGACTCCATGCAGTAAGCTGAGGGAGAACCAACTCCCCAGGATCCAGGCTGGGGATCCCGTGGCCCGATACTTCGGGATAAAGCGAGGCCAGGTAAGAGAAAACAGCCTGATAACAAACAGCAGAGCCCTGCAGGCAGGGTGAGGAGCTGTAGCTACACAGTGTGTCAGAGCTTGGCGATGGGAAAGGTTTCCTCTTTTTTAGTTTTTTTTATTCCTAAATGTTATGGGGTAGGTAGAGATGTGTGCAAGCCAGCAGGTAGCCCTGAGGCCAGGGTTGGCTGCCTGCTGAACCAGCTGGCAACAGCTGCTGTAACACTAACAGCTGCTGTAACACCAACAGCTGCTGTAACACCAGCCACCCCCCAGTGTTCCTTCTGCTGGCCTTCCAGGTGGTGAAGATCATAAGACCGAGCGAGACTGCAGGCCGCTACATCACCTACAGGCTGGTGCAGTGATCAGAGCTCTCAGGTAATGTGTGAAACCCCCATCTTTGGGCAGAGCTTTAAACTTACGCTGTGGCTTTCCAGAGGTGACTTGAAGTGAGTTGGCTGTGGGAAAGGATTCCCTCCAAGTGATGTAAATGATTTGGGTAGGGAACTGTGTGGGGTGGATCAGAGCAAAGCTGTACTGGTCTGGTGCCTCGGTGCCACTGCTGAAGGCACATCTCTCAGTGTTCAGGGCAGCAGTGGGGCTTTGCAATGAGAGCTGTCTGCTGAGGGAGACGTGAGCTCATCCCCATCCTGAGTTCTTTCTTCCAGATGTGAAAGAGTTCTGTGACATCTGATCTTCCCATCCACCATCTCACAGCGCTCTGAGCTGTCTGCACTCGATGGCTGAGGAAGTTCCCTGTCCCTGCTGCCCCTCTGCAGTTGTTTTCCTTGGCCCAGGTCCTCATTTTCCAGCATGGATTTTGCTGCAAGTCCTTCTGCTTCGTTAAGGAATGCCATGAAAGCACCTTGAAGCAGCTGAACTACACAGGGAAGAAATGAGTGGAAAGAGGCTTCTGCTGCCCTGTTCTGTGAGATCTTATTTTTAATAAAGGTTTGTACTCTTGCTGTTCTTCGCTGTTACTGCATTTCTCAGCCCTTTCCTGTATCAGAGCTGTATGGCCATGGGGAGTTCTGAGTGTGCTGTTCTCTGTGGGATTAGTTGCTGCCCGAGTTCTGTGGTTCAGCCTCACCTCACTGCTGTGATCTATTCTAACTCTGACCCTTGCTTTGAGACTGTGGCTGTCAGATGCTGCAGAGGGTTTTTAGTTTACTTACTGTAAGTACTTGAAGTGCTTCCTTACAGTGCTTGGAACCTGCAGCCATGGGCATTGTGTGTGGAAGGCATTGATCTCCAGGACAGGCAGTGGTTGGAACACAGGGGTTTTATTCGTTCTGGAAGCACATCAGTCTGAACACAGCAAAACACAGAACGCAGCTTCATACAGCAGCACAGGCATGTCACAAAAGAACGTTTTTCCTTTCTCCATGCTGAATTTATGTACAAACAGAAGGGCGCTCGGTACCATCTGAAGCTCAAGCATTGCTTTTGTCCCTTCCTTCACTCACATTCACCATCATCTATCCTCACACACACACGTGGTACCGCTGCAGTAGCAGTTCTGGTAGCAACAGGTGGCACTCAGCCTCGTTTTCCTGCTACCATGAGAATGATGTGCTGGAAGGACCCAGCACTGTGGCGAAGAGCTCTGGAGCCAACGTGCTCACAGGTGTCTGTAGCTCTCCTGTGGCTCAGTTACAAACCAGTAGGCTGTAAAGGGAACTTTGCTTTCGTGTACCTTTTATCTGTTGTGTTGAGATGCTTTTCTAATCTGAGAGCTGTGGCTGTTACCAGCCCTCTCTTCCTGGTGGAGATGATCCTCCACAGGGATCCCACCTCCGCTCCATCACCTCATCCTCCATGAATGAGCTCTGTTAACCCTTCCAGTTCAGTGCATCTCCAGCTGGGACACCGCTCTGCTCGGCTTCCTTGGCCAGGAAGCAGTCTCAGCTCTCCCCCTTGCTGTCTGGTCTGTGTGGATGCCCTCCCTGCCTGCAGCAGAGGACTGAGACAGGAGGAGGTGGCACAAGAGATGAGGCGGTGCCCAGCCTTTCACCGAGGGATGCTCTGGCTGAGTACTGGAGAACAGCTTTGGATAGGTGCAGTTTCTTTGGACCCATGGACTGCGCCCAGCGGGGCTCCTGGCCCTGTTGTGGCAGTGGGGAGCAACCCGGGTATGAGCAGGGAGGTGGAAGGAAGCAGCTTTCAGTTCTTTCTAAGCTTAGAATACACTCATTCTTTGTGCTTCAGTGCAGAAAAGTTTCATAACTTCAGAAGATACTTTGGTCCTCTTTAACCCTTCGAGTTCCGTTGCCAGCAGAGGTAGTGGGTTTGCATTGAAGGGTTACCTTATACCAAAAAATAGACAAGAAGCTCACAGTGGAGGGGGCTGTAGCTTGGTTCAGGCATCCTGCATCTCCCCCTGCTGCCGTCACAGCATAGATTTTGGAGATCAAATATACATCCAAAAAGCCCTGAGACAGTGCGATGCGGGGAGGGCCGAGTAGGAAAATGCCCATCGTTGTATACGAGCAGCAACGTGAGCTTTGTCAGCTGAGCCATCCCTGCCCGGGCTGGGGCTGCTCTCACTGCTGGGCTGCAGTGGTGACGCCGCTCTCAGGGTCCTCTTCAGGGTCGCTGTGCTCTCCTGCAGCGCAGCGCAATGCGGAGCCCTCCGTGTCCGACTGCCCGGTGCTGCACGTGCGGCTGCGCTGCCCCTCGCTGCCCTCCTCATAGAATGGGGCTTCATCCGTGCTCGTTTCACTCTCCTGCTTCTGCAGCTGCCTGCTGCCCCCCGGCTCCCCGCTGTCCTCCAGCTCCGAGTCGGAGTCCACCGATCTCTCGCTGGGCTCTGTGGATCCATATGAGGGCACAAAGCGGTCACCACGCTGCCCTGCCTCGTCCCCGAGCCCCTCGCTGCGGTGAGCAGCGATGGAGGTGTGGGGATGGGTGTCCTCAAGGGCTGGGGGAGCAGTGAGAACCCGCTGCTGGCAGCCCAGAGCCCTCCTTGCAGCCCTTAGCACCACCCCAAACCGGTATCCCCACGGCACAGCCCCCAGAGCCCGTCGCTCACCCCCAAATGCTCCCACGCTGTACCCCAGGTCGTCCTTCCTGGAGGGCTGCGGGCACGGAGCGGCCGTGGGCTCATCCTGCAGGGAGGGGTCCATGTGAGGGGGGAGCACACAGGGCCACCCTAATGCCCCCCCTGCTGCCCCCTCCCCGGGGTCCGTACCGGGGTCTCCTCCTCGCGATCTGCGGTGAATCCGCTGCCGTCAGCAGTCAGCGTGCTGCCCTTGTCCTCGAAGATGGTGGGGTAGAAGATGATGAGCGCCTCGATGACGCGCGCCTGGTGGGGGTAATCCACCAGCGAGGACAGAGAGATGGTGGCATCCGTGGGCCGCGGCCGCAGCAGGGTCGGCCCGAAGACGATGCCCAGATTGCTGGAGGTCATCTTGTTGTCCTGCTCCACCTCCACGATCCTGGAGGAGGAGGAGGAGGAGATCCATGAGAGCGGGCAGCGGTGCGATGGGGCCGCGCCCCTTTGCCATCCCATCACGGGGACAAAAGGGACATCCCCCACCCCGGGTCGCCCTCCTCACCTCCGCAGGTGCTGCAGGAGGTACTGCAGCGTGGCCGCGTTTTCCCACGGGAGCTCCTTCAGCAGCTCCTTCAGTTTCAGCACCAGGTTCACCACCACGCGGTCGGTGTCGGCCCCTCTGTCCACCAGCTCCGGACCCCCCTTCCCACTCCTCCCTTTGGCCTCACTGCCGCCCTGCAGGCTCTCCTTGGCAGCTCCCATCAGCGCGTTGTACATCCGGAACGGCACGATGGGCTCCGGCAGCTGCAAAGAGAACGGGGCGAGATAAACCCCGCAGGGTCTCCAGATGGAGAACGCTCTTTTTCCCTCCAGAAAAATAAAACCAAACCCGTCCTGGGGCGGTTTCCCCATAGATAAGAGGTCGTTAAACAGGACGGTGCTAATTGTTCCCTGGGAGGAGGAGGAGGAGGTGAGAAGCAAACAGCGCAGCCCGCAGCGCTGTCAGGAGGAGCGCTTTGCTTTGAGGTTTGCATAAAGCACCCGGAGCTCGTTCGTGCACCGCCTGGCAGTTCTGCAGCGCTGCTGGTGTTTGCAGTGCCTTCGCCAGATGTCTGCTGGGGATGGATTGCTTTGCAGCAGAGCAGCACTCCTGCAGAGGGACCTTAAACCGATTTCTCTGCAGTGCGCTGAGGCTGGATCACAGCACAGGGCCGACCTCTTCCTCTCTTTGCTCTCTGCTCTCCCTATCCGGGAGCTCAGAGCCCCTCTCTGCTGTGTGGGGAGAAGCCTCCCTCTGCCTCCAGGAAGCCAGCACAAAGGGTTAAGCCATGAGGCTGCAGAGAGAAGCTGCTTCCTCTCCTCCTGCCCCGTTTGAGGATGTGGGTCGGGGTTTGAGTTTCGGTGCAGGAGTGAAGCTGATGGCAGAGATACGGCGCTGCAGGCTGGGAGAAGTGAGCTGAGCCCAGCCCTGCTGCGGGGTGACCTTTATGGCCACTTCCCTTTCTCCTGCTGCTTCCCCAGCTGCGGAGGGGAGGGACGGTCTTGCACTTCGTGTTTTGTTGCTGTGGGCAGGGACTTTGCTGCTGCAGCTGATGCTGTGCGAGGGCTCACTGGGAGCAGACAACTGAAGCTGCCCTGGGATGTGCAGTAGGATTGCTGCTCAGGGAGAGCCCTTCCTGCACACACCTCCACCAGGCCAGCCTGGACAGGAGGGGCTCTGACCCACGCTGTCACCAACAGGCAGCTGTCAGCCCAGTTTGCAGCAGGACTGCCCCCTCCAGACACATCTCGCTGGCACCAGGCCTGGCTCTGGAATCACCTCTGCCCTGACCCCCCCACCTGTCTCAGGTAGAGCTTCAGCACGTTGCTGATGTCATGTGGGGACGCCTGGGACAGCTCCACCAGCTCCTTCCCGTTCTCAAAGGCCTGGCAGAGCTTCTCCACGCGGGTCTTCACGCCGTTCACTCGGTAGATGCCCTGCCAAGGAGAGAAAACTGAAGCTGAACATTTCTCCTTGGGTTTGCATGAGCTCTCAGCTCCCACCTGCTCCTTTGGGGGTGGAAATCCCTCTCAGGAGGGTTGGAAGAGCTGTTCCAGCTCAGATGTCACTGCTGTTCCCATTTGGTAGGGAAGAGAGGGGGCGCAGGACGTGTTTCTGTGTCAGTTTGTTCTGGGACCTCCTGGCTCCTGCCTCGGAACCCAAGGGCTGTGCTGGTTCTCATACCAGGACAGAGCCCATCTGGAGGGAAAGCAGCTGGAGCTGAGGGGAGGGCAGAGGGCTCACCTTGGTTTTCAGTGCCCGCTTCTCAATCTCAGAGATGCACTTCTTGACGATGAAGGGGATGCCGTCTGCGCTGCCCTGAGACGCCTTCAGGAAGTCCTGCCCAAAAAGCTGCAGCTTCCCCTGGAGCTTCTTGTGTCCACATTGGATGGCCAAGGTCTCCAAGCACTTCTTGTGGCACGCCAGGTAGCACTGGGAGACAGGGAAGGGCTCGGAGGTGGGAGGCAGCGGGGCTGGGATGGCACACGTGGCAGCGCTGTGCAGAGCTGTGGGCAGGGGGCGATCCCCCCCCCTCCTCCTCCCACATCCCCAGCATTACCTCCTCACATTCTGCCCCCTGGAAGTACACGTAGCTGTTGCACTCCCGGCACTTGGAAGGGGTCCGCAGCTTCCTCAGCCGGTGGGTCTGGGCTGCCCTGGACAGGCCCACGTTCCGGAAGGGCCCCGTGGGAGCCGCCATCTCCGGGGTGATCCCATTGATGCCTACGGGCAGAGCACAGAGGGACACATCAGCATTCTGTCTCCTTAGGGCTCAGGCAGAGCGAGGCTCCAGCAGAAGGGTCACTGTCACATGGAGCCCTGGCACGCTGGCACATGGGACACATGGACACACAGGACGTGTGGACACACAGGACATGCAGGCCCATGGGACACGTGAGCCATGTGGGGTCATGCTGACACGTGGGACACATAAACATAAGGGATACACGGACACAGGACATGTGGACACATGGGACATGCTGACACATGAACACACAGGACACGCTGACATGTGAGACACGCTGACACACGGGTGTTGGGCCACATTCCAGCTAACCAAGGGCTGTGCTCCTGATGGAGCTGTTGCCACTGCTTTGCGCAGGGTCTGACCCTGCCTAGTGGGAATGGTGTTGTGTTCCCCATGGGCTCGCTGGTATTTCAGCTCTCCTCCCAGCAGAAGGGGGGGCAGAGACCCCGCACAGCACAGCACAGCACAGCATAGCACAGCACTGCTGCATCTCCACTCCATCACATACTCTGCTCGAAGGAGGCAGCATTCTCATCCTTCTCTTCCAGCTCCTCGCTGGAGGACATGGTGCCATTGGATGACAGCCGCTGCAGTCTGTGGCTGAACTCTCCTGCCAAAGCAAAGCCTGGTGTGAGAGCTGAAGGGGGGGGGGGGTCTGGGGGCACTCCTGTGGGTGTGGCCCTCCCTGCAGCAAGGAGTGCTGCTGGGGAGAGGGATTGCTAAGGGAACCAAGGGCTGTGGGGACTGTGCCTTCCCATGGGTGCAGCGCAGGGCCGGTGGTCCCCACCCCATCCCAATAGGTTGGGATCAGCAGTTGCCTATGGTGGAATCTTAATTCTTAGGAAAGCTAAAAGAAAAAGGAAAAGAAATAGAAAGGGAGGGGGGGAAGAAAGGAAAAGATACAAAGGAAAAGATACAAAGGAGAAGATAAAAAGGAAAAGAGAAAAAGGAAAAGAGAAAGAAAAAAGAAAGCGCTGCTGCTGCCTGGCAATGAGGCGCCGCCTTCAGGAGGGCTCTACCAGGAGGTGAAGGACGGCCCGGGAGCTGCACCCACCTGTGCTGGAATCCAGGCTGCTGTTGGCTTCAGAGGTGGTTGGCCAGGATTTGTGCACCTGGTGTCCCCTCCCTGCTGTGGGAGGAAGAGCTCTTTGTTTGGGGCTGTCCCGGTGCTCAGGGATGCCGCACAGAGCGGCTCTGATGCCAGAAGCATTTGCTTGCTGCAGGCAGTGCTCGGGGCCAGGCTTTTCTCACCTCTGCGCTCTGCCAGCATCCCACCCTGGGTCTCCCTGGGTCCCTCTGTGCTGCTCCCATCCCTGGGCAGCCCGGCCCCATCGGAGCCACCGCTGGTGGAGAAGTCGCTGGCGTTGAAGCTGCCCTTCCGTGTGCGGGTGAAGGGGGACCTGGTGGTGGGGAGGGAGAAGGGCCATGTCCAAGAGGGCGCGGGGAGAGGGATGCTGGAAAAGCCACTCCAAAAGTAGTGGCCATCCACCAGAGCTGGGATGGAAGCCCTCTGCTCCAGCACCAAGCAGCCTCTGTCTGCAGGAGCCCTCCCTGCAGCTGCAATTGGTGCGAAGGAGCAGCGATTTCCCCCTCCTCTCCTACCAGGCGTTGTGGGACACGTAAGGCTCGAAGTCGTACTGCGTGTCGGGCTCATCCCCTCGCTGCAGCTGCTTGACGTGCGAGGCATATTGCTGCCCGGGGTCGTACAGCTTGCTGCTCTCACACAGAGTTTGGAAGTAGACAGGCAGCGGTGCTGTCTGCATGTGCATGATCTGGTAGAAGGCGATGGTGGCCTAAAAGTAACAGGGAGAAAGCCAGGGCAGGAGTTAGGGGGTGACACAGGGGGAGGAGAGGCACGGAGCTGCCAGGTGGAGAATCAGGAGTGCCGAGTGGGGCTGGGGCTGCAGCCCTGCCCTTGGCTCTGCAGAGCACAGGGCTGAGCAGCTGCTCGCCCTCCGGACCCCCCCGGCTGTGGCACAGCCCCCAGCCCTCCCAGCAGTCCCAACTCACCAGCTTGATGACCTGGTCGCTCTGCTTGATCAGCTCGTGGATCTGCCGCAGGGAATTCACCTTGGTGTCCTCCAGCTCCTGCTTCTGCGTGTTGGCATCCGCCACGCAGGTCCGGTAGGTGGCCATGGCCTCTTCTGCCTGAGGGGTGGGAGAGGGGAGAATGAAGCTGCTCAGAGGTGTGGAATTGGATGGGAGCCACCTCCCTGTGCTGGACCCGCTCTGTGTGTGAGGTCAGGGTGAGCTTTCAGCCCCCGTGGTTCTGGGCTGCCCTGTGTTAGGACACCAAGGAGCAAGGAGGTCCCTGCAAAGCAGTGCCCGGAGCTGCTGGGCTCCCACCTTGTTCTTGGCCTCCTCCTCCAGCCGCCTCTTCTTGTCCAGGGTTTTGGTGGTGACGCTGCTGGCGGTGCTCTGCTGCTCCTCCTCCGCTCTCACTGCCACATATTTGGCCTTCTCGTGCTCCTCGCTGCGCTGCATGTACACCTGCTTGGCCTTCCGCAGGTTCACCTCTGCGTCTTGCTGCCAACGGAGGAGCAGCAGGGTGAGGGCTGAGCCCTGCAAGGGTCACCCTGCACAAAGCCGCCCAGGGTGGGTGGATGGATGGTTGGATGGATGGATGGATGGATGGATGGATGGATGGATGGATGGATGGATGGACGGATGGATGGACGGATGGATGGATGGATGGATGGATGGATGGACGGATGGATGGACAGATGGATGGACAGATGGATGGATAGATGGATGGACGGATGGATGGATGGATGGACGGATGGATGGATGGATGGACGGACGGATGGATGGATGGATGGATGGACGGATGGATGGATGGATGGATGGATGGTTGGATGGATGGATGGATGGATGAATGGATGGGTGCCTTCACGCCTCACCAGCTTCCGCTGTGCGCGGTGCCACTGCTCCTTGATCTCCTTCCTTCTCTTCTCGTGCTCCAGGCGCCTCACAGTCAGCGGCTGCGGGAGCAAACGGTGCAGCTGGCAAAGCACAGCCCTGCACGGAGCCCTGGCAGGAGCTGCACCACGCACTGCACGCTCACCTGCAGGAAGGTCTGGTGCTGCAGCGTGGTGACGGCCTGCAGGACCGACACGCCGTACTCCATGTCCTGCTCCAGCGCCAGCAGGTAGATGGACAGGAAGGGCATGCTGGTCTGAGGAAGGACAAAAGCAGCACCCTGAGCCTCAGCACGAGGCTGATGCTGTCAGCTCCAGGACGGCTCGGAGCTGGGGAGCCCCACCGTGGCCGTACCTCCTGCGTGAAGGTTTGCTTGCAGCTGTTTGCCATCTTCTGGAGCCCTTTGGCAAACTCCATTTCTGGAAGAGAAAGGTTGGAAGTGAAGAGAGACGAAACAGAAGGGTTTCTGTGCTCGTTGGGTTCCTTCTTAAACGTGAGTCAAGAACTTCAGGAACCTCCCACTTCCAGATCCAACAGCTCTGGCTCCCTCAGCCCCATGCAGTGCTCTCAGGACCATCCCCCCATCCCAGGGCCACCCCCCAGTGCACAGACCCCCCCCCACGTCTCACCCAGNGGGGTCCCGGGTACCGCCCGCCCCCCCTCTCACCCCGGTCCTGTTCCCTGCGGGGTGAATGGGGCGATGGCCCCGGCCCCGTGCAGCTCTGCTCCCGAGGTTTCACTGCTCTGTTTTCCCATCACTCTGCGTCCCTCGGGGGGCGGCCTCGACCCAATATGTCCCTCTTGGTGGACCCCAGGGCTTGGACTGGGCCCTGCTGTGAGACTGGAAGGGGACAGGGGAACCCAGATACTCTGCTGGGGCTGTTTGCACTCCGGGAGGATGCGGGGTGCTGCGGGGAGGGCTGCCCTCCCCGCCCTCAGAGCAGGGCTGGGTACCCTTGGCTGGGTCCACAGCCCGGGCTGTGCCCCATCCCTGCTCTGGGAATGGGGTTCAGCCATGGCGGGGTGCAGCAGCCCCCTCCCCTTCATGTGCACCACTGCTCCCCGTGCAAAACGGGGATGGGGTCAGCAGTTGGATGTCCAACCCAGAACGCAGGCAGGATGCGGGATGCGCACACAGCTCGGGCTGGGCTCTCCCTCCCGGCCTCACAGGATTTGGGTTTCGTCACCGTGTGAGGACGGGCCTCTGCTTGTACCCAGTGGGTGGACACGTGCTGGGGCCTCGCCGCTGCCTGCTCCCAGGTGCTTTAGCTTGGTTCAGCAAGAGCCAAGCCAGTCTGACGGCCCCGCTGTGCAGGCTGTGCGCTGACATCACTGCTGGGAACCCGTCGGACCTGCAGCGCTGTCCCGAGCTGTGATGGGGTCTGTTCATGGGCTGCTCCCGCTGCAGGACGGCCCTCTGCTCCTCTGCTGCCTCCTCCGAGCCCTGCATATGGGGGGGAAGAGGAATCAGTGCTGTGCCAGAGGTCAGCTGGGTGGGAGGGGGATCCCACCAGCACCCGCGTGACGGCACTGGTGTGACCGTGGTGGCCGCTCTGTCCTTGCGTCCTGGTCAGGTCCAGCTTCCTCTTTGGGACTGGGCTGTGGGGCCACTGCCCTTGGCAACAGCCAGTGTCTCCCACGGGGCAGGACTGCGTCCATCCCAGGGCATTCCTGTGCCCTCTGAGGCTCTGGGAGGCGAGCATCCCCCCAGCTGTTTTCTGCGCGAGGAAGCGCATAGCCAGGGCTACTAAGAGGGAAACTGAGGCACAGAGACTGCAGAGTGCTGTGCTCCCCCTCGGTTCTGTCTGTGCAAGGCTCCATGGAGGTGTCTGATGGAGCCTGGGGACCGGCTTGGTGACCCTGCAGCACAGGCACGGGGGGGGGAGCAGGCACAATGCTGAGCACCCCTCCCACAGGGGACAGCTGAGCCCCTGGGCTGTTGGCACGGAGAGGGCTGTGCTGTGTCCCTGCGGGCAGTGATGGCTCTCGGGGCTCTCAGCCTCCTCTTGTGACACCTTTCCCTGCCCCAACCCAGGGTGAGCTCTGCTCTCCCTACTGTCGGGCCGAGGCGGTGCCGTGCCCGGGCAGCTGCTCTGCATCTGGGAGGAGGCAGCCGCATTCCTGGCATAGCCGCGGTGGCCGAGGAATCCGCGGCGGCGCGAAGGGCCCGGCGGGAGGGATGAGCGCGGCGGGGTCGGTGCTGGGTCCCGTGGGCGGAGGTGAGAAGCAGCCATGCCAGCAGCTCGTCGTCTTCCTCTTTGACAGTTGCAGAGTCTCGGGGACACCGCATGCGAGACTGTGGGCTGTGCTGGATGTGGCCGTGCTGATGACAGCGCTGAGCCGTGCAGGGCTGGGGACAGCTCCCGTGCGCAGAGCAGCAGCCGGCGGTGCAGGAGATGCTCGGTGGCTTTGTTCTCCACCATCACCCGCCATCCTCGGGCACACCGTGCCCACCCCGCAGGGCCCTGCTGCAGCTCTTGCTCTCCTTCCTCCCCTCGGCAGTCTCTGTACCGCTGAATCTGGGTTTCCTGTGCACCAGGAAATTGCAACCGATCGCATATCCCGGGGCTGTCCAAACTGCGCCTCGCGCTGCAGTGTGCAATGGGACCGGCCTCGTGCTGGGGAGCGGGTCCCCACGGGGATTGGGGTGCACACAGGGCCGTGTCTGACCACCCCCCATCCCCCCCAGCTCGCCCAGAAGTACGACCCACAGAAGGAGGCAGAGCTGCGGACATGGATCGAAAGCGTCACCGGGCGGCAGATCGGGGCCGACTTCCAGAAGGGGCTGAAGGATGGGGTCATCCTCTGCGAGTGAGTCCCACGGCACCCGTGGGAGGTGCCAGCACAGCCCCCAGGCACTGCGTGGCTGGGGAGACCCAGCTATGGGGAGCCCTCGGGGCAGCGGTGGGAAGGTGGCTCTGGGATCCCCGGTGTTGTGGGGGTGCGTCATTCCCAGCTGGGAGGAGTGGGCCCAGAGACCCCCAGGTGATGTCAGCGTTCCCCTGGGGAGGGGCNGGATGGATGGATGGATGGACGGATGGATGGATGGATGGATGGATGGTTGGATGGATGGATGGATGGATGAATGGATGGGTGCCTTCACGCCTCACCAGCTTCCGCTGTGCGCGGTGCCACTGCTCCTTGATCTCCTTCCTTCTCTTCTCGTGCTCCAGGCGCCTCACAGTCAGCGGCTGCGGGAGCAAACGGTGCAGCTGGCAAAGCACAGCCCTGCACGGAGCCCTGGCAGGAGCTGCACCACGCACTGCACGCTCACCTGCAGGAAGGTCTGGTGCTGCAGCGTGGTGACGGCCTGCAGGACCGACACGCCGTACTCCATGTCCTGCTCCAGCGCCAGCAGGTAGATGGACAGGAAGGGCATGCTGGTCTGAGGAAGGACAAAAGCAGCACCCTGAGCCTCAGCACGAGGCTGATGCTGTCAGCTCCAGGACGGCTCGGAGCTGGGGAGCCCCACCGTGGCCGTACCTCCTGCGTGAAGGTTTGCTTGCAGCTGTTTGCCATCTTCTGGAGCCCTTTGGCAAACTCCATTTCTGGAAGAGAAAGGTTGGAAGTGAAGAGAGACGAAACAGAAGGGTTTCTGTGCTCGTTGGGTTCCTTCTTAAACGTGAGTCAAGAACTTCAGGAACCTCCCACTTCCAGATCCAACAGCTCTGGCTCCCTCAGCCCCATGCAGTGCTCTCAGGACCATCCCCCCATCCCAGGGCCACCCCCCAGTGCACAGACCCCCCCCCACGTCTCACCCAGAGCCGTCCTTTTCTCCAGGTACCCGATGAGGTCCTTCATGTACTTGGAGATGTTCTTGGCGTACTGCAGGGCAGCATCCACACCTCCCTCGCAGCGCTGCAGCATCATGTCCACCTCCTCAGCCGCCGGACGGACTGTGATGATGTGGGGACAGAGGGGAAGGGGAGTGATCCCAACCCATGCTGGGCTTGGTCCCAGGTCCCCCAGAATAGCCAGGAAGACCCCAGTGCCCACAGCAGCAGCTCTGCCGTCTCCTCTCAGCTGTGCCCCCAGGGGCAGCTCAGCCCAGCATGGTGTCCATGTGTCCAGCTGGTGATGGCAGAGCCCATTTCTGCTGTCTGACCACCCCAAGTCCCGCTCCAATGGCTGCTTGCTCACCTGTGTCATAGCTCTCCATGCCCAAGGGCACAGGGATCCCCCCACAGAGGCTCTCCATAGACTTTGGGAAATCGGGAAAGGAAGGAATGTGTCAGACAAACAGCAGTGGTCAGAGGGGACCCCAGTGCTCGGGGTTAGGGCTGAGACCCCAGCAGACCCCCAGCGGGCAGCACACACCTGGTTCTGGTCGCTGGGTGGGATGGAGAGGATGGTGCTGCTGTCCACCTCCCCCATGAGGAACTCAGAGACACTGCGACAAGAGGAGCACAGTCAGCCAGGGGAGGAGCAGCGGTGACAAAGCAGGGCCACCTCCCAGCACCCCATCCGCATCCAGGGACGGCGGTGCAAACCCTTACGTGCTGCTGAAGGACACCGCGATGGTCTCCACTGCCTTCTCAAACTCCCTCTTGTCCGTATCATTGTTGGATTCGTAATGGAAGCCTGCAGGTGGGGGAGAAGCAGGAGCCCCATCACGTCTGTGCACCCTCCACCCCACACCACAGACCCACTCACACACATCCTGAGCACCTCCTGCCCACGGGGCTGGGGGCACGAGGGGTTCCCTCGGCCAGGACACTGAAGGAACACGGTTCTGCCATGCTGGCTGCTGGGTGAGAACCTGGATCCCCATCATCACTCAGCTGCCTCCATCCCAGGGCCCCGTGTGGGGCCGGCCCCATGGCAGAGCGCTGCCAACCACGAGGCTTCCTGTCCCGGCGTGGTTACAGGAAGCGGTGACGCAGTGTTGTGCTGTGCCTGCGGTTACCACAGCCCTCCCCCCGCCCTCCCCACCACAGCTGTAACTGCTCTGCCCCAGGTGGGACCGGGGCCAACAGACCCCACTCACAACCGTGGGGGCGTGGGACCGGAGCCGGGAGGCGGCACAGGGCCGGGGCTTGGATGTCAGCGCCTTCATTCTGTGCCCCATCCATTGGCAGCCCTGCTCCAGGCAGCCCCAAAATGGGCTCCCCAGCGTGGGGTGGGAGTGGGACGGAGCTCCCCGCCCTGGGCTCACCCTTCACTTTGGAGATGAGGGTCCCCGCTGCCGTCAGCGTCTCCAGCGTGTTGAGCAGTGGGTATTTGTTGATCACCTGGCGCAGCACCCGCAGCGTTTCGCCCAGGCACTCGTGGGCCTGCGGCCGCTGGGACTCCTTGGGGTCTGCAGGAGAAAGGGGGTGAAGTGCTGCCCCTGCGTACACCCCATCCCCGGTACTATGCTCACCCCTGCCGTGGTGCAGACACACCTTGGAGGCATTTTTTCCTCAGCAGTAAATTTTTCCTTTGAAAGCGGTTTGGGAATTTCCTCCCCATTTCCTCCCCTCCTCCCTGCTGGCCACACGATCCTGCCCCATGCGTTGGCTTGGCTGTGTCCCGTGGGGTCAGGCACCCAGTACCCAGGGACGGGGGAAGCAGTGTGTGAGCTCAGGGCAGGGTGCTGGCAGCCCCTTGGGAAGTGCTCAGCATCCCATAGGGATGCAATGAGGACAGCAGCCTGGCCCCCAACTCCAGGTGGGGAAGGAGCTTCCTCTGCTCCCTCCCTCATTTCCCACACCACGTTCCCCACAGCTGGGCATGGCTGTTTTCCACGGCGAGTGAGGATGCGTCAACATGTTTGCTGAAAACAGGGCACCATGTGATCCCAGCAGCCCCACCTCACCGTGGGGAGCAACCATAGTGGCTGCTTCCTGCACCTCCGGGGACCACAACCCCACAGCCCTGCAGCCCCACAGCCCCACAACCCCACAGCCCCACAGCCCCACTACTGCTTCGAGCATCATCCCCATCCCAAAGGGAGGGCCAAGGGACAGGGTCTGGTGCTGTGCTGGTGCCCCAAGGGGTCCGGGGCTGCTGCCAGGCAGCTGGCACTGCTACACTGTAAACAGGAAAGCGGGCGGATGAAAATAGCTCGTGGGCAGGAAGCAGTGTTATCCTGGCTCTGAGCTCCCAGCAGCCACCCACCGCCCTCTGCCCCTGGGCCCCCAGCTCTGCACAGCCCCCAGCGCAGGGACCCCCTCCCATGGGGCCAGGCACGGGGTTCTTCTGCAGCCTTCATCCCTGGAGCCCCACAGCCCTGTGCCATCGGTTAGCAGGCGATGCCATGGGGGTTCTGTGGTCCCCCAGTCCCACTCCCCCACTGTGGCCACCTGGGGGGCACCCAGCCCAGCGCTCACCGTCGCGCAGCACCACGTCCCGCAGGTTCTCCAGGGCATCCGCAAACCGCGCCACGT
Source organism: Pavo muticus (assembly GCA_016647715.1). NCBI lineage: Eukaryota > Metazoa > Chordata > Aves > Galliformes > Phasianidae > Pavo > Pavo muticus. Next base: position 447,435 of record JACDJE010000396.1, read on the forward strand.
CGGTCAGCAGCTGGGAGATGTCCTCCACATCGATGAAAGGGCCCTCCCCACCCTCCATGGGGCTGTAGGATGTGGGGGTCTTGTGGCCCTTAGGGATGGCCCGGGGGTTGCCAGCAGTGAGAGGGAAGCCGGCGGCGCTGGCATGGCGGCTGAGGCTGGTGGGGCGCTTCAGGGTGCCCACGGCGCTGGGACTGCTGCTGAGTTTGGCGCTGGTGGGGGGCAGCTCCCCGGGGCTGGGAGCTTCCAGGCAGTCCTTGCGGGACAGATCCTGCAGAAGCACAGCACAGTGTGAGCACCGCCCTGGGGATGGCACCGCCCGAGGATGGTGGGCTCCATTGACAGCGGGATCTGGCCCTGTACATCCCTTCCTCTTTTTCTGCCTGCCCTGTCTGTCCCCAGGTCCAGCACGTCCTTAGCACTGTGGGGATGGGGATGGGGACACCTCCCGGGCCACCAATAGCAGACAGTGAAGAATTGTTGTGGACACACAGAGCCCTGATTTCTAGGGGTGAAATCACCCCAAAGGAGAGGCTGATAGCACCTCCCCATGCCCCAGAGCCATCGCTGATGGGGGTGGGTCCCGCACCCCTCCAGCCCCACACAGCCTCGGCTGTGACATAACTGTGCTGAGACCAGCAGCAGGTTTGGCACCAATGGGGCAGACATTGAGGCACCTTCCTCCAATCCTGCCCGGGAACACGAGGCCACGCAGATGGCAGCAGAGCTGATGTGGGCACTGCAGACCCCACGGGCCGCTCCCTCCCACCATCCCCGTACCGTCAGCCGCACGGAGGGCGAGCGGGGCAGCGAGTCCAGGGAGCGGTTTGGTGAGTTGGCCGTCCCCGTCCTGCGGCGCCCGGCAGCGTAGGGGCTGTAGCTGTTCCGCCCCGCCGCCCGGCCGAGCATCCCGCCTGCCCCAGCGCCCGCAGGCTGCGCCCACCCATAGACCCCTCAGCCGGGGAGTGCCGTGGGGAGGGGATGGGGATGGGCGACCCTGCGAGGAGCTGCGGGCGGGATGAGGCCGGTGGCCCCGTCCCGCGGGTTGGGGCGCAGCGCAGGCGCGGGGCGGGCTGAGGAACCCCGTCTGCTGGCCGCCCCACAGAGGAGAAGCGCTTCCTCTTGCGCTCTCAGCGCCGCTGGGTCACCGATGAGTAAATAAACCCACAGCAGAGCCGTGGTGTGGGGCTGGCCAAGCCTCACTTCCCCTGCTCCTGCTCCTGGGCGGCTGGGGTCTCTCGGCCCCTCCACCACGCTCCCCACGTTCTGCTGCAGCCCCAGCCCTGCCCGCTCTCCTCCCAGCCGGGCCCTTCGGCTGTTGCTGCATCCCCTTCATCTGGGGCAAAGTCCCCCCGGCCCCGTCGGCGGAGTCCTGCCTCATTTCCTTCCTCCTCACATCCCTCCAGCCATCCCATCCCTCCCTCCCCACCTCACTTACCGGCAAGGTCTGCGGGATGGGGCTCCCTGCGCGGCTCTTCTTGGAGATGGAGGGGGTCTTCATCAGCTCACGCTTCTTCCGGGAGAACATGGCTGTAGGGCGGCCCTGGGGGGGCCCCGCGCTGCCAGCACCGCTCCGCTACCCCTCCGGCAGCATTCGCTGGGGCCAACTGTCAGCGCAGCGCATGTGACACCGCCTTATTTCCTCATTGGGTTCGCAGGCAAAGCCGAAACAGGAAAAGCCAAATGTGCAGCGAGGGCACGAGGCCAGGAGGAAGGGGTCTCCGGCCGCTCCCCCGGTGCCGTGTGGAGCTCAGCGTGCGGGTGCCGGGGGTTCCTCGTGGAGTTTTGCGGCCCAGGGAGGACGGACTCCCCGGGAGTGGGGCTGTGGGGCCGCGAGGTCCCTCTGTTAACTGATGGATGCGCAGTGCAGGGTTGCGGGGCTCCAGCGCTCGGCTCAGCCCAGCCCGGCTCTGCTCTCAC